>CM060941.1:748718717-749318717 GCA_030765085.1 Allium cepa
AAGTGGTTTAAGTGGTGTGTTATAGTTTGATGTCTTAAGTTGAGCTAATTAATAGCACAAATAAGTCATACTTATGATAAACACATCATTTAACCTTACTAATGACCAAAAAAGAGAGATCATAATTTCATTTTTGTTGAACTATGTGATCTAGGGAGTGAATTTATCTCTAAATTGTTTTTTTCTACTCTCATATTTTTATCAATTTTCTTTTGCTCATTTTTCTACATTTTTAGTTAATCACACTTTTAACTTTGCTTAATTTGATTGAATAGAATTTGAAAATTATCAATTTCCTATGAATCGACCCGTATTCGCCACGTGCTACATTCGTACACCGTGCACTAGCGGTTACTTTTAAATTGAAATTTTTGATGGTATTCTAATTCCGTAGAATTTCCGCCGTTAAACAAGTTTTTGGCGCCGTTGCCGGGGATTTTCTTTGATTTTTAATTTTCTATTTTTCGAATTATTTTTGTTTAATTTTTGTGTGTTTTTTCTTTGTGTGATAGTTTGCATAAAAAAATATCTTTTGTGTTATGTCTTGTTGTTTTCATTTTTGTTGATCGTATGATTGTTGTTTTTTAGTTCCATTTGCATTGCATTGCATTTGCATTTTTTTTATATAAAAAAAAAAGAAAAAAAAACACAACCACAATTCCAAACAAAATATTTTATTGCATTTCTGTTTTCATATACAATTTCTGTTACAATCTTCAAAACACCATTACAATTTCTGTTTTATTTCTTCTCTGTTTTCACTTCTATTCACAGCACACTAACATTCACTGTTCTCCCTGCATACAACATTGTCTGTTTTGCATACAATTTCTTTTTCTCCTCTGTCTTGCCTTCACTTGCTTCATTCACCCAAACCACCCATCTTCCTTCTACGAGTCATCAAACTACTTGCTCCTACTTCCTGACCATCACTGTGCATATCAGTGCACAGTGCATCCCCCCGCCATTGGTCTCTGTTCATTGCCTCTCTGTGCAAACACCTCTGTTACATACAATTCATCCCCTTCAAACTCCACAACCAACTCCATACAATTCTTACCTTAACATTCATCATCCATCATTATTGTTCAAACATACCTCCAGTTCTTCCATTTCTTTCATCACAGTCACAACCACACAGACCCCAAGCTACCACACCTGTCAACCATTACATCTCACCATCAAAACTTCCTCTACAGCCAAAACACTTCCATACCACATCCTCCTGCAACTACTCTCCCCATCCATTTTACAACCACCAACACAATACACTCATCATACTCCAACAGCAGACATCACTCCACATCCAAACATCCACCATCAAAATCGCAAGATCCTCACAAACTGCCCCTGTACAACTGCCTGCTGCCACAATTGCTCTTCCATCAACTCAATACTTCCATCCCAATTCAGACACAGTCACCAATATCACTACTTTCAGAGCTACAACTGCCCACCTTCTTCCACTGTGACTTATAAGTTCACCCGTAGGCATAACTACCTTGCCTACAGCATTTCACATTCACTACAGCCTCTCCCCACCCTCCAATGACAGGAATAATTCACCATCGACGGTAACAACTCATAATCAACAGCTATCATACAATAGCCCTGCCACACTCCAACACCTCATCATCTCTCATTGTGCTTGCAACTTACAGACTTCAACATCCTCCATTCACACTTCTACAGACTTGCAAGAAACTGCAGCTCCACCACCATACAATCACTGCCATACTTACATACAATCAAAACTGCTTCTCTGCTCAACTTCTTCCCCACAAGCTACTGCCAAACACACATCCCCTAAACTGCCTGCACAGTACCATCCACCATACAATTCCACCACCAGAACATACACACTGCCTGTCGAAACCTAATCAACATCCCCACTCTTCCTTGCGACCACCCCTTCAGACTAGAACCCCAATCACTTCCTTCACCTCATCGCCATCACCGACAACAAGGACCACAAATTCGACCAAACACCTCGAACAATTCACCAACCTACCCTCTACAATCACCGCCGCGACCTGCCTCGCCACGATTCCGTCGCCAAAAACAAATCCGCAACTCCATCTCCTCGCCACAACCAATCGACCACCTGAACTACAAACTGCCTCGACCAACGAAGTACCACAACCCAACCACTTCGCAACTGCAACTCGAACGATAACAGAAGCTGTTTCAATTCGAATCCAATGACATCGCAACCCCAAGCACGATTTTCAAATCGCGATTTCGATCTCTGGGAGGAGAATTTTGTTATTGAATTTATTTGTTCCAGGGAGGGGAAAGCTTTTTAATTGAGGAATTAAATTTGATTCGAGATTGGAGATTTGAAAAGAAAAAAAAAGTGCGTTCGATTTTGTTGTGTTCGATGGAGAAGATGGCACAAATTTATTTTTTTTCCTTCTGTATTTTCTTATTCCTAGCGGGTCGGGTTGGTAACTTTTGTGGGTAGGCCCTTTTTTTGTTTATTTTGTTTTGTTTTGTTTAATTTATTTTGATTTAAATTGTTTTAAGTGCATCCAAAAAAAAATTGCTCGATTTGTTGTGTTTAATTTGTTTTCTCTTAGTTTTTGCTTTAATTTTTCCTTAAAAAGGTAAAAAAAAAATTAAATTTTTATTGTTTTGTTTTAATTTGGTTAGTGTTAATTTGTTTAAAAACAAAAACAAAAAAAATATAAAAACAATTGTATATCTTGTTTTTAAATTTCAGGTTGCCAAAGCAGAATTGCAGAAGGAGCAGAAGTGCTTGCTAAAATAAATTGCTTGATTTGAAGTGCTTGCCAAAAAAATAACTGCTTGCTTGCTTATAAAATTTTTGTGCTTCAGTTGTCTTGCATTGTTGTTTGCTTGCATTTCAAGAAAAAAATTTAAAAAAAATTCAAAATCGAAAACAAAAACAAAATCTCATTCTATTTGCATTTTTAATACACGTTTTATTTCAGCTTTGCATTTCATCTTAGAATTTGATTAAATAATAAGTCATCTAATTGTATATTGACAATTTGTCTTCTTTGAACAATTTAATTTCTTGGTGTCTAGGCTACGGCAGAGCAATAATCAGTTATAAATATTACGGTGATTCGTAAATATTATACTGAATTGTTTCTCTGAAGGTACTTAAACCTTCGGCTGCATTGTTACGGTGATTCGTGGTGCACCGATAAATTCTGTCTGTTACATGGCTGAGAACTATCTTGTTTATCTAAGACAATGTGTGATTATACAATTTTGGGTTAACGTAAGATAAATCATTTGTAATTAACTCTTGCATTCATTTAGTTGCATTAGTTCATGCATATTTAAAAAAACGAAAAAAAAATTCAAAAATCCAAAACTAAAAAAATTGTAAATATTTCTTTTATTTTTCATTGAAATTTTTAAATCCTTTTCCTTTGAAATTTCAAAATCCAAAAAAATTTAGAAAAACAAAAATCCAGGAAAATATATAAAACCTATTTTTTTTAAGAAAAAATAAAGAAAATTTGAAAAATCAAAAAACAAAACAAAAATCAATTTCCCTTTTGAAAAATAAATTTTATTTTTTAAATATTTTTCCTTTTTTGAAAAAAAGCCAAATTTTTTTTTGAAAATGTCCGAGTTTCCTTTTCCTTACTCACTTGAATATAGTTGCGAAAATCAATATAGTCCATATAATTTTATTCCAAATTCGTATGGATATTTTAACAACAACTATTGTTTAAATGATTCGAATTTTGAACCACAAGATTTTCAAAATAACGAGCAACCCTCAAACCTTGAAATTAGCATTTCATCTTTACTCGAACTTTCTATGCAACAAAATAAAAGTGTAAATGATTTGTTTAATTCATATTTGTGTAATAACTCGAATCAAAGTTTAAGTCAAAATAATCAAAATTTGAATTCACTTCAAAATTCAAATGATTTCGAGTATAACCCATGCCAATTCAATTTCGAGCTTCAAAATGAATTTCAAATTCAAGACGGAAATGTGAACCAATTTGCAAATAATTTTGGCAATGAGAATAGTTTTAATAACGATACGATTGAAAACTTTGGTTATCAACAAATTCAAAATGAAAATTTTCAAATTAATAATCATGAACTTGATTTTATTGACCAAATGGAAAATGATAACGGGGATTTATTACTGAAAAATACAAAACTTTTCTTGAAAATCATAATCAAATGTCAACTTGCGAAGAATCAAATAATAATCTATCGTTTATCGAAATTGACAATTCTTGTACTCAACAAGTCCAAATCGAAAATTTTCAAGTTAATAATTACAAATTTGACTTCGTTGAGCAAATGAATGAAATTTACGATGATCACACAAATTTGTTGATCAAAACATTGGAAAAATTTTGTGAGAAACAAAATCAAATTTCAATGTGTGACGAGTCAAATGATAATCCATCTTTTAGTCAAATCGATGATTTTCAAATAACAGCTTTTGAATTTGATAATGACGATCTTAATCAAGTTGTCGAAAATACGGTTCTTAAGTTGGAATTCAATTCTTTTGAGGGTGCGAAACTCGATTTAAACTTTGATCTTCCTTTTTCTGAAAATTTGAATACGACAACATCGAATTTTAAACTCAATTTACGCGATGAAGTTGTTGATAATCCAACAAAGGAAGTCGAATTTAACGAACATGAGTTTTATGGACTTTTGGAAAACGAGTTGTTGAATTCTGAAGGGGAAAATTTCGATCACCATTTTGATTTTGAAATCAATAATTTGGAAGAAATAGAACTTCAACCAATTTGTCTATCTACCCCAAAAATTATCGAAAATAAAACAACTCGTATGATTTTCAATAAAACGACTTTCGTTTTTCCAAATCCACATTTAACTTTGAAATCTTTTACGATGTGGTTTTTCGTGCTTAAGCTGTGTCTCACACATTTGACGAGACAAATGAATCGGTCTTTAGAAGACCATTTCATTTACTTTTGGACTGTACACTTTCTCATCTCTTGTAAATAATAATCTTTCATGTAAATGTAGGATTTTTATTTTATTTTTCTCCTTCCACTTGGGTTGACTGTGGGGACACAATCAAAATCAAGTGTGGGGAGGGGGAGACTCATCTTCATTTTTTTTCATGGTTTATTTTTGCTTTAAAATCTCAAAAAAAAATCCCGAAAACAAATTTTCTTTTGATTTATTTTTAAAAGAAACACTATAAGATAAATATATGGTTTTGGTTTATTAAATTGAAATTTTTGAAAATTTATTGGTCTTAATAAAAATAAAATGAAGCTTGATTACAAATAATAATGGTTTAACTAGTATGTAGGGAGATTCATACGTGGTAATTATGAAGTATATCCTAACTGAAAATCTTTGTTTTAAAAAGTGGTTGATTTAAAGTAAAGGATATAATATATTTTTGTCTTCTAAGTTAAATGGTGCTAAGATGATTTTACAAAACTCTCTCTCTCTCTCTTTTAAAAAAATATAAAAATAAAAAATAATAACATCAAAGTATTCACTTTCATTGAAAAGTCCCCACGGTTATGCATGGGTGAATTACTTGGAATCTTTGATTTTGTGCTTTAATACTCATTTAGAAGTTCTCACGGTTATGCATATATGGAACACATGTAAAAAAACAGACTTAATAAAAACCACTTACGGTCGATAGGTGTATGCACGAAAGTGTGTGCACTCGCCATGCTCTGTACTCCCCTCACATACGCCCGAAAGACAGTGCATGGATGGTATATCTAGACTCAGTTTACCTGAGCTAGGTGTGTAATTTTTCTTGCAAATAATGAGAGAGCAAGCAACTGAAATCCTAGCACTATTTTTACTTATTTGATTTGATTTGTTATTGAAAAGAAATGAAAATACCACTTTGATAATCAACTAAGGATCTATTTCATAGTTACACTATGTTATTAACCAAAATAAGAGTTAAACTATAGTCTATTTGTTATGATAACTTGATTTTTGTTGGAAATATTAACGATTAAATGACATAAATTATCAAGATAATAGCCAAAACCTATATTTAACTTATTCGTGTCAATTTAAAAATAAATCCTTCATCTGTAAATATTTTCCAAAACTCACAATCATCTCTTTGTAAATAAATCTTGCATCTTGTAAATATTTTCGTCTTGCGTTTAGATTTTGTGGGTAGTATCCGCTGAAAACCCTCATGAGACAACACTCGTCCTACTGGAGACACACAGAGGTTTAACGGCTTGTTGCATACGCTCAATGCAATCGTGCTCCCTACGAAAATGGATTTATCTTACTTTTTTTCTTTATTCGAGGACGAATAAAAAGATAAGTGTGGAGGAATTTGATGTGCACGTGAATGTGTATATTTTTTACCACCATATTTATACTATTTAAATTAAATAAATGGTCATATAGGGTATTTTAACTTATTTTAACCAAAATCCACATTAAATCCAAATTGTCACATATCCATCTTCATATAGGGGCAAAACGGTCATTTGTGTGCATATAATTCTTTGAGAAAAATTAATTGAAAATTTATATACATTTGTGTAGGAATTTGATCTTAAATAGGAGTGGTTTCATGAAGACACATGCATGCACAACATGAATATAAAAAAATGAAGATGAAAATAATTCAAAGTGAAGATCATGGAGGACCCCACATACCCACCTATCTTAATGTACAAATTAGAGGCTAATGCACTTGCTTATGGAATTAATGCCTTCGTGTACATTTAAATGATGATTAGTAGAAGCTAATGATTACTTGGCCTCCACACTTTCTCAAGGGCATTTTGGGCATTCCCCAAAAATATGAATTTGGATTTAACACATGTATATATACCCCTTATGTTTCATGCAACCCTCTCTCTCACTTAGTCTCTCTTTAGATTAGTTTAGACTCAAAATAAAAGAAAGTTCTCTTTCTCTTTTCATGGCTACTTAGCCATTTTTATTTTATGTAATTTTCTTTTCATTTTATGCAATGTTAATTATTGTTTCTTTTTAATTCCATGTTTATTTCCTTTTATGCAAGTACTGTAGATCCCTCTTATTTCATGCAAGTAGATTAGTTTTTCCTTTCCTTTTGCTCTCTTTTTCCTCTTGTTTGTTTAATGTTGCTTTCTACATTTGTTCATATGATAACAAATATGAGAGTTTAATCCCTTCAATTTAGGAGTAATGAATCTTTCTAGTATGTAGATTCAACATTTTGATATTATTTCTCTCTTTTTGTGCTTAATGACAATGCTTGAAGTGATTTAACTTGTTGTTTTTGTTTTGAATTTGATAGTCTATATTGTTGATACCAAATAAGCTATGCTTAAACAATCACAAACAATAATTATCTCTTCATCTACATATGATGATGGTAATGAAGTGATTGTTGAAATTAAAATTTGATGGTCTATTTTTCTAATTAATGGTTAATAGGCCATACTTAAAATAGATTTCATTTTCAACTTTGTTGTCATTTTCATTAGAGTTGGTAAGTGGTTTAAGTGGTGTGTTATAGTTTGATGGATTAAGTTGAGCTAATTAATAGCACAAATAAGTCATGCTTATGATAAACACATCATTTAACTTCACTAATGACCAAAAAAGAGAGATCATGATTTCATTTTTGTTGAACTATGTGATCTAGGGAGTGAATTTATCTCTAAATTGTTTTTTCTACTCTCATATTTTTATCAATTTTCTTTTGCTCAATTTTCTACATTTTTAGTTAATCACACTTTTAACTTTGCTTAATTTGATTGAATATAATTTTAAAATCATCAATTCTCTATGGATCGACCCGTATTCGCCACGTGCTACATTCGTACACCGTGCGCTTGCGGTTATTTTTAAATTGAATTTTTTCGGCAGTATTCTAATTCCGTAGAATTTCCGCCGTTAAACAATTTAGCTTTTGATATAGATCTTCATACACCCAACCTCTTGCTTCGCTCGCCGCTCTCTATACGTTCTTCTTTGGCACTTTGTACTTTTGCATGTTGTTCTCGCTCCTGTGGTGATGTAAGCACTTATAGCATTTCTTCTTCTCTTTGATAGCCTTTTGCACATCGCTTTTCCACCACCATTAATCTTTAGGTTTACGTTTATTTCCTTTCGTTATCCCAAACACTTCAGTAGGCACTTTCCGAATGTATATTATCATCTCATCCCACGTGTTATTTGCGTCTCTTCCCATATTTCATGCCCTTTCTCCCATTACTCTACCTTAAACACCCGTGATGCGTCTCCTTTGAGCTTCCACTATTTCGTCCAACTAATTTTGGCTCTTTTATCATGTCGAACACGTATTCGAAGACGAAACTCAAATATCAAAAGCTGATGTTGTAAGACGACACATTCTCCAGATATGACTTTGCAATTTACACAAGCTCGTTTTTCATCTCTTCTAGTAAGGACAAAGTCAATCTGGCAAGATTGTTGGCCATTACTGAAAGTAAACAAGTTTGATTGTCTAAAAATGGTATTAGCTATCATGAGATTATAAGCAATAGCAAAATTCAATATTTCTTCTCCTTCTTGGCTTTTATCGCCATATCCAAAAACTATCATGCACTCTCTCAAACTCCCCCACTAGCAATATGACCTTTGAAATCTCCCCTGTGAAAAGTTATTCGCTACTAGGTACATCTCTAGCAATGACATCTAACTCTTATTAGAAATTCCTCTTAACTACTTGCGGGGCATAAGCACTAATGATGTTCAGAACCATATCATCAACTACCAGCTTGACTTGGATGATCATGCCCCTTGCCTTCTAACGTAGACCACTCCGTTTTAAGTTTTTTGTCATTTAAGATGTCTACCCCGTTCTTATTACGTTCTTTTTCCGTGTACCATAACTTGAAGCATGGTTCTCCGCCTCCTTTGTCTTCTGGTCCGTCCATTTGGTCTTCCGAACGCATAAGATGTTTACACGTCCCCTAGTCATAGTATCAACCATCTCTCTTAACTTTTCTGTTAAGAATCGTACATTTTAACTACCTAACCGGATCTTAGTTTCATCGACTAGCTTCCTTGTCCTGGCACCCGTCGAGTAAAGCGCGAAGACCCTTGCTCATTTATCACTAAATAGGACCGTCGATGTAGCGCACCACTAAGGAACTGACGACCTAGCCCTTGCCTATTTATCACCATACTCGAGCCTCGATATGACGCGCCACTAAGGGAGTGACGACCCAGCCCTTGCTCAATTATCACCATACCCGTGCCTTAATATGGCACGTCGTCGCTAAGAAGGTTACGTCCCAACAAAATATAAGCAGGTTCAATTTCCGTAAAAAAAGCCTATGGTTTTTATATTGGCTCGCTAAACCTATCACAACCCTCATCTTTTATCTTGATTTGAGACATGCTGCATAAAAAACTATGCAAGCGGAGTTACAAAGCATAAATGCAAATATTTATATTCTGTTTCTAAATTCATACATATGGATTAATTCATCAATATTGAAATGTTAAAATTTCAACAATCAGCAAGCCGATTATTTTCATAATAAAAACTCAAACATCAGTGAACAGCTCTTTAAATCATACAAACCAAACAGCTTCATATTAGAATTTTCTGGTTTAGCAATAATCAACAACTATTACCATTGAATGAGTACAACTAGTACTGCATCACCAAAACACTTGTTTTACTGAATAATATACAATTAAAACTTAGCGTTTTATCACTGTTACAATCATTCAAACAATAGAAACAAGTGATTTGTTAAGCACAGCAAGATGCAAATAAAATTAAACTCATTCAAAAAAGATCATCATAGACTACAATTTCTCTTGCATCCTGTGGCAATTCTGATGAACTTTTGAAAGTTAAACTGCCCGCAGATCTTCTATCACTTCTACTATGCTTTTTATCAAGTGCGCTTTCTACATGTGATAATATTAGAGGTGCCGTAGCTTTAGTTCCTGCTTTCCAGCCTAATAGAGGGTCGGAAGCTCGGTGAACTGTTACCTTTATAGGAGGAAAAAAAAACATTTACAATGTAGAATTCATAGAGAATAGATAAATAAACAAAAACTGAAAAGTGTTTTGATATCATCACAATATCTTGTTAACAAATATGCACTGGTGAAAGTTTCCAACTTTTTTTGTTGATGAAACAATATGCTTGCTATCATTCACCTCATCTATGAGAATATTATAGATCAAATTCATATATTGGGCTAAAGTGCAAAGCATTACCACTTCACAGATTAATATCGTTGGTGAAATTATCACAAATGTATTATAGCCACATACTTCACCAAATTTATATGTTTTATATGTTGAAGAAATATGAATCTGTGATCGCATATGTACAAATGTTACTGAATTTATATTCCGGTTCCTAACTCGGTGTCACACAGAAATCCCTTAAACTCATATTTATGATCCAATCTGCAAATATTAGCAACCAATAGGAACGAAAAAAGTGGACCACAAATGTAATATAAAGGGATAGTGTACAAACAACCATGCATGTTATAATGATCAGATTACAGTAAAACGAGAACAAATTCATAACTAAAGTAACATAACATCTAAAATGTTAAATCACAAGAAGTTGAAAGGTATCTCTAATCTATTCTATTGTTACGATTTACTATCTCTACTGAATTTGCACAAGGCATTTATTTTATATTATGTGATATACAACTGAGCAACACATAGCAATCAAAATCTTGAGAAAGGCAAGCTGGACAATGATTTCAATCTACCATAGTGATATTTACTGGTTGATGTACCCTTGATAATATATATATATATATATATATATATCAGACATTTGTCTTTTCATATTCAATTTTAAGATTTTATTGCGTTGATACGGATATGATTACTCACAACAGAGATCAAAACTAAACTGATACCTCTAGTAAAAGTTCTATTTATATTGCTTAAAAATTCTTTTAAAACATTCATTGAAACTTTAGTAAGCAACAGTCCTCATAGTTCTGACTTATTAAATAACTGAAAATTTGTCATACATCCCTTTATTTTAAAAATTACTGCTTAAATACTCACTCCCATCATTTATCTATTTTTTATATCCTTATAGTTAACATCATCTGAGGTGGAGCCTTGGCGCAACGATAAGGTCACCCGATTGGTGATCTGGGCGTCAAGGGTTCGAGTCCGGAAACAGCCTCTTCGCAAAGAGGGGGAAAGACTTCATACAATCGACCTTCCTAGAGCCCGCTATCGCGCAGAAGCCTCGTGCACTCGGTTCCACCTTTATCGTTAACATCATCTACAACCCTATCTTTGATCACCTCTTGATTGTTGATCTCACCATCACAATTATCTGCAATCTCTTCTACCACACCAATCAGTCCTCGAAAGCCGCACCTTTCAGCATCCAGCTGAAATCCTTCGGTTGCCATTTGTAGATGATCAAATTCCAACTATCTTTGATCCAAATCACAATTTTCAATCGCTACAGATGTTGTTAGACCACGGGAACTGCCGCTAATCGACTACAAACAATCTGACAGCATTTTTTACCACCAACAAAGATGTTAAATAAAAGATCTGTTGGAGTATACCAAAATTCATCAGGTTTCAATGTGCACAACTTTCCATGATTTTATTTTGGCAGAAATATTGGTTTTTTAGCAAAGCAATACTGATGTATATTACATGTATTTTCCAATGTAAAGTATTTTGCATATATTACCAATACAACCAAGATTGTAAAAATCGCTAGGCAGACGCTATACTATGGGATTTAAACTAGAGAACAACCGTCTACGCGGGGACTAGGCGGGGATTAACCGGAACTAGACGTCTGTTATAATACTATTTATTTATTTATTTTAGAATTTAATACTTAAATTTTGAAATGTACTCATATACTAAAATTATATCTTTCCATTTTTAAGGCAAACACAAATTCAGTATTATATTTTAAATTGAGATTTCATGTTATTTAACATGCTTTTTTTGTGAATTTAAATAGTGTACCGAAAACCGTACAATAATAAACTAATTCTGTATATTCATGCAAACAACAGTAAATGCAATCTGGAACCTTTAGAGAAGTAGCAAGAAACTTCATACTTGAAGTTTTAACAAAATGACATCTAAAATAGACAAGTATAGATGAACCCAGACGGACCTAGATAAAACTAAGTGAACTCAGGCAGAATCAGGTTGCATAAGAACCCAAGGAAGTCTAGGCGAATCCAACGGGCAAAGCCGGGTTCTAAGCGGACCCAGGCACCGTTTAGAACAAGCACCTAGCCTCTTAAGCGAGGCAACATGACCACCTAATGCCTGGCAACCGGCACCGCCTAATCTAACTTATACATCAATGAGTGCAACATAAAAAAATTGCAGTTATTTTCTCTTATTACACTACAATAAAGGTTGGCAGTGCAAAGACAAATAATTGCACTGTAATATTGGTGTAATAAATATTTACTTCGCAATTATTTTGCACAGTATGACATTTCTACGCACAACAAATGTTTGGACTACAAAGTGCAAACTGGAAGCATTTTTTAAACATATACATCGCAATTTTTTACATATATTTGATTCAGAGTTTGACATTCATAAAAAAATTAAAAAAAAAAATTGGATTTAACAATGATTGAGAAGAAAAGTACAACATGTTAGGATTGTCTTGTAGGTTGGAAATTGGACGACGGTTTGAAAACAAAACAGCCTCACATCGCTAAATGACTTAGAGATGGGGAGCTTGGTTCAGCGGTCAAAACTCAACACAACATTGATATTAACATCATTTTGAACATCAATTCTATAGATATAAAAAGATTGACTTGTTTACATTGTCTTCATGGAAGGTTGTATGAATCATGCTTTTTTTTTCCTTTTCAAAATAAGGACCTAACTCAAAATCCCCTTAAATAAATTGACGCTAACATAGTTTAGTACATAGTAATAATCTTTTTTATTCCCTTTTAACTAAACATTGTTCCACGGTACTGTTATACTACAGTCAATGCAGACTATTAAAAGTGACATGAAATTGTGGTCATGATATATAAAGCTAAGATGGAAGTGATAACTCGCAAAATAAGTCAAATGTTAAACGGAAAATGTTAATGCGTTCTCATAGGGCGCACAATAAGCTTGTGTATTTACATTAATAACCTTATCGTTTGTGTATTTTATGATATTAACATGTCATAGTTTTGAGTTTACAGTTGTTATTGTTTTCAGTGATTGTTTTTTGTTTATTTGCATTTGTTAGTGGGTTATCGCATAAATATCAGAAAAGGAAACCAAATACTCCGAACATTCAATCAACTAATGGATAGGCAAACTTAAATTCCCATGTTATGACAAACAATCGAGTCAGATTTATGACTTCCTTACTAATTAGTTCATCATACATAACCGCAACTGACTGGGTCTACAAGGTTTGTAATTAATTGATCTAAGGTACAATAAAAGAAATTAAGAATATAAATACTTCATTAGTTATTTAGATGCTTTACTTATTTCAAATTAAAAAACTGAATCGTTGTATATTCACAATGAAACATTTAGATAAAAATACGTGCATGCAGGGTATATTAATATCTATTCTTTACATCTAAATTTGCCATCTCACATTCAAAGCTAAAACCCATATTAAACCTAATTTGCTAATAAACTTAGAAAAACTGGAAGAAGGAAAAAAGGCAACCTTTTTACTTCGAATTTCAATTCCAGACTCGGAATCATGAGAAGCGGACAACGCCGCCTCAACTGAATCACCTGACCGGAAAGTAACATATCCAGCACCGTCATTCGAATCGATTCGAGTGCGAGAGATCTGGCCGAATAATTCGAACCGAGATTTGAGCTCCATAACAGTGCAATCAGAAGGCATACCCGTTACTACAACAATCGGAGGAGATGAAGAAGAAGACGACGACGAATTGAAGGAATCGTCATCGTTGACTACGTTGTTGGCGTGTGGATGTGGACGAAGTCGTTTGAATACAGAAACTTTTTTGACGTTTAATTTATCGTTACGGTTTCTTCTTCTATCCATGGCCGTTTTGAATTAGGGAATTTATGGATGGGCGGAGGAGGGAGGAAAAAGCTTGGGTCGCTATGTACGTTCTTTTTGATTCGACGGGTTCAGCAGTTTGCACTATATCGGGCCTGTACTTTTGAATGTTTTTTTTTTTGTGAAGGGTTGGGCTAAGGACTCTGTTTGTCAACCATTGTCAACCTTTTGAGCAATTAACATCATCATAAATATTAATTGGGACATACCAATTGGGAATAATTAACATCTATCTAATAAGTTATTCGGATTCTATGGTTATTTCATGTTTGGTATGGACAATGTTAAGGTTGGGTTGCAATATTTCTTTTTGTTCTCCTTGTAACACATTAATAATGACTCTACTTCGCTCGAAAAGCTAATGGAAAGTGAGACGTCTGACCTGAGAAATGAACAAATACATACAGTATTTGTGTGCTTTGAATGTTTAGTTTGCCGCATTGGAAGCCAATAGACGATTTTCCAAAAATATTAATTATTTAATCATTATTTATGACTTACAGGAAAATATTGATGATAAAAGGTTTGACATATAAAAATAATCATGATATTGTTCCATAAATACGTTCAAGAATACTTTGATACTCGAATCCCGTGGTAAGAGAATGATCCGGGACAACAAAAGACATGAAGATTTTGTTTATTTTATAGGATAACATAAAAATGATTTAATTATATTAGGATTTTGATGAGCTATTACATATGTATTACAACAAATTTACAGCTACCACAACACTTGAGGTTATTTGTTATAAACTTTATGCCTAGGGTTTCATGATTCTTCTCCTCCCCATATCTTTCCTCCTTCAACTTTGACACGTTCGGCCGAAAATCTTCCAATATTAATGAGAGTTTCACAGGTGTGAAATCCAAAACAGATAGGTCCTTGGCAGTAAACCAAAGCGTGAATTTTTTTGACAAATGTCGGGTTGATGCGCTTCCAACCTTGAAGAAGACAAATCATTATGTCGTTAGGGTTTCACGTAAAACTAATAGCATGGTGACATCAGAACATGCCCAAACTCTAGAAGAGAATCAAAAATTAAAACGACACATAAGTTTACTAATCAAGCCTCCGGATATAAGATCATGGAAGAAAATTATAATGTGCAACCAAGTACCAATCTCTATACACTTTCTTATTTTCAACCCACTGGTATGCACAATAAGAAGTGTGCTAAAATGTCAAATTCAGTTTTGAAATCAGCCCATAAACATTGTGGTAATTCCATTATGATTTGTAGTTAGTTCTAAAGCATACTACTCGCAACTCAAGCATACATATCACAACTTTGGAAATCAACATGTAATTTTCATATATTTTTTCAAAGGAAAATGGTTTCTATGTCACTAAATTTAGCATTAAATAGGAGTGCGATCATGTCTTTGAAGAGAAACCTTATTTTTATGAAAAAAAAATCTTATCATTTTGAAACCGTGGGCTCTTTGATTGAACTTGAATAAGGAAATTCTCTAATCGATTTCCATTTGAGATAGATTACTTGGTTTACCTCTTGATTACCTAAGGAAAGAGGGTAATAGTTGCATTGCATCCATAATGGGCTTTTCTAATAAAAATGGACAGATATACAGAAAGTATCGTAAAAATCTCATATGCTCATGTAGTAATGGAGATTAATAGCGATTCAGTTTTTCCCAAACAAGTGGCGATTTTGAATAAAAAGGAACCAATAACCTCAAAAGAAGTTGATATGCCAAAACTGTAATAGTTTTGAACGTATAGGAAAATACCTTGCTTTTGAAAAAGTTTAGGTTCCTAAATTCAGAGAACAAAAAGAAAACACTACTGGAAATATGTGTATTGACGAAGGGATAAATAATCATAATAAAAATGTTCAACAATACCCAAATTCAATTGTATCTATGAAATCATGATGTCAAATGAATTGCATAGTTCAAAAAAAAAATGAAATGAATGTTCAAGCTTCAAATATAAACAATTTTAATCATATAGACAAAGGAGATATCATGGTACATAATTCAGAAGTCGTTCACAAAAAGGTCGGAGAAATAAATCAATAGGCAGTCCAGTTCATAAAGTTTGCGTCAAACTAAATTTGATATCCATGTTTATACAAACAATCTAGAAATTATTACCTAGAGCGGAGATGACCAAAATAAACAATTAAATGGAACTAAAAACTTGAGAGAAAAAAAATTAATCCCAATTATTTATCTTTATATATGCAAATGGAAAATCCATAGAATGAAATTGATGCAATTCCTAAAACGGTAGTGGAAGTTCAGACTTTATAAAATGAGACTTTGTGTAGAACAACATAAATTCAGGAAGAAAGTGCATAACATGACAATGATAGTGTAAGTTCAGCTACTACCAATCATGCGTAGTTAAAGCGTTTAACGGTTCTGTAGCAGTAGATGTGCAAAATGTTATAGAAGCTAAAACGAGGATTAAGGGAAAATAGTGGAGGTGCAAAAAGTTTCATTAGATAGGAAACTGAATATTTAAAGTTAATCTATTTTCATTCTCATCATTTGTATAGGAAAAAGGAATAGTTTTAATCTTATGTAATAATACCGAAGAATATCATGATTTATGGTTCAGATTTAGTGTAGATTTCTAACTTATATTAAACACTTATGCCTTAATGTTAGGTCTTTACCTTAACTTTGTTGATTTGGTTTAAAAGAGAACTAGTTAAATCAACCTTTTTATATTAATGTTGCTAAAGTGGATGCTAAAAAACATTGATTTTGAGGGTGTAACGGAAAATAACGGGATTTAAAGTGGATCTACTATTTAATAGCGCTAGATTGAAAAAACGTAGTGGTCGAAGAGCGTTACACGCTATAGCATGGATTTTGCGGGGCTTTAGAGGAGCTTTAACTACACGGTACCAGAAAAGAAGCAATAGAAGAAATCAACAAGATGATGCTCCATTCAAATTCAAAGCAACACAATCACAAGATAACCCTCCATTTAATAACATGATAAATCAACTTAAATTAAAAGGAAGAAAGCCCAAAAGGTCAAAGACAAATGTGGTAACTCCTTACCAAGAAATAAGAAGAGAGAAAACTTACTCTTAACTCATGTTAATGCTTATATGGAAAGTTAGAGAGATGACTGGTCCCTCCAAACAATAAGATATTTATTACTTTAAAAGTATAAAAAAAATCGTTGATGGGCCAGTTGGAGAATCAATTGTCAGTTAGTAAAAATTTTGTAGCAACGAAGATGATTAATAGTCATTAGTAATTCAAATAATGAGAATAGAAAAGGAAGAATTTTGTTACCCCGGGATCCAAACCAGTGGAAGGTTTAAGTTCTCCAAAAACTAGAGCAATTTATCACACGTACAACTAAAAACCATGGTGCCTAGAATTAGTTTGAAAGCAGAAAGAAAATATGGATTACATTGTTGGATCTGGTGCATCGGTAGCGGGGTAAAATGGAGAAATTTCAAAAATAAATTCTTTTATTAATTTGCATTAGATTTTATTTAGAGTTTACATGAATAATATCTTTGTACCGAATCATAATTAGTGGTGATTAATAAATAAGTTTGGTTTATTAATTTTATTTGGTTATTCTGTATTAAAACATTTATAATTCATATTATGATTTTGCTATAGCATATGTTATTATTTAGTTTAACTTTATATTTTAGTTGATAATCGCATTCACAATGCAAACATTACAACTATAATAAATATGGTATACTAACTTAGAGTATTAATACTGAATAAATGGAGTATGTGTATAATTAACCATTAAAATTTATGGATATTATAGTGTTAAGGCAATGATAATTTTAATATGGGAATGTCTTAGATATAATGAATTAGAATATATACACACACATTCCATTTATTTAAATAAATTTATTTTGGTCATTAATTAATTTAATATATAATTTTGTGTTTATTAAATTATATATATATATATATATATATATATATATATATATGCGTGTGTGTATGTATATGTACATGTATATGTATAATTAAATTTATGTTTGGGTTATAATTTTTTTATTGTATCCTAGAAACTATATATAAATAATACTAAATATATTAAATTCGAATTTTAAATGTATATTCGGCTAATAAGATATTTAATATATCCGACTTAGTCAAATATAAAACAAATTTAAAATAATCCTATCCCAAAATTATATATATATGTATGTATGTATGTATGTATGTATGTGTGTGTGTGTGTGTGTATTATATAATATATATAATTTAGATATATATATATACTTATATAAATGTATTTATTTTAATTTAATAATCCAATATATATAATATATATAGTATGTATATAAAATTATATATAAAAATGTTTCTTTAAAACAGAAAACAAAATCAGATTTTTTTTTTAAATAAACCAAATACCATTTTAGTTTTAATTTAATTCAAAAGCATTATATATATGCGTATGTGTGTTTATTTGAGTCATGAACAAAGTTATGTGTGTGTGTGTATTCTAAATCCGATTCAAATCAGTATGTGTATTTATATCAAATGTCTATATATTATTTAATTATTTAATATATATATATATATATGGAATTTTTTCAGTGGTCAGATATCAAAAGAGAATTTACATATGAATATACATGAATTAAAATTTAAATAAAGAAGTTACCCTTTTTAGACCGTGTCGATTCTTGACACCTAGGTTGTTTGCCCTTTCCTCTTTGAATTCTTAGCTCTTTTCCCTTGACTATGGATTAATCTGTAAGGCATCACCAAGTTTTATCAATGGAGGCTAGCATTCAATGGCATTAGGAACATATGAAGATTGTGGCTATTTATAGCCAACTAAAAGAAAAATACCTTGCTCTCTTTTCTTCAAATCTAGGGACTGTGTCTCTTTCCCCTCTCTCATATTGATTTGGCTGGCCCCTTGAATGGGCTTTCATACTCGGGTATAATTAGTTTAATAGTTAATTTAATCATTTAATTTATTTATTTAAGCCCCTCATAATTAAATCAATATATAACAATTATACATTATTTTAATTAATTCTAAGGCTTTAAATATATAATCAAAACGACACAAACATTCAGCACAACATTTCTATTAATTTTATTACTAATTTACAACATTTATGAATTTATTTTGGGTTGTTCGAACTTGGAAATTAGCAAATAACACGGTTATGTTGACTTTCTGGTGTGAACTCGGTTCTCGA
The DNA here is from genome assembly GCA_030765085.1 of Allium cepa. Lineage (NCBI taxonomy): Eukaryota > Viridiplantae > Streptophyta > Magnoliopsida > Asparagales > Amaryllidaceae > Allium > Allium cepa. The sequence continues at coordinate 748,737,910 of CM060941.1, forward strand.
TCAATATTTAAACTATTTAAATACTGAAGCCTGTATAGAATTTGATGAAGTACGATATTGTGCATAAGTTTAGTCGCTCAAATGTGAAATTCAATTTCTAATCTTTATTAAGCTACAACATTTAACAATATTTTATGCACATTTTATTTTTGTCATCACTGTATCACTAAGATATCCGAGTTTGGTTAATGGCCAAAAAATCTATTAATTTTCGTAGTTGATTGCGTATATTTCTTTATAGTTCTTGGTCTAATCCGATAACATTTTGTCTATTAACCATTTACTTTGACAAGAGATTTTGACTTTCAGTTGACTACCAATTACGGTGATACCGACCTTTTACAAAAGAGAATCTTTTGAGTAGTGTTTCACTTCAAGTAGTTCAATGTATGCCCAACCATGACTATAACTTGATTGGTATACCCTGTGATTTACCATAATCATATTACAACCTGATTACTTAGGATTGACATTACCTTCAAGTCCAAAGACTACTGGACTACTGCATGTCGTTACAATGAGATCTATTTTGACTTAGTTGTATTAATCTATAGAAGACTCTCTATGAGTGATTCTACGATTGTTCCAAATAATCACCAATACGCAACCCCTGGTTCCATGAAAGTCACAAGAAATTCATCATTCATTGTACAGAGAGCATTGTGTACACTAGTCTCAGCGAAAGTGTCAATATCCTTTTCTCGATACATCTTGACTAGGAATATTTATGAAATAAGCATTTATATATCATTTCAATACTCATGGTTTAAACACATTTGCAACTACAATTGATTAAAATACTTCTTCTAATGATTTTCTACTTATTTATGTTTAATGTATAGAAAACTTTCTTAACACAAGTAAGACGAAGAATCCCTTTTATCCTTACGATGTTTACGGGATCCTCTTTGCTACGTAGGTTGCGCCAACAGAGCTAATCGCTTCTTCGTCTCCTCCATGATGGATATCTGGCTTTACATCATTTTCTTATTTATCATACATCATGCGATCAAACCTCATCCTTCATAACAACTTCTTGTAGAGTTGATGTTCCTTCTTGATTTTGCTAATTCACCATTAGCTCCATGGTTTGAACCTTCACGTTCTTCAATGATCACTCCGGATCATATGGGCACCTTCTTAGGAGCCATTCCATTTAGATTTGGTTGGTAATTTTCTTCAAATCATAGTAGAAATCACAAATTTGATCCTGATCTTCTTTTATTTAGTGAAAGCATCAATAAGTGTTTGCATGTGAAATAGGCAAACACTGTCGATCGTTCAATACAAAAATTATCAAGTAAGAAATTAAAAGTAGAGAGAGAACACACAATTTTTATGGTGGTTCGGCCAAATCAAGTGCCTGCATCAAGTTTATACTTTATTTATGATAGATTTCACAATCACAATCAAATTCATCCAATCAACACTCAAATTCAACTAACATACAACCTCTCCTATACAAATATAGTTTTGTACCGCCTTTGATTTATTTGGTTCCATTAACTTAAATCCGGTGTTAATGGGTAATATTTGGCACATAGTTCCATCTCGTGCCAGAGCTCATTTGCCAGCATCAACCGAACATCTACATGGAGTGCTTCCATTTCCCTTGCTAAGGATAGAGGACACACTGCACTAATTGATACACAACACTGCCCTGGTCGATGTATAGAATTCGATCGATCGGCACATATTGACATCTTTTGGATGCTATGCATCAGCTGCACATGGGATCCATCCAAAGTAGATACATAAATTAAAATTACTTGATCGTGCATGTTCTCAAGCTTTTAGTCTAAGATGGAACCTCGTAGGCATTTCGAGCATCTGTCGCCACCGTGGCTACATCCACTTCTACTTTCACTACTCCGGTAGAAGCTTCTATCTTTACCGCATCTTCTACTCTACTCCTTCTAGAGCTTGACGACCTCAACGCCATCATGAGAAACCTCTTCAAATCGCCCTTTATATGGTCATAGAGGAAACTAAAATCAACAATGCTTTTGGTGCCAATCTGGTTGGCATTATGATCCTCAATAATTCCCCCAACTCCTGATTCCCTAACTTCAAAGTTAACGATTGCGGATCTCAGGAGAATCTTTGAACATCATGAGATTCCCCATGAGGAGACTTTACTTCTTTTGCCATACCAAAGAGCTCATGATCCTCTAGAAGGCTACATGGCATATAACAGCTATATGTGCATATCTGTAGCTATTCCTCCTTTTAATAACTTTATTAGACGGATGCTCCAACCAATCCATCCCGACTCCTTCTAAATGAATATGTCACACTCTCTTGCATATATTTGATCTTCATTAAGAACCTGTGCTGGAAGCCCACCTTTGGAGTAATCCCATACTTATATAACTTCAAACGGAGATTTAACTGCCCGTCTCTCACATTCCTCGAGGCATTCCAGAGTTACAAAGTCGTCATTTAATTACACAATAAATAGAGACATTTTAAAGATAGGTATTTTTTTGTCATACGTCCTAATGGCATCGCTCGAAGATGGATGTCTAGATGTAAGTTCCAACTCCCTACATTCCATCATACATGAGATTACTTCACTCAAGTTACATGTCCAAAAGGGTTAAGAATAATTCTCTCATCCAATCACTCCGAAGCCCAAGAGATGTTCCAATAGGTGAGAGAAAAATAGGACACCTTATCGACCTTCGAGTGCACCACTTCTGACTACTACGTAAAGGTCGAAACTTCAATTACATATAATCTCCCTCTAACACTGTTCAAGTTGCCCCGCATGTTGCTCCTCGACCCTAAATAGATCCTCTTACTTTGGCTCACTATGAGGACCTTGATGCGGTGAAGTAAATTCTTAGCATGGTAGAGGAGAATGAAGAGAACCAAGAAGATAAGGAAGAAGATGACAATGAAGAAGAGGATGCGGTTGAAAATAAAAATATGGATGTCGATGAATTGACTGATGAGATAGCCAAAGAAGAGAGAACTATGCTCTTATCTCTAGAAAGAAACAAATCAAAGTAAGATCCCTAGACCAGTTCTTGATCCTCATTAAAGTTCGATCAAAGGGTGATCCCTACTCTTGACGTTTGACAAAGTCTGTGGCTTACTGCAGAACCTAATGGTATCAACCTTTAGGACTATGACATAGATAACTCCCTCGCTTCCTAGTTTCAGAACATAGATCCAACCTTGGCTGATGTGCCCCTGGCTTATGAGGGGGATATTCCACCTGAACCTCGGACCGAGCATGGTCTGTAGGTTCAATATGGCACATCAACACTTCACACTTCACTCATTATCACAATCGCATTTATTCCACACGTACATTTATCTAATTCTGAAGTTCTAATCTAAATCTTTCTTCTTTTTTAGGTACAACAGCGCGCTTTCAATTTTATGGCAACTTGGATAAGAAATTGTAAGTTCCTGAGATGATAACAACCTTAGGACTTGTTATAAAATATAAATACTAATATTCTTGTCTAGATATATAAGTATATGCATGATATATATGCAGGTACTAAAGAATGAAGAATGTACAGTATAGAGATTCAGGAGTGACGATTCAAGACTGATGAATTCAAGATATCAAAAGTTCAAGATATTAAGAGTTTAAGAGTTCAAAATATCAAGATAAGTAATAGTGTCTAGATTTATGTTAAAACTTCATAATATCACTAAAATCTTTATTTGTATTTTAATTGTGGAATGGAATCCGCTTTCTCGCTTTAATAGTGGGATGGAACCCACGACCTCTTAAGCGAGATGGAATCTACGACCTTCTCTAGTGGAATGGAATCCACTAAATTTTCAAAATGATTTATTTTAAATTTTTTTCAAAAAACTTTTTAAAAGTCATCTCTATCGGTTTAAATATTTTAGCCTTAAATTATTTTTATTATCTTTTATATTGTGATTTCAAAATCATCTCTTGTTTTTAAACTATCTCCTGTTTTTAATATTATATGCTTTAAATCTCAAAAATATATTCTATACTTAGTTTTTAATATTGTTTTAAGCTAAGAAAATGGTGACTGGAATTGGTGATTAGTTTCTCTTCCCCCTGGTTTCCTGTTCGCCCTCCTTTCTCCCAGTTGCCTCCCCTCCCTTATGCCTGTTTCACCTTCCCTTCTCCCCCTCTCCTCTGCTTCTACGCCATCCTACTCGTCCACTAGATCTGGCCGTCCTTACCGTGTCATGCCTTCTCCGATCCATCGCCCCGTGTCACTTCTTCTTTCTGTCGTCGATTTTCCTCCATTGCCTGTGTCTATTTCTTCTCCCCAAGTCGGTGTTGTTTCCCCTTTTTCATCCCCAGTCGATTCGAACTACGTGCCTGCTGCTGTTTCTAGTTTAGTGAATAGTGCTTCGCCTTCGACCGCGGTTGTGTCTCGACCTGTGAATGGTGCTTCACCTCCGACTACTACAGGTATGGCGCCATTTCTCTTGAGTGCCGTGTTGAGTCGAGCTTACCCGTTCATTCGAATAGTGTCTTGAGCATATCTTGTTCAGAAGTTAATGTGAATGGATCGTGTGATCTGCTCCTTGTCTCTGCTGTCATTGGTTTGATGGATGGCCAGGATGGTCGAGTTTTGCGAAAAGATGCTGCTGTTACGTCAAGTGTAGGTTGTTGCCATAATGGTGCTTGTGTTGATGCCAGTGAAAAGTGTATTCCCCATCTCAGTATTCCAGTTCTGGTTGCTCTGGAAGTATTGCAACTGGAGGATTGTCCCATAATCGTGTTCTTGGATCTTCTGGTAATTTCCTGCTGCCCCTTTGCTTGATGGATCCAAATCGTGGTCATCACTTTTCACCTCACTGCCCCGTAATGCGGGGGACTATAAGCCAATTGATTTTGATATTGTTGAGGAGAATGGAGTGATGGTCCCTCCTCCTATTGTGATGCAGGCCGGTTTGGACTTTTGGTCTGATTATTTAGTTGGTTTCTTCTTGGATCCTAAACACCACCTGCTAAATGCGTCTTCGGTTTGTCGTAGGTCCTGAAAGCTTCGTGGTGATTTACAAATTAAGCTAGTTGACTCCATGTATTTCCTTAAGTTTTCCTCCTCCGAGGAACGCCGTCTTGTGTTGGAGGCCGAGCCTTCTTTTTTCGATGGGAAGCCCTTTATTATTACTCCTTGGTCCCCTACAGTGGCTAGTGCTCGTGAGCAGGTTCTATCTATTTCGGTTTGGGTTTTCTTTTCGCATATCCCCTCTACACTTCAACCCTTGATTGGTTTGAACTGGTTAGCGTGTAATGTTGGAAAATTGAAATGTTTTGATTCAAATACTGTTGCACGTGATAAATTGATGTATGCTAAGGCTCTGATTGAGATTTCCCCTGATAAGTGTGACTCCCCACCTCTGTACCCACGCTAGCCAAGAACACTACAGTGTAGTGCTGTCAACTAGCAGGAGAATAAGGCTGTTGAGGAGCGACCATCCATATAATTGCTTATCACACGGTGGCTATAAATAATCTTCGGAAACAAACATAGAAATAAGCATAACACAAATCAGTCACAGACATCCATATCACAAAGGCGGAAGAAGATATGAATATATAACTAACACATAAAAGTGTACATCAGAGTAGTGGTCAAAAAATAATACAAAAGAATAGCAACACGTGCTATACAAAAGAATACAACTATGAGTCTATATCTCAAGTGTATACAACAAAAACTGCTAATCTAAATAGTTAGCCGAAAGTCAGAGTAGCAAATCGTGGGAAGAAGTCAAGCAGAAGCACCTGTAACATCTCGGTCTGACCCGAGTATTATTTAAGAAAATAATAAACGGATTAGTCTAGCTATAAATATCAGATGACATGGTATAAAATAAAAGATATGGCATAAACATAAAACATCCATACTGACATACTACTATAAGTATGCAAATGATGATCAACAGAAGATCAATCAATAAGAGATAAATCAATATCACAAGAATCTTCTCAAAGATCCAAAGAGGGCATCATACCCTAAACTTGTACTCATAACAAGTCAATGACATAAATTCCAGAAATCAACACAAGAAATCCAAAAATCACAGAAAAAAGGGAAAGAGGCCTATCACATGACGGTTCGAAGACCATGGGGAGCTACCCCATACGGGTGAGTCGGAATCACCCAGATGAGGTATAGGCTAACCAAAAAGCAAAAAGGTATGTGTGAGTGGAATCACACAAATGGTGTCTAGCCTAACCTCGCAACAAAAAGGTATATGTGAGTGGAATCACACAAATGGTATCTAGACTAACCTTGCGGACAAAGAGATATGTGTGAGTCGGAATCACACCCATGAGGTCTAGTCTAACCTTGCAAACAAAGAGACATCGCACAATTGCTAGTCTAAATCATAAAATAATCATCATGATCAACGAGAAGTGTCAATTACACTAAGCTAGTAAATATAAAAAATTTATCTTTGCGTCCCATAACCACTTGCTTAACTTAAATATTTACGAACAAATTGTAAATCTTCACTAGAAAATTGTCACAAGAGGTTCAATCGAACAAGTCCAAGAATTAACCGACGAAATGAACGCAAGCGTTTCATACCACTTGTTTTACTAAGCCGTTTAATTAGATTTCTCATTCGAGTGAGGTAAAGGTTTGTATATACTAGTAGATTGGAAAACGGTTTAAGAAAAGAGCTTTGTTATTGAAAATAGAGTTGAAATCATTTTGTTGAAAGAGTTTTGATATTTACTACTAGTATTGAAACCTTCATATTTCTAAAGTTGTTATCCCGCCTTCTTAGCAAGGTCATGATACCGTAAAATCGACCGAGAAGCCAAAGATAGTTTGTCTCGAAGAATGGTCAACTTAGCATCTCAACAAAGCAAGTTCTGTTGAATGTTTTTCAGATAAGATCCCCTATGGAGGGGGGGTCCGAGGGAGGGGTGGCGGCAACCCCCCAAGGTGGGGGTGCAGGGGCAACACCCCCGCTACGGGGTTCGACCTGCCCGATCAGGTCGCGGGGGTCCGGGGGCAGCGCCCCCGGTGGGGTGCGGGGCAGCGTCCCCTTCAAAACGGTACGACCTAGTGAAGACCTAAGGGAGGATAGGATCGAGCGACCTATTGGTTGCGACCTAGGGGTGTTCGCGAGTTAGCAGAAACGAGCGAGCTAACAGAGGCGAGCGACTTAAGGGACTCGCGACCTAACAAAAGCACAGGCCAAGCGACCTAACATTTTAAGGCCGAACGACCTAATTAAACTCACGACCTAACAGGGTACACGACCTAAAGGTATTAAGGTCATGCGACCTAACAGTATTAAGGTCTAATGACCTATGGGAGGCGAACGACTTAAGGAACTCGCGGGTTAGAAGAGGCGAGTGACCTACGAGTTAAAGGGGTCGAGCGACCTAGAGGTGTTCGCGACCTAGTGGTCGAGCGACCTAACGACCTAATGGTGAAAAAGGCCGAGCGACCTAACGTGTGAACGAGCCGAACGACCTAAGGGATAAAAAGGCGAGCGACCTAACGTCTGAACAAGGTCGTGCGACCTAACGCTATAGGGCCAAGCGACCTAGATCCAAGCGACCTAAGACCGAGGTAACGTTTCCTACAGAGGGAGCGACCTAACGACCTAAGGCCTAATGACCTACGACCAAGCGGCCCACGACCTACGACCTACGACCTATGACCTAATTCTGAGGCGAACGACCTAAAGCATGCAAACGAGTTTAAGGCCAGAAACGATCTATTTGGTGACCGAGACTTTTCCACGCAAACGACCTAGCATAGGCATAACGACCTAAGTGCAGAATTTTACCAAAAACACTAAAAATTGGAGTTTTTCGCCAATCCAATCCAAACCAAATGCAAATGCACATGCTAAAGTGATGGGAATTCATTCTCAACAGTCCAAGATAGTTATAGACAAGAACTGTGAGATAAAAATCTCACCTTTGCACAAATTCAATGAAGAAGAAGCTTGAAGTCAATAGAGAAGCAACTACAAGCTTGAATCCAATGTCTTTAATTTGATTTTGGAGTTGGATGTTGAATTTGCTAATGAACTTGGGCTTGGAATTTTAATTTCCCTTTCCACTCACCATTAATGCTAAAACTAGAGTTAGGTAAGAATTTATGAAGAGATGAGGAGAAGGGGTTGGAACTTAGGTTTAATAGGCTAAACCAACCCAAAGTCCAAAGCGGGAAAGTTAATGAAATTCCACTAACCCCAAACATATCAAAGTTTATACTTAAAAAGATTGTAAACGGCATTTCGAACTCAATGGAAGTGGTCTCGGGTCCTAATTTGACCGTTTGCAAAAAAGTAGCTTTTCGGACCAATATCCGATTAACGACAAAATATTTAAATAAAATATTTAAATATAAAATCGATAAATATGCAGGTTGTTACAATAAGCCTCTCCCTTCTTCTATTCCTGTATAGCTAGCTGTTGGGCATGTAGTGGAGGTCCGTGTTCGATATGGTTGGACACTAGAAATTTTTTCCGCCTGTCACTCCTTTGACCACCTGGCTATTGCTTGCACGCAATCTGTTGTCACTGCTGCTGTGCCTAAGGTTCCTCTGCCTCGCCCCCCCTCCCCCCCCGCTCAGGAAATGGGTTCCCAAGGTTTCTTCCTGTGTATCTTCTATTGTAGTTCCGCTACCAGTGCCTTTGTCTGTCCCGGATCCTCCTCCAGCTTCTTATGCTAGCCTTTCCTCCCCTCCTGCTTTTGGCGATATTCCTGTTGTTGCCCCTGATCCTGGTCCGTCTCGACCTTCTGTTGTTTGGGATGATGTAGAGAGGTGTTGGGTTGATCATATTTCTAATATGCGATTTAACCCTTTATGTGATTCTTTCTTTATATTTGTTTCCGATGATCATCTGGACCTTAGGTGCCTTTATTACAGACCTTCTGGTGATTCTCTAGTTCTTGATTCTGATGGTCGTTTTGCGAGATCGAATTCTATCTTGCTTGTCGATACATCTTGGGATCGATCGTTTATATACTCTTCTAATGTTCCAGCTTATGATCCATGTCTTGCATCCCGCTTCAGCCCCTTTGCTCGTCTGTTGGGGAATGTCCCTTGGGTATCTTCTCAGGTTATAGTGGATGATGGTGATTCTTCCTCTTCGGAGGAGTAGTTTTTTATGATATTCCTATTGTAGTTGTGATATGTCTATCACACTCCAGTACTGTATTTTACTTTCTTTTATTTAGTAGTTAAGGTGCTTTTACCTTACTCCTGTACTTCAAGTTTTATTACGTTCGTAATAAAAGTGGACGGTCCACTATAAAACCGGCTGGACTTGCCAAAAAATATATTACTTTTATATTATAGATTATATATTTTAAGATTACTATTTAAATCTCATTAATATGTTTAAACTATATTCAAAATGGTTTATAAACTTCAGAAATTATTTTGACAAATTTTAGAAAGAAAATCACTTTTAAAAACAAAATCAATTTTCAAAATACACGTAAGCATGTCGACATGCCCCATCCCCCATGTCGACATGGTAGCTGTAGAAATTCAAATTTCTAATTTTCAAATGAAGTGTCTATTCGTCATAACCTTTCACGTGTGGACACGGCTGTTGTTCTTCTATAAATACCAATTGTTTTCAATGAATTTTAAGTTAGTTTTTCTTCATTTCTTCACTCCTTCTTCTCCACTCAAATATTCTCTTATATTTTGACAAAACTCTGCCGAAATCCTAAGTGAATTAAACTCGATCATCTTTAGTTTGATTCTCTACCACTATCACTTAAAGATCTCAGTGCTATTCAGAGTTATAGGATCATTTGTAATTAAAGAAGTGTATCGAGTCTCTCTATCTATCAAAGTGATAATGGAAATGGTGTGATTGTGGCCTGTAAATCAATTGGGAGTGATTGAGCCCTTAAATCAATTAAGTGATCCTGTAGCATGGTTAAATCAAGAGAGTTTTCTTTGGACTCGAAGACAAAAGGGTGTATCTCGTGGCCTTGAAATCGAGGTTGTAATATCGACATTATATTTGAAAAGAAATCTACACAAGAAATTGTGTGGGACTGGATGTAAGGTAACTCCGAACCAGTATAAAAGTCTGCTGTGTTCTTTCCTTTATTGCTTTTTATTTACTATTTGCATCTATGTCTGATTCTGTGATTGTCTCTGTGTTTGTGAATTACATCTGTCTGTGTTTAGTTTCAAAAGATTTCAAAAATTCCAAAAATCCATCAAACACTATTCAACCTCTTCTAGCGTTAATCCATCCTTAAGATCCATAATCCGCATTTCCAACATTTGGTATTAGAGCATTGGTTTTCAAAGTTATCATAATTTGAATTTTGAAAAGTTTAAAATGGCAATTTTTGAAAATTTTGTAAATCCTAGTTCAAAAATTTTTGAAAATTTTGTAAATCCTAGTTCAAAATTGTTCATATCATCATTGTTTCATATGTTTGCAAATTGTTATTATAGAAAATCAAGTTATCTACCAAATTGGTGTGTTGTGTAGGAACAGATGTGTTATATGGCTTTTGATGAGTCAACACTCAATGGACAAATGGTGCAAATTAAGAAATAAATGGATACTTGATAATGGATGCTCCAAACACATGACTGGCAATTCAGAGACATTGAATGACATAATTTATGAAGATGAAGGATTGGTCAACTTTGGAGACAACTCAAAAGGATATGTGATTGACATCGACAATGTTAGTAACTCTAAAACTCCTACTATTTCTGATGTTTTGTTAGTTAGAAATCTAAAACACAATTTACTTAGCATAAGTCAACTATGTGATAAGGGGTACAAAATTAGATTTTATAAGGATAAGTGTCACATCGAAGATAATAAATCAAATATTATCTTTGAAGGAATTAGGAAGAAAAATATTTATATTCTCAGTATGAAAATCTCAAATGATAACCTATGTCTTTCGGCTAATACAAGTGACCCTTGGATTTGACATAAAAGATTTGGACATTTGAATTTCAAACTTTTAACTAGACTATTAAAACTTGATCTAGTAATAGGTCTCCCTAAAATGGATTTTAAGTAGATAGTATATGTGATGCTTGTCAATTAGGAAAACTTAGAAAGAGTTCATTAAAATTGAAAGATATGATCAACTCAAAAATCTCTTGAGTTACTTCATTTAGATCCGTTTCATCCATCTCAAATCCAGTCAATAAATCACAGTAAAAGTGATGCTTTTGATTTATTTAAAACTTTTGGAAGAAGAATTCAATATCAACTTTCTTTTAAAAATCAAAACTATTCGTAGTGATCAGGGTGGAGAATTTGAAAATGAAAATTTTGAGAATTTCTGTAATAAAAAATGAATAACTCGTAATTTTTCCTTTCCAAAAACTCCACAACAAAACAGAGTGGTAGAGTGTAAAAATAGGGCGATTCAAGAGTGTGCAAGAAGTATGATTTCAAATAGTAAATTACCAAGGAATTTTTAGGCTAAAGCAGTTGCTACAGCTTGTTATATTTTGAATAGGATTTTAATTAGACCTCTAACCAATAAAACGCCATATGAACTTCTTTTCAACAAGAAACTTAAGGTATCTTATTTTAAAGTTGTTGGAAGTAAAAGTTTCATTTTAAATACAAAGGACAATTTGGATAAATTTGATCCTAAATCCAACAAAGGAATCTTTATCGGATATTCTAATAGAAGTAAAGCATACAAAGTTTTCAACTTAAAAACTAACACCATTAAAGAAACAATGCATGTATCTTTTGATGAAAATTTCAAATATTTTGTTCAAATAAATGATGAAGATAATTTTGTTACTCTAAATAATGAATTAAATGAAATAAATTATGAAACCGTTCATCCTAATAAAAGGATCAAGCTTTCAAAAGATCATCCTGTAGAAAATATACTAGGAAATATTGAATCTGTTGTTAAAACTAGAATCAATTAAACAAGATGAGTAATGTAGTTTTTATATCAACTATTAAACCCAAAAATCCAAAGGAAGCATTATCTGATGATTCATGGATTCTTGCTATGCAAGAAGAACTGAATTAATTCAACAGAATTGATATATGGGAACTTATTCCTAGACCTAAGGACAAAACTATAATAGGAAATAAATGGGTTTATAAAATAAAATGAATGAACAAGGTGAGGTCAGTAGAAATAAAGCTCGGTTAGTCGCACAATGTTATTGTCAAAAGGAAGGAATATATTATGATGAAACCTATGCACCCGTAGTAAAATTAGAAGCCATTAGAATTCTACTTGCTTTCGCAAACCACAACAATTTCAAATTATTTCAAATGGGTATCAAAAGTGTCTTTAAATGGTTTTGTTAAAGAGAATGTTTATATTGAACAACCTCCACTTTTTGAAGATGAAAAGTTTTCAAATCATGTTTACAAATTAAAGAAAGATTTATATGGTCTGAAACAAGCTCCTAGAGCCTGGTATGATAGACTAAGATCTTACCTATTATAATCAAAATTTGAAATTGGTAAAGTAGATAATACTCTTTTTATTAAAAGAAACAAAAATGATATCCAATTAGTACAGATTTATGTAGATAATATAATTTTTGGATCAACAAACAATGGAATGAACAAAGAGTTTTCCGAAATGATGACAAAAGAGTCTAAGATGAGTCATATGGGTGAACTTACTTTCTTTTAGGACTATACATAAAACAATTAGATAGTGGTATTTTCAGTAGTCAAGAAAAGTATGTTAGGGATCTAATTAATAAGTTTGGTATGACCACTACGAGTGGAAATCTCACTCCTATGGAAGCAATGAAGCCTTGAATAAATAAGACATGTCAAAAGATGTCGACCAAAAAATATACAGGGGAATGATTGGATCGCTACTCTATATAACTGCGAGTAGGCCTGATATCGTGTAGAGTGTCTATCTCTGTACAATATACCAATCTCAACCCAAAGAGACCCATTTAAAAGCTGTTAAACGTATTATAAACATACTTTAGACTATGGCCTATTTTACCCTAAAAATGATTCATTTGATTTAATCTCATATTGTGATGATGACTACGCTGGTTGTAAATCAAACCCAAAATGTACGTGGAACTTGTCACTTTTTTGGACATTCTCCAGCTTTGTATTTGTTGATGACAAAGGGGGAGAATTATAAAATAGGATAAGATAGTTAGGCTGTTAGTTAGGCTTAGATTAAGGGGAGTTAGTAGATTAAGGGGAGTTGTTGGAATAAGGGGGAATCAGAGTAGAATCAGAGATTTGTGGAGTAGATTTTATAAACAATGGTTGTCATCATCAAAAAAGGGGAGATTGTTAGTTTCTGAGATGATTGTTTTGATGACAACAACCTTAGGACTTGTTATAAAATATAAATATGAATATTCTTGTCTATATATATATATATATATACATGTAGGATATATATGTAGGTATTGAAGAATGAAGACTATACAGTATAGAGATTCAAGACCGACGAATTCAAGATATTAAGAGTTCAAGATATCAAGAGTTCAAGAGTTCAAGATATCAAGATAAGTAATAGTGTCTAGATTTATCTTAAAACTTCATAATAGCACTAAAATCTTTATTAAGATTTTAATTGTTGAATGGAATCCACCTTCTGCCTTTAATTGTGGGATGGAACTCACGACCTCTTTAGTGGGATGGAACCCACGACCTTCTTTAGTGGAATGGAATCCATGAAATTTTCAAAATGATTTATTTTAAATATTTTTCAAAAAGTTTTTAAAAGTCATCTCTCTCGGTTTAAATATTTTAGCCCTAAATTATTTTTATTATCTTTTATATTTTAATTTCAAAATCATCTCTTGTTTTTAATATTATAAGCTTTAAATCTCAAAAATATATTCTATACTTAACTTTTATATTATAAGTTATATATTTTTAAGATTACTTTCTAAATCTCTTTTATAAGTTTGAACTATATACAAAATGGTTTATAAACTTCAGAAATTGTTTTGACAAGTTTTAGAATGAAAATCTCTTTTAAAAAACAAAATCAATTTTCAAAATACACATAGGCATGTCGACATACCCCATCCCCCCATGTCGACATGGTAACCGTAGAAATTCAAATTTAAAATTTTCAAATGAAGTGTCTATTCTTCATGACCTTTCACGAATGGACATGACTGTTGTTCTTCTATAAATACCAGTTGTTTTCAATGAGTTTTAAGTTAGTTTTTCTTTATTTCTTCACTCCTTCTCCACTCAAATATTCTCTTATATTTAACCAAAATCTACCGAAATCCTAAGTGAATCAAACTCGATCATCTCTAGTTTGATTCTCTGCCACTATCTCTCAAAGATCTCAGTGCTATTCAGAATTATAGGATCATTAGTAATCAAAGAAGTGTATCGAGTCTCTCTATCTATCAAAGTGATATTGGAAAGGTATGATTGTGGCCAATAAATCAACTGGGTGTGATTGTGGCCCATAACTCAATTGGGTGTGATTGTAGCCTGGTTAAATCTAGGGAGTTTGCCCTGGACTCGAAGACATGAGGGTGTATCTCGTGGCCTTGAAATTCAGGTTGTAACATTGACATTATATTTGGAAAGAAATATGCACAAGAATTTGTGTGGGATTGGATGTAGGGTATCTCCGAACCAGTATAAAAGTCCGCTGTGTTCTTTCTTTTACTGCTTTTTATTTACTATTTGCATCTATGTATGATACTGTGATTGTCTCTATGTTTGTGAATTGCATCTGTTTATGTTTAATTTCAAAAGATTCCAAAAATTTCATAAAATCTATTAAACACTATTCACTTCCCCTATAGTGTTAATCTAGCCTTAAGATCCGCACTCTGCATTTTCAATAGAAATCAAGCGACTAACTCTCTATATATAAATCCAACTCATATTTTAGAAGCGACTCCTATCAAAAAACATAAAGTGAGAGAGTAGGAAGGAAAGAGAGAAAAAATATGATTGGGATCGGAGATTCCGCTCTGACAATGATGGAGATTCCCATGACCGTTCTGCGTCCAAAAATGAATCCTACTCTCCTTGCCATAGATGCTCCCCACTTCCTAAATTCTTAGAACATATCACTTCAAACGCTACTTAACTACTTGTTCCTAAAGTCCCATCCACAGATGCTTTATCAGGGTGTGAACTCATACATCTTAGGATAGACTTAACCGAGATCCCGTTTATTATAATATGGAGGACATCCCCTCAAAGGATTTGGACATGGATTTGTCGCTTCACAAGAAGTTGGTAGAGCATTACACTTTATGGAGTCCAAGAGTTTTGACGATATTAACTAGAAGAATCATCTTAACTTAACAATGATAGAGAAGGAGAGTGAAAAGGGAAAAAAGTTTAAGAAGAACCTCTCCAGTCATCTCGACAAGGTCGGGAAAAAGCTGGCCGATAAAAACAAGGCAACTACAGAAGATAAAGAAAGACACATAATCAATATTTGGGCAACGAAAACAAGAATGAAGCTACTAGATGACCAAGTTCAGTTGGCAAATGTTTGTAATGGTAATATGGCTAGGAAGAAAGTTGAACTATAAGCTAGGATTGATATTCAAGCCCTAAGCCTCACCATAGAGAAAGTCAAAATCACTGGCTTACAGTTTGAATTGGAAACTAAGAAGAAGGAGAAGGATGTGGCACTCACGTTTGCAAAAACATATATGTTTTAGGTCCTCGATTTATGAGAGACCAATAAGACGCTTAAGGGAAAAACTGCAGAGCTCGAGGACTGCTTTACTGAAGCTAGGAGGGACAAAAATGTAATTAAATAGAATGTCAATTCCACCATTCTACATCATGTGAACGTTGTTAAGGTGGGAAACATAAGGTGGCAAGATGATACATACCCCAAGGCTTTGATGAAGTCTAGGATGAGATTCTTTGATAGGAGATTGAAAGAAATAAAGAGGAAGTGAAGATAAAATCAAAGCCCTTAATTTTTATGAATTTAATTTGAACGCCTTAGCCGAGAGTCAGGCAGCACGGGCTGCTACAGCTTCCACTTCCACACAGACACCCACCGAGGCTCCCATCAAGTGTAGCTCTAAGGATCTGGCTAAAAACATCGCTCCTATCACTAAGAAACTCTAAGTGAATACTCTTGCAGTAGCCAGTTTTGAGATCGTTTTGATCCCTCCATCCGTGCTGCCTTCGCTTGCCTCTACCACTACTACTTCAATGGGTTACAAACCCATAGATCAAAGCTTTACTCCACCACCAACTACC
Organism: Allium cepa; assembly: GCA_030765085.1. Classification (NCBI taxonomy): domain Eukaryota; kingdom Viridiplantae; phylum Streptophyta; class Magnoliopsida; order Asparagales; family Amaryllidaceae; genus Allium; species Allium cepa. The sequence goes on from CM060941.1 coordinate 748,754,084, forward strand.
CCTACTCTCCCCACCCTAGCATCAATCCCAAAAGTGGGGCAGTTTGGTTGCTTTTTAAGACGTGACATCATCTTTAAGAGGTATATCTACGACCTCGCTTATCTATAAATGCTTTACAGATCTTCCGATGATGTTTCTAACCTTTTCTTCTCTCTTTTTCCCACTTACAAGTCAGCAGCCATTGTTGCCTCCACCAAAGATTGTCCTTTCTATAGGCCCCGAAGCTACCTCTACTACAGCTATCATCGTGTCATCCTCATTTTCCATTCCACCACCTCCCCCGGGTCCAGTCTCGATGCCAAGAAAATATATGCTCTAACAGAGGAGAATCTATATGAGCTTGACATTTCCATTGATGGCGAAGACGTCACTATCACTAATGTGAAGGGAACTAAGCCATCCATGGAAGCAAGGAAAGTTGTGGATGTACCAAGCTTAAGAGTGTCATGATTGAGCCCAGATTAGGGAATCCTCCTAAGTCTCTATTTATTGCTCTGTAGGTCCCTTCAATTCATGTCCAGTCCTCGTATGGCCTTGCCTTTGGAGCAACCACTGAGCCTCACTAAATTTCGTTCGAGTCGCACGACAAATATGATTGGATGTTAATAAAGAAAAATAATTAACTCTATATCAAAGACTGCCAACAAAAGGAAGAGGAAGGTCAAGCGCCCATGAGGGCAGCAAAGATGAACAAGAGGGGGAAGAGGTTATCGATCCCACCGCCGAACTGAAGACATTTTCTTTTTTACTTTTTGGATCCATGTACATAGGTCATTATTGTTGGAATGGGCTAGCCCATAATGGAAGTAATGTGTGAATTTCAAAAAGATTTCTATTTCGGATCTTTATTGGGCTTATGAAGTCTACTTTATTTAGAAATTTTTTAAATTTATTTTAAATAAAATCACTATTTTATTTAAATTTATAATGTAAGTTTATTTTATGTAATTAATATTATATATGTTAGTATAAAACGCACATAGTGCATCTAACATACAGTGATATTTAGTTGTTATTTAATAAAAAAATGAATGAACGGACGTGTGCCATAGGTTTTGGTAGTCATAACACTTTTATTTCAAGTTATTTTATTGGTGGTTCCATTGGAATATTAGTAGTAAAATTCTGTTCATAGGTAGTGGGGAAGAGGATGGTGGTAAATGTTGCAAATCGATGGTGAGATTTCGTTGATGGATGTGGGTATTTTCGAAATTTCAAAAAGACACCATGGAAATCATATTCATTGAATTCTCTTTATTAATACTAGAAATACACACACCCATATGAATCATACACACATATATGTGTGTATGCATGTGTAACATAGCAATCCGTGAAAGATATAACATGCCCATGTGTAAGTGATGGGATTTGAACTGCATTGGATATGTTAGCTCATCTTGTATACAAATTTATTGTCCAAATGTATGTTTATATACTTTAATTCACATATACAAAATATTGCAATTATTTATGTAAACATATAAACTATACTTATTTTGAATAATTACACACACACATCATGGAACTTTAACGTCGTAGTATATATTATGCATAAATATGTTTTAGCACATTTATATATTTATTAAATATATTTTTTTGCGAAGCCAAAAGCAATATGTATAATTTTTTTCTGAATATATATATATAATAAATACATATAAAGATAAATAATAAAATAAAATATATATACATATTAATACTTTTAAAAATATATACAATATATATATATATATATATATATATATATTAAAAAAAAATATGCTTGATATTGCGCACTTTAACTTTAAATATATTTTAAATTAAATATCCGTATGGATATTATTTAAAAATTAATAAAAATTATTTTTGAAACATAATTTTGAATTTTAGTAAAATTCCTAGTGATGTTTTATTGTTTGAAGATTTAATATATAGTTTTATAATTTAAAAACAATTTAAAAATCTATTTTTAATTTTCGGTTGATATTTTAAATATTTAAAACAGAAAAATGGTTTTTTTGTGTAAAGTATATTAAGAATTAATTTTATTTTCTAATATATAAAACATATTTTATAATATATATATATATTTATATAACTAATTTACATGATTAATTAATTTTAGACAATATTTAAATTATATATATATATTTATTTATTTATTTTTGCCAAAAATATTTTATGTATGATGTTATTTATATAAAATTATAAAATCATATTTTACATAGTGTACGGTGTAGTATTTAAATTATAAGACTTACATCTATAATTAAATATTGTAATGATGGTGAATTTAGTGCCAACAACAAAGGGATTCTGACTGCTCCAAACCGGGACCAGAAATATATCTTCACGGCATGTACTCTCGGTTGTTGCTTCGGCCTCATTGGTTGGTTCCTTCATTGTGTGGAAATTTAGTTTTCTTATCTCCCTGGTTATATATTGAGTGGTTTGTTCAGATATTGTTATTTTTTTTATATTCGCCATCATTGTTATTTATGCAGTTGGGTCTGATCAGTTCTGTTGTGTTTATTTAATGATGTTTGCTACATGACCAGGCATTTTGGCAGTTATTATCCGATGTAGGCTTCTTGCTCGGGACTTCTGTACCTTATATATATATATGTGTGTGTGTGTGTGTGTTTGTGCGCACGTGTGTGCGTGCCTAATATGATTGTATGATCCTTGGATCATAGATTTTTTAAGTCAAAAAAATTATATTTGAGCCATGCTACTTATAAATATGTATACGACATAATTTTTTTTACATGAATATAAAAGTATATATAATCATACAACCAGTCTAACCGTGATGATACACACACACACATAAATCATCACTTAACTAACAATATAATATATGGGATATAAATATTATATAGACATTGATATTCGTAAATACATTGGAAATTTACCTTATAGCCAATGTCTTTAAATACACCTTAGAATGATGATATCTACTCCTCGAACTTGTTTCTAATCCAGTAGACTACTAGTCTCTAAATTGATGACCACCAGCTATCGAGTAGATTCGGTTTTACTTTGATTTGAGTTTGGAAATGCAAGTATGAGGATATGTATTTTCTTCCAGAGGGAGAAATAGATGGAGGCTTAATAAAAAGATCAAAAATGATAGTGACATGGAATATTATATAGAGGAGGAATGGAGACAAGTTAGGATCTAGATCTCTTACCATTTCTGCTTCCTTATCCATACAAACCTGGCCTATCTAACCAATAAATAGCTGGCCCCTATGCTCCATTATAGTTGAACCAACCATCCCCCTTTATAGGCTTCAAACCTATTTAAAGCTCGAACAAAACATTTTGCTTTAAATCTAATTTATACCCGTATCGATATCGTATATCGATTAAATATTTATAACGGTTATAAATATATTTAATAATAATTGTTCATCAAATCAATATAAAATTTTATATCTAATATTTCTTAAATATTAATTAATTTAATTAATAATAATTACAAATTAATTAAACCTTTTAGTTAAAGGAGTATTCATCGTTTCGATTGTGAGACCCGTTAAGTGTAAATCTAGTCAACTATTAACATTGATCTATTCGAATATTAATGTCCACATGTCACTTAGTAGGTGGTGCAACATTTTGGTAAAATTTATTGCTCACTTGGTTTTGGTGAAATCCAGTTTCAATTTGTTAAGCATTACCCAGTTACGACTATTATTTACACCAATTCTCTTCGTCAAAATTATACTACTTTTGACTTATGGAACTTGGTAATGGTCAAAATTCCAGTATCATCCATATTCAACTCTATAGTCCAAACACAACGTCCTTGGTTCAATAACAAAAATATTATTAATCGAACTACTATGGCCAGAGATTTCAACTTTGAGTTAAGTTCAGTTGACCATGATAGTAACCCCATATAACCAAGGACATGAATCCTCTCTTGAACAGTGTTTCACTTCCAATACTTCCACTCGACCCAATTATAGTCATTCAATGGACGTCGTGCCATGATTTGACTAAATCAAACAGGAGCTTTCATATTAAAGATCCATGGTATTCTTAAGTCAAGAGAACTGCTCAAATTAATCGCTTCGATATTTTATATTTGACTTTAGGTATATTAACAACAAAAAACTATCGAGTGAGTCATTCCATAGTTATCGAATAACTATCATTATGTAACCCCTTGGTGCCCCTAACTTTCATGAGCAATACACTGTCCAACATTTAGAGAGCAATGCCTATTCCAGTCTCAATGGATTTATTGATATCCAGTCTCAATGCATCTTGACTGAAAATATTTTAAATGATGTGTTTATTATATTGTGATATAATAGTATGGTTACAACTATTTGTAATTACTATCACAAATTCACTACTTATGAATTATCTATTAAATATATTTTAATTAAATATTCAATTATTTATAATAATTATAACAAATATAAAACAGAAAGCAAAACACCTTTGTTACGAATGAGAATTTATTACAAGGTTAATTAATTTACAATAAATTAAAAAATTGCCCATAGGGCATACCATTAACTCTATGAATCTCCCATTTTCACTTGGGGTCAATTATGGAATCTCATTCCCATCCCTTTAATCTGCTTGTCGAGAGCCGATCGAGCTAAACCCTTAGTTAATGGATTTGCTAACCTGTCCTAGGTATCTACCCTTTGTATCATGATCTCTTTCTTCTCAACGAATTCTCTAATGAGATGGAACTTCTGAAGAATATTCAATGACTTTTTGTGTACCTTGGATTCCTTTGCGATCTGGATCGCCGCATTATTATCACAGAATAATACCATAGGATTCCGTGTATTGGGAATCACCCTGAGCTCACTCAAAATCTTATGCAACCATACTGCCTCTTTAGCTGCTTCATTGAAGGTGATGTATTCGGCCTCCATCGTCAAATCAGCTGCCGTCTATTATTTGGAACTTTCCAACTGATGGATCCACTGTTAAGTGTAAAGACATAGCTTGACACTGACTTACTATCGTATATATCACTTTAAAAACTAGATTCTGTATACCCTTCATAAAGAGGTCTCAGTTCCTCTATATGAGGAATAAGTCCTTAGCAGTTCTTAAATATTTTAGTATGCATTTTACATTTGTCCAATGTTTTTCTTCAAAATTAGACTAGTATCAGCTTACGCATCCTAATGTGTATGCCACATCTGGTCTAGTACATAGCATAACATACATGGATCCTATGGCTGAAGCATAGGGAATCCTTTTTATATGCTCTTTCTCCTTATAGGTATGAGGAGCATCCTTCTTAGAAAGGATGATTCCAGAATGCATTGGAACATTTCCATGCTTGGAATTCTCCGTACCGAATCTCTTCAGCATGATATCTATGTATAAGGATTGGAATAATTGCTCTAGATCTATCTCTATAAATCTTTATACCCAGTATATGGTTGCTTCTCCTAAATCCTTCATTGAGATATTCTTAGAAAGCCAAGTTTCACTAAATGCAATAATGAAATTTCATTGCCAATCAATAATAGATCGTCGACATACAACACTAAGAATACGATAGTGTTGTCCTATTTTGTTTTATATAAGAACGCTTCCTCTATGTTCAAATGGAAACCAAATCATTTGATTACGTTATCAAAACACTTGTTCCAACTCCTTGAACCTTGTTTAAGTCCATGTAACGACCCAATATTTTCAACCATTCGCATCCGCACATGTCGGACTTGAATTGCTCAAAATACCGCGTTGTAAATAAAGTTTGGAAAATCTCAGAATATACAGTAAATAAATAATCACAGACACAGAGTATTTAATAATGCAACGGAAGTAAAAGAGATTGTAGTTCATGCAGCTACTATATATATATATATAAGATACATCAGAGTTAAACAAGATACAACAGAAGAGTAACAAGATACATAGGGTACAAATCAGAATACAACACTGGATCATTGGATACTGAAAGCAAAATAGATAACCGGATCTTCAAGCAAAGCTCCAACTCCGAAGGTGAGTCTTGAATGCTGAATCACTCAGTCTGACCCGAGTGTAAAACAAAATACAAAACACTCGAGTCAGGACATACATACTTATGAACTGTAAATCAACTCAAGTGAACAGTAACAAAATGCATCAGTAACTTAAAGGATGCTTGGGATCGCCGATCCTTTAAGGATCCGTTAAACTATTTACTATGTAGTAATATTCGCTATTATAATAATGTCTACAGTAAAATAAACATACTTTAAAATAGCGCCAAGGGGTTACCCATATAGCCCTTAACACGTAATAGTGCCAGTAGACTACACAGTACCTGCGTACCTCCGGATCGAGAGGCTACGAGAAGATACTCCATAGGTACGACACAAATCAAACTCATAGTAAAGATTGCTATGGTAGGTGACACGGCGCACAAGGCAATGCCAGGGTAGATATACCAATTAAGCACACGGGGCGGCAGTAACGTAGCAGCCACTACGCTCACCTCGGAACACACTCCCAAAACAAAATCAAAGATGGCCATCAAATCAATCACAAGGCAAGAGCACAGTATCAAATAAGTGTGTCCGACCAGAGGAGCTACCCCTTTTGGCCCGAGATCGCTCCTGTTTTGGCCATCTTAAGCCAACTCACGGGAGTCGGGTCCACGTAATATACCTCAAGAACGTCGCCACCATCCTACTTCATTCGGAATCTCCACCATGTACACAGTTGTTAAAGTTGTTTTCGGAGTTGGCAGAGAGTATGACAACTTTCGATCCCGATATCTTTAACAACCAATCGTTATTATAACGCCTTGGTCATTTCAAAATAGTTTATCCTATAAAAAATCAAATCATTTCATTTCAAAACTATATTCCTTTCAATATAGTTTATACTTCGAAACCAAAATCATTTTTATTTCAAAACTATATTCAAATCAAAATAGTTTATACTTCGAAACCAAAACCATTTTTATTTCAAAACTATATCCAAATCAACACGTTATCATTTCCATTTCAAACATATGTTCACCTTTCAAAAATCATAATACTATCAAAGTTATAACTCTTTCGAAACCAAAATACTTGAAATCATTGCACTTTGAAAATCATAACATTTCAAAATCATACACTTGAAATCATGGTACCTTCCTTTAATTCTTTACATTTTACAAATCTATTCAATTAAACCCTATTTTTCAAATTTCCAATTTAATTCAATTCCATCCATCAGTTTCAATTCAATTCAGTTTCCTAACAAACCATTTCAAATCTTATCAATTTCAAATATAGATTTGATCCACAAAATAAAATATTCAATTTTTAATATATTTCAAAGCTTTAATATACCTCATTAAAAAACTAAATTTGATGATTTCATATATCTCTTAGTTCAATTTGCTAATATTTGGTTTTGAAATATTTACTTAATAAACTCAATATCATTTAAATAAACTCAAATTACAAGTAAACTAAATATCCTTTCATACTAATATAAACTTCAAATATTCATTTATCAAATCAAATATCATTCCAAATTCATATTCTTTATCAAAATAAAGATCAAATCATTTCCAAACCATTTCAATCATCAAAATATCATATCCTTTCAAAACCTTATTATCAAATCATTATTTGAATTCAAATTCAAATATTCAAATTTAAATATCATTTTCAAACCAAATAAGTCATTCATTTGTTATTCCAAGTATCATTACAAAACACATTTCAAAGATTCCATTCAAACTTTCATTTATCTCATTACCTTTCATTCCATTTAACACATAACCAAGTAAACCTTATTTAAATTCAAATTCAATTTAATTTCCTTAAAAAATCAAATTTAAATATTAAAAATATATTCAAAACTCCTAAAATTTCACAAATAATCAATTCCAAAAGTTAAATCATTTAACACTTTAAAATATAACTCAAATAGTGTTAAAATCTATAATATTTCAAAACATTGTCAAATTATAGCAACAACGACATTTATAAAGTGTTATCGTAGCTTATAGTTTCCAAAATGGTTTAGTTTAGGAATAACGGCATTTATAAAATGCCGTAATAGATATATAGTTATTTCAAACATAGTTAAATTCAAGAAAAACATCGCTTAAAAATGCTGTCATAAGTATTTATTTATTTCAGAACTTAGTTAAATTGCATAAATGTTAGCACTTAACAAATGCCATCGTAAAACCACAACATTTTTGAAAATGCTATCAATAAAATTTCATATTTTACTTTAACTTTCAGAAACATTAAAACTCCAAATTTTTGTTATTTTAAACTTATAAATCATATTTCTAGACTTCAAAATTTCACATTTAAATAATTTTAACTATGATTTATCACAACAAAATTTTATAATTAAATATCCAATTTAAAACTCAAATCATTTATTAAGTCAAAATTTCACTGTTTCTTAACTTATAAATTTAACAAAACCTAATATTTTACTTCAAATATCATTTCAAAACTTTAAATTTAATTTCCATTATTTATCTAAATTTTTAAAAATAAAATTTAAAGTCAGAAATCACATTTGCTTCAAATTTACATACTTAAATTCACAAATTCAAAATTTAATATTTAGCCTTCTTAAAACCATAAAATATATATATTCTTAAATCAAAATTTCATACTTTTAAAAACATATATCTTAGGAAAAATCATTTAAAAATATACCATGGGGTCTGTATATAATTTTCTTACCTAGGTCAAGTGATACAGATATATATCATTTCGATCCGCAATTTACAAAGAAAACCCGGGTTCTATCATTTCAAACCCGCAATCCCAAGTCAAATAAAATACAATAAAAATCACTTGAGCCTATCATTTCAGCTCACAATGATTTTTCCCTATTCTAATGTCCGTTCGGGTATGTATCATTTCAACCCATAGTGATTCTAATCTAACAGGGAACTTGCAATGTGAACATATGCATAAACAATATAAACAATTATATTAACATGTCAATGCCACAATATACTGTCATATATCATATGTCAGGTGATAATTAACAAAGTTAACATGGTAATAATATGAAATAACATTTCATATAATCATCATTAAATTGCATAAACATTTTAATCACTAAACACTTGTCATCAATCTACCGGTTCATAAGTAGAAATGTCAGAGTGAGAAAGACTCACCTTCATCAAAGCTAGAGACCACTACGACACGCAAGAACAATTCCAAAGGCACGAAAAGCACAATACAACACGACTTTTGATTTGAATGAATGGAGAGCCTTGATATTGATCTTGTAAAGAACAAACAAAACAAGACTATATAAACCTATATTTTTAACACCAAATAATATTGAAATAATTGAAAATAAGAAGCAAAAAAGAAATAGATGACTTGATCTTGCCTTAACCATTCAAGTGCTCAGCCTAGGAGTATAATATGCTCGGCCAAGATCATGTTTTGGTGGTAAATAGCTCGGTTTTGGCATCACAACACAGGCTAGGCAAGTGCTTGAAGAGGTAGGAGTTACAAGGTGAAGAAGATCAAAGGACAAGGCAAAAGAGAGTGGTTTGGTCAACATTTTGGCTTGGCCAAAGGGCAACTGGGCTCGGCCCTATCAGGTATAGTTCTGGTCAATGCTAGATTTGTGGCCAGAGGTGAAGTACTTGCTGGTGGTGGTGGCTAAGGGTGGTGGTCGAAGTGGAAAGTGAAGGGGTGGTGAAGTTATGGTTGGCTAGGCATGTGATGGTGGAGTTTTTGTAAGGATTTGTGGTGATTGCTTCTTATCTAGGTCACGGCCAGAACTGGACAAGGGGGAAGGTGGTGGCTGCCATGGCTGGTGATGGTGGAGAGGATGGTGGTGATGATGGGTGGTAGGGCCGAGCAGACTTGAAGAAGAGGAAGGCAAAAATCAATGAAAAATAAGAAGTAAAAGTAGAAAAGAAAGCCATTAGAAACTTACAAAATATTCTCAGAATTGCATTGTCGTGAGCTTTGAAATGGTGAGAAGGTTTCTCAAGTGCAAAATGAAGAATAATACATGGCTATATAGGAAAAAAATGTACAGCCAAAACAAGAAATGAATGGACAAGAGAAATGAAAAGGCAAGGCTAATGAAAAGACAAAGAAAATGAAAGGCCTTGACTCTTCGAATTTCTAATTTGTTTTAATCAAAATAAACAAAATAAAATCAGTACATAAAATAAATGACAAACAAAAATAAAGTGAAAAATAAAATAAACAATTATTCTTAGGAAAAATAAAAAGTAAATAAAGAAAATAGTTTATTATATTGAAACTAGCATTAAAAATTGTAAACAAAATACAATAAACATTTGAAAATTATAACTACACTTTTAAAATGTTTTAAAAATAAAATTATATACATAACATGTCATGTTACACATATATAAAAATTAGAACATGATACAACAAACAAAAATATTATTTATATAAATTGAAATAAACAATTTTGTTAAATAAAAAATTTACATACAATGGTTTAAAAAGCATAACTTTCACAATATTAATCAGATTTCAATGAAACGAAAAACAGTATACTTAACATTTTATTTCTTTTCATAATAAAAGATAAAATTCAAAATTCAAAATTTTAAATTTAAAAGTCAAAGTTTGACCATATTGACCAAAATTCACATTTTTGGAAAATGTTCTATTTATTCATGTTTGGAATTATAATTCACATACAAATCAAAATTTATATTTCAAATAACAATATTTATTCATTTTAACAAATTAAACAAAGTTTTTAAATCAGAAATTTCAATTAAAATAATTAAAATATACAATTGAAATAATCACAAAATACAGGGTTGTTACACTCTTCCCACTCAAAACTTTTCGTCGCCGAAAAGGAATGAGGTACAGGAAAACACAGAAAAAGATAGAATGAAATAGGATTAAGACAAGATGACAAAAAGATTGAAATTATACCTGATAACTGTTGTTATAGGTAAGTTTAACAAGGTGGAGATGATCTTTCCAAGATCCTCCAGAATCAAGAATATAAGCACAAAAAAAGATCTTCTAGAATCTGATTCACCCTTCCCGCTTGACCGACGGTCTGTGGATGGTAAGCAATGCTTAGATTCAAAAATGAGTACCAAAGATTATAAAAGATTATAGAAACATTTCTAAACAGACCGGTATAAGCAATAGCCTCCCTGTGACGACCCGTCTCCTCGACCCTCAGAAATAGACGCTAATACATCCATGGTATTCACGTGCCATAAATCCAAGTGTCGGGGAGGCAGTTTATCAAGGGTGTAAAAGAAAATAAAGATAGAAGATAACAGAATAATAGAATCTCACATCGTATTCAACATTTATAATTATACATAATGATCAGAGTCAAATACAAATCTAGCGGGATAGTTATAACCGTCTATCTGTACATATGCTAGAAATACATACTACATAACACAGCAGAAAATGGGTAGGTAACTACATAAGGTACTTCAGCTTCATAGCTCCAAAAGACTTGTCCAAATTGCTCCCCAACATGCTCCAAAATGCTCCTAAGGCATCCTGACTACACGGCTGCCCGAAAAATAGGGCACCCAGAGTTTAAAGGGAAAAACAAACTCCGGGTCAGTCATGGGACTGGTGTGAGAACTCGAAGTACGATGTTTTTAAAAACAAAAAGGTATCTCATAAGACCACGCCGCACATAAACATGGAACGGGTTTTTACCTTATGATAACAAAAACTTTTTATTACATAAAATTTTAGGATATTATTTTAATGACATTCTTTGAAAACATTTTCAAATAAACTTATTAATCTTATCCGAAATTGTTACATTGATTAAATTCCAGCATAATAGGTTTACAATCAAGTCTGAAGGTCCTTATTGGAGAATGGATTTCCATACAAATGACCAGGTGAAGGGACTACCTTCCGGCAGTACATCTCTAAAAGAATGTACCGAGAAACCATCACAAAGTTTCTCTACCAACACAAGGCCGACCTACCTCTGTAACTAGATAGTACCGAATATGTCATCCCCCGGTCGTGACCGACCATTATCCGAGAGCTCTCTTCGCATACATCCACATTAATTTACATCCCGAACGTCATAGTGGGAAGGAATATATCTAGAAGGGGATGATCATACCCTACTTGGGAATGACCCACTTAGCCTTGCCGCATCTAACCCTATTTCGGTCATTTTCGGTTGATGAGGCTCGAGGCTACGATTACCTTTTCACATAGCACATCTTCTATCACTTTAAATTCCACATTGCCATTCCACATTCACACGACTGTTTTTTACAAACATATAACTACATGAGCTCGTATGTCTCGGGAAAGGGTGTTAAGCTAAGAGAATGTGTCTTCTCCGACACCGGCTAATATATTTTTATAGAAACCACTCATTATGATTTGGAATGCAAGGTCAGACATTCATCCATACAAGTTCGTTCTGGGACCGAACGAAACCGAAGGCACTTTTCTCGGCCATTACTAGGCGAGAAGCCCTTGTGGTTTTGAGGTTTTTCATAACAAAGAGACCATTGCTACAATATAGTGAATCGGGAGTTTATCCTGAATTAATCAACGAGTAGACCCTTATTATTATTCGTCTCAATATCTCCGTCTTCAAACATATTCATTCTTCGAACACGTAAACTGGTTCGAAGTGGTTTTCGGATAGGAATTATTCAAATCCGACCCCGGTTCCTTCGAAATCCAATCATCGATAAAAATGATGTAATTAGGTGATTGTTTTTCGATTCATTCATTTTCTTTACCAAAATATCTCCGAGAGATATATATTTTCAAAATATTCTTTGAGTAAATACGAAATCATTTAATCCTCTTTTTGAATATTTCTCAAATCATTTTTAAAGAGTAACTTTTGAGAAAATAGGATTATAGAAATCATTCTACTTTTACCCAAAATCAGCTTCCATATTCAACGAGTGCTATGGGCGGAATAATGGTGAGATCACCTTTTAAATTCCATGAATAGTACAAGTTCCACCTTCGGATTTTAATAATGAGTATAAGAAGATTATTTCTATAAAATCCAAGTTGAGCATCCGGGCTTTCCTTTCGATATGTTCCACCCCTCGTCTAAAAGAGAAAACTGAGGCCAGGCAAGTTCAGGGCACTGGTTGCTCCATCTCTAAACTTAGTTACACACTTTATTTCCACTTTTAGATCTCACATGCGGGACACATGTGCTAGTCGTTTTCGCATACTCATTTTTTCTTTTTAAATCACTTAACTATTTGTTTAACCATCTTTGAAATAATGTTAAAATTGTTCAACTTCCTTTTTAAATGCTTTATTATTCACTTAAAAACATTTACTAAGGATTTGGAAAAGAATTGTTAAGTTTCAATCTTTATTTCAAAAGTTATTGAAAAGTGTTGCAGAAAGTGTTGCAAAAAGTGCTTTAAAAGCTATATTCTTCAAAACAACTTTTATATCATTTAAAAAACCATATTTTCAACTTAAATCAATTTTAAAACATTTTGAACAATTTTTAGAATTTATTTCATATTTTTAAAACACTAATTTCATCAATTTCCAACTTTGGCCATTTAGTGCAAAAATAGGATTTTTCTTGAAAACTGATTTTTCCATATTTCAAAATATACAAGATGAAATCTCGATTTTCTTTTTTTATGAAAGATATGGATATAAGGATTCAGAAAATTCTTACTTCAAAGAATTCGGAGCTATATTCCACTTCGTATGTTCATTTGAACTTTGACGCGGAAACGCGAAATACCGTTACGCGACGCGTCAAATTTTTGGCGTATTTTGAGATTCATATCCAAACTTTATCGCGACAAGTTTAAACACTTAAGAACCATTTCCAAAACATTTTTAAGCATTTTTTAAAGGTATAAATAATTCCATATCACATTTCATTTTAGTTTGGAAAGTGTTTTCCGTGTTAATCAATGTCGTGTATATCGTGACTTGTTTCAATATTTTCATGCAATAAACAACATATGGAAATCAATATCATAACTAAACATCCAAATGAACATAACATAACATTTTAACTAAATATATACATATAAATTAGGAGTACTCACCTTAGTCGCAAATGAACTAACTTTAAAGTGATTATAACTTTCCTAACTTCAATCGGGTGCTAATGGATGCTTCTTTTAAGGCCTCTAGGTGGCTTGTCTTGACTTGTGGAGTTTTTGGTGCCTTGGGACATGAGTTTAAGGGGAGATTGGGCTCGGACTTATAGTGAAGGAGTGGGTCGTGGGTTGTGAAGGAAGGAGGAGGAGTTTTGAGTGGTTCGGACGGTGTTTTGTCGATATTTTCTTTATTTTATTTTTGGAAATATTTTGGCATAACTTTGTTAAGGTTGAAAGCCATTAAAGGAGATAAGAAGAAGCTTGAAATTTTGACAAGAAGAAGTGTGAAAGGAAGTGAGAAAGTGAGTATGTATTTATAGAAAATATTTAAGAATAAAATATATATTTGTGTTTTTACTTAAATAACCTTCCTTAAGAATTAAGCAAACTTATTTAATTCAAAACTTACCATCCACATCACATCACACTTTTAAAATTCAAATACTTTAGAGTTAAGTAAAGAATAAGAATGATTAATTTACTTTATATCACATTTCTTTACTTTATGTCACTTTTCTTTACTTTATGTCACTTTTGATGTGACATGTGTTTTGTCTTCTTTAGTTTACTTTTGCTAATTACTTTCTAGAATTTTCTAAGTGTGATTAATAAAAGTAACCTTGTTTAGCTAATTATTAATTATCTTTATATGTTACCATATTTATTAAATTGTATACATAAACGTGCAACAACGTTGCGACAACTTTAAATCAACAAAACGTTGATTTTTGACAAAATGTTTTACGGTCATATTTTGACGTTTTATTTAAGCTATTTATTTGTGTAAACAAAATTAAATAATAAATTTGTATAATTTCATTTGAAAATATAAACACTCATAAATAAATTAAAATAATTTATTAAACCATTTAAACTTACTTTTCTGAAATCAGGATTTTGTCACTTTTGTCGATATAAGAAAATGTTACTATTTTAATGTATATTTCTATTTTTAAATCCTATGTAATATTGTTTGAATCATAAAACCATTTATATTTTATTTTTAAAATCACTTTAAATACTATATTTTAAAGTGGTTAAATTTTGGGTCGTTACGTTCTCCCCTACTTAAAAGAATTTCGTCCTCGAAATTAGATAAGAAAAAAATAGCTCAAAAGAAAATATATATTCAATAAGATGGAATATATACAATAAGTGATTACGCCACAGGTGGTGAGTACACCCAAATGATAGATAAAATCTATACATGATTCTATACTCGGGATATGCTTTTCTCATTCTATCTTCTGTTTCCCATGTGCAATCATCAGCATCCCCGCTCCACTGAACTTTTACCAACCTTACAACCTTCCTTCTTAATCGTTTCTCATCTTGATCCACGATTCAAACGGGTCTTCTAATAACTGCTAAGTTTGGTTCTATCTCCAAGTCATCCTGAGCAGCTGTTTCTATGATATGTTTTGGGTCATATATATGCTTTCGCAAATGTGATACATGAAAATCGTTATGTACACCAGACAATCTTTCAAGCAATTGTACTCGATAAGCTAGTGGGCAAATTCGTTCGAGAATGAAAAAAGGTCCAATATATCGAGGTGCTAACTTTCCAGCTCTTCCAAATCTTACTACCCCTCTCATTGGAGAGACTTTCAAAAAGACTGAATCTCCAACTGAGAATTCCATATTTCTCCGTCTTCGGTCTGCATAACTCTTTTGTCTACTTTGGGCTTCTTTTAGCTTCTTTCTAATCATATCAACTTTCTCTGAAGCTTCTCGTATCATATCTGGGCCAAGCACTGACCGATCTTCGGTTTCTATCCAACATGCAGGCGATTTACATGGACGACCATACAAAGCTTCATACGGAGCCATGCCGATACTAGCATGATAGCTATTATTATAGGAGAACTCTACTAAAAGTAAATGATTCTCCCACGAGCCTCCAAAGTCTAGAATACATGCTCTCAAAAGATCTTCTAAAACACGGGTGACTCTTTCCGTCTGTCCATCAGTTTGGGGGTGATATGCAATACTTATACTCAGCTTGATTCCCAAAGCTGTCTGTAGTGCTTCCAAAACTGACTAGTGAAGATTGGATCACGATCGCTTACTATACTACTTGGAACTCCATGCAATCGAACAATCTCCTTCATATATATATCTGCAAGGCTTGCTGCAGTTCTTGTTGGCTTAACTGGAATAAAGTGTGCACTTTTGGTTAATCGGTCTATGATAACCCAAATGCCTTCATTTCGTTTCCTTGTTCGAGGTAAGCCATCAATGAAATCCATGGATATTTGATCCCACTTCCAAGCTAGAATCTCCAATGGTTGAAGTAATCCTGCCGTCTTTTGTTGGTCACTTTTGATTCTTCGGAAATTTTCACAATTGCTGACATAGATTGATATGTCCCTCTTCATGCTTCTCCACCAAAATGTACGCTTCATGTCCTTGTACATCTTATGAATCCCTGGATGAACGCTAAGTTTGGCTGTGTAGCATTCAACTAATACTTCTTGCTTAAGATTTCCAACATCTGGAACACAAATTCTTCCATTTAACCGCAGTACTCCATGGTTGTCTATTTTAAAGCTTGAACTCCTTCCACTATGTATATCTTCAGTAATCTCCATAAGGAATCGATCTTCTTTTTGCTTGCTAGTTATTTTCTCCTGAAGAGTTGGAGTTACTACCAAACAAGAAATAGTAGCTAACTTCCTACTCAATGCATCAGCTACTACGTTGGCTTTCCCGAGTGTATATAGAATATCTATATCATATGACGCAAGAAATTCTAGCCAGCGTTGCTGTCTCATGTTCAAATCCTTCTGGGTGAAAAGATACTTCAAGGATTTATGGTCCGTGAAGAGTTCGAATTTTTCACCTAAAAGATGGAATATTATTTACTACGGTCAATTCAAAGTTTTATCGAAATAAACTATGAAAGATTCTTACCCAGCAAATAATGTCTCCATATCTTTAGAGCAAACACAACGGCTAATAATTCTAAGTCATGTGTTGCATAATTCTTCTCATGCCTCTTCAGCTGTCTACTTGCGTAAGCAATCACCTTCCCATCTTGCATTAAAACTGCACCAACTCCTTCTCTACAAGCATCTGTATAAACGGTCAACCCACTATTCCCATTTATGATTGCTAAAACTGGAGCAGTTATCAATCTCTTCTTTAGTTCTTGAAATGCTTCTTCACCCTTAGGAGTCCAGATAAATTTAGGATCCTTCATTGTCAACTTCGTTAGGTGATAGGCAATTTTAGAGAAGTCTTGAACTAATCTTCTGTAATATCCTGCCAAACCTAAGAAGTTACGAATCACTTTAGGAGTTTGCAGCTGCTTCCAATCTTGAATAGCTGCAACTTTCCCTGGATCTACTGAAATTCCATCCCTTGATATTGTATGTCCAAGGAATCTTACCTCCTTCTCACAAAAATCGCATTTTGGGAATTTGGCTTCAAGCACGTTATTTCTCAATATTTCCAAAATAGCTTCTAGATGCCTTGTGTGTTCTTCTTTTGTCTTTGAGTAGATGAGAATAACATCGATAAATACTAACACGAATTTGTTTAGCACATCTCTAAACACTCTATTCATAAGGTCAACAAAAATAAGCGGGTGCATTAGTCAGCCCAAAAGGCATATCCAACCATTCATAGAAAGTATTCGGACCTTTGAATGCAGTTAAATGGATGCAATCTTCTACGATCCTTAACTGATGGAATCTTATAACTAGGTCCATTTTAGAGAAAACTCGAGCTCCATGTAACTGGTCAAATAAGTCATCTATTCGGGGTAGAGGATACTTGTTCTTAATGGTTTGCTTATTTAGATCTCGATAGTCTACACACAATCTCAAAGATCCATCTGACTTAGCAACAAAAACTACTACTGATCCCCAACTTGAACGGCTGGGTCTTATCAGTCCTTTCTTTGATAGCTCTTGGGTTTGGTTATTCAACTCATTCCTTTCTTTCGGAGCCATTCTTCTATCTTGTTGTTTAATTGGAATCGCACCTGGAACTAAATCGATACGGAATTCGATTTCTCGGTGTGGGGGCAAACTTTTTACTTCCTCAAAGACATCTGCAAATTCTTTAACAACGGGTATTGTTTCTAATCCTGTCTGGGATGTATCCAAGGCATAAAGAAAACTATCCCTTCTTGGACTAGGACCTTCACAAGATATTTCTATGATTTTTCCAAAGACGCTCCATAAAGATATCATTCTATTTCACAATCGAGCACAACTTTGTATTTAGCCAACCAATCCATACCGAGTAAAATATCAAATCCAATAAAATCTAAAACGAAAAGATCAAAAGGAAAGTGATGGGGAGGATAGGAAATTGGGACCTTTTCACAGTGCATACAAAGATTAGTGGAACCTCCTATAGGATTTGTTACGCAGATATTGTCGTCAACAATTTTAGGTTTAAGTTCCAATTCTTCTACAGTTGTTTTAAAAATAAAACTATGAGAAGCTCCTGTATCAAATAATACTCTAACTAAAACATCTTTGATAAAAATATTACCTTCCAACACTCCCTTGCCCTTTACATCTTTGGAGGTTGAAGGCTCATCCATGATCGCATACACTTTGGCTTGTTCTCCTTTCTTCATTAAGGGACAATCCTTAATCAAGTGTCCTGATTGATGACAATTAAAGCAGCTTCTTGGTGTTGATCCTTGAGTTCCTTGAGTTCTGGGTTTTCTACAATGAATTGATAAGTGGCCCTTTTGTTGGCAATTGTAGCAAGTGACATTTTTAAAGCGGTTATCCTGAGATCCTCCGTTGGGTTTTCCCTACCATGGCTTCTTGCCATTGAACTTCCTCTTCTTCCAGTTATTATTGTTGATTTCTTGTACTTCGGGTGGATCTACCTTATCCAAAGCTTATTATCTGTATCCCATGTCTATTAAGTCTACAAATGGTTCTTTCACATGCCTAGTCATCCTGACATGGTATTGCTTCTTCATTCCAGAAATAAACTTTTCATTCTTTTTTAGGGGCGTATCTATCAATACAGGCCCAAAACGAGATAATTCGTTAAACTTGTTAGCACTCCTCAAATGACATCTCCTCCTCTTGTTTAAAATCCATGAAATTTCGGTAAAGACGGGATTTTCCTGCTTCCGGCATATACTATTCCTCCAGAACTTCTTTGAAACGTTCCCAAGAGAAATCTTCTTCTGACTCATTCTGAGTAATAGATTCCCACCAAACTAGAGCTCCATCTTGTAGTTGCCAAGAAGCTAAGAATCTCTTCTGCTCATCTCCAATATTCAGTCCTTTGAAAATTATTTCACAAGAGCGGATCCAAGCTTGTACTTCAATGATGGTTTCTGTTCCTTTGAAAGGTTTACCACCATGGCTAGTATAGTTCTTGCATAAAGTTGCAAAGTTAATTTGGGGCGGTACCGGAGCTACTACTTCCTCGAATACTGTAGTTGTGGGAGTTTGACCATTTGTGGCATTACTTCCTCCCCTACCTCGTATTCTTCTTCCACTCATTTTCTACTATCTGTATATAGTAAGCAAAAGATCTTTAGGATATATAGACGAGATATCTTAAGGAATGCTATACGGTATGAATATACTTATTCAAATTAGAAGTTTTAGTTATGTGCTCTCTCAGATTAAACTCATTCTAGGGCATTACTAACCCTATCTCTAATGAGTCATACCCCAACAAAGCCAAGGTTCTCACTTAACCTTTAGCTCTGATACCAAATGTGACGACCCATCTCCTCGACCCTCAGAAATAGACACTAATACATCTATGGTATTCACGTGCCGTAAATCCAAGTGTCGGGGAGGAAGATTATCAAGGGTGTAAAAGAAACTAAAGATAGAAGATAACAGAATAATAGAATCTCACATCGCATTCAACATTTATAATTATACATAATGATTAGATTCAGATACAAATCTAGCGGGATAGTTATAACTGTCTATCCGTACATATGCTAGAAATACATACTACATAACACAGCGGAAAATGGGTAGGTAACTACATAAGGTACTTCAGCTTCATAGCTCCAAAAGACTTGTCCAAATTGCTCCCCAACATTCTCCAAAAGACGCGTCAAATTTTTGGCGTATTTTGAGATTCATATCCAAACTTTGTCGAGACAAGTTTAAACACTTAAGAACCATTTCTAAAACATTTTAAGCATTTTTCAAAGGTATAAATAATTCCATATCTCATTTCATTTTAGTTTGGAAAGTATTTTCCGTGTGAATCAATGTCGTGTATATCGTGACTTGTTTCAATATTTTCATGCAATAAGCAACATATGGAAATCAATATCATAACTAAACATCCAAATGAACATAAAACAATATTTTAATTGAATATATACATATAAATTAGGAGTTCTCACCTTAACCGCAAATGAACTAACTTTAAAGTGATTATAACTTTCCTAAGTTCAATCGGGTGCTCACGGATGCTTCTTTTAAGGCCTCTAGGTGGCTTGTCTTGACTTGTGGAGGTTTTTAGTGCCTTGGGCCATGAGGTTAAGGGGAGATTGGGCTTGGCTTGATGGTGAAGGAGTGGGTCGTGGGTTGTGAAGGAAGGAGGAGGAGTTTGAAGTGGTTCGAATGGTGTTTTGTCGATATTTTCTTTATTTTTTTTTGAAAATATTTTGGCATAATTTTGTTAAGGTTAGAAGCCAGTAAAGGAGGTAAGAAGAATCTTGAAATTTTGAGAAGAAGTGTGAAAGGAAGTGAGAAATTGGGTATGTATTTATAGAAAATATTTGAGAATAAAATATAGATTTGTGTTTTTACTTAAATAACTTTCCTTAAAAATTAAGTAAACTTATTTAATTCAAAACTTACCATCCACATCACGTCACAGTTTTAAAATTCAAATACTTTAAAGTTAAGTAAAGAATAAGAATGATTACTTTACTTTATGTTACATTTCTTTACTTTATGTCACTTTTCTTTACTTTATGTCACTTTTGATGTGACATGTGTTTTATCTTCTTTAGTTTACTTTTGCTAATTACTTTCTAGAATTTTCTAAGTGTGATTAATAAAAGTAACCTTGTTTAGTTAATTGTTAACTATCTTTATTTGTTACCATATTTATTAAATTGTATACATAAAGGTGCAACAACGTTGCGACAACTTTAAATCAACAAAACGTTGATTTTTGACAAAAATGTTTTACGGTCATATTTGACGTTTTATTTAAGCTATTTATTTATGTAAACCAAATTAAAAAGTATTTTTTATAATGTCATTTAAAAATATAAACACTCATAAATAAATTAAAATAATTTATTAAACCATTTAAACTTACTTTTCTAAAATTAGGATTTTGTCACTTTTGTCGATATAAGCAAATGTTACCGTTTTAATGTATATTTCTATTTTCAAATCCGATGTAATATTGTTTGAATCATAAAACCATTTATATTTTATATTTAAAATCACTTTAAATACTATATTTTAAACTGGTTAAATTTTAGGTCGTTACATCCTCCCCATTCTATAGCAAGATAAGGAAAATAAGGACAACCAAAAGATAGTTTGAAAAACAAAATAAGATAATAAATTTGAAACCATGAAAATTTCAAACTAAAAAAAAATTAATTTTTACATAAGTTAAATAAATCCATCTCTAATTTCATTATCTTATCATCCAATTATCTTAAATTAACAATCTCTAAAATCATGGATTTGAAAAATCTTTTATTATACTCATAATGTACTCAATAAAATTAATTCTTCTTTATTCCTAAGGATTAATTAAATTTATCCCTCTCAATATTTTTATCATCTATGTCAAATATATTTACACCTATTATAACTGCTTTAATTAATTCTTAGTTCCTTTAACATCATTTTATATTGTAAATTATTCCATTACCCTTTTTTTATTTACCTCTGTTAATCTTTTTATTACTAAAAATCCTTTTTATTGTATATTATCCAATTACATATTCAACTTCTGTATAATTTAGGTAAGTTATATTGGAATGAAATTGTGTATTATACAAATAAAACTTTTCAATTCAATCATTTCAAGCTTGAATATTTATCCAAACCTTGAAATTATACTTGAAATTATCCTTCAAGATTAAATTTAGGAATTAAATTTTCGATAAATTCCAAACTATTCAGAGATAAATAAATGCACATATACTATATATATATATATATATATCCATTCAAATTTAAATTATATATCGGCATATGCTATAAACCCAGTCTTGTTTTAGAAATTCAAATCAATTAAATTCCCCAAAACAAAACTTTAGCATGACAACAGAACGGTTTCTTCACTTCGAAGCTCGAAAATGAATGTCGATGATGCTACAGTCATCATCGAAGTCATTTTCCAGTGGCAAAGAGAAGAGCGCTAGTTGTAAACTTTAAAGTTCTTTGGAAACAAATTCTATTCGAAAATACTTGAAATAGTATATTCTTTTAAAACTTTAAATACAAGGTTTGAAATCCATCGGAAGTTAAATTCTCAAATTCTTGTTTAAATTCATTTTAAATTTCCAAATAAATTTATAACCATGTTTTATAGTTCAATTATTTATATATGATACAAGAGATAATGATATATAAAATCAAATATTATTTCTTAACAACCAATTCAATAAAATGCAGAAAAATATTTATAATATAGTTACAAATTTTTTTCATTACTAAATTTGAAAAAAAAACATATTGTGTCAGTTTGCTCTGTTCAAGTATTTTGGAAATCTTATCGATAGCGTTGATCAGACGAATCGATCGGAAACCCAAATCAACATCAACAATTCAAACAACAGAATATATAAAACAATTTAAATGTTAGTTTACAAATACACTTCAAGAATGATTTGAACATAATTTGGAAACAAAGATGAGATTAATAGAATAGGAAGATGGATAAGCCTATATAAATCGCGGGCAACCTTAACCGGGTCAACCGTGACTTGAAGAATAAGGTCGATGTGGATTTCTGGGTTAAATCTACATTCGATCTCAAGAGATAGAATTCGAAATTATAAGAAATACTAGCATATAAACCGAGGATATAAAAATCTCTGGTGAATCGATGCTATTGTAAAGGAGTTTCACCCTTTTTACAAATCAATTTGAGATTGGGGGGACCGTCGACACATTATAAAGATCATTCGAAGTGGAGTTATGAGATACTACAGAATCAAAAGAAGACGAATAGTGAGGGACACGAATGGATTTTGGAACCGCAGGGAACGTTCCAAAATTAAAAGGAATCGAGTCAAAAAGGAAGAGATTCAAAATCGAATGAAAGTGATTCTGTAAATACATTTACCATATATGCTAAGTTTTGCCTAGAGCCAAAGATCTAGTACCACATGTAACAACCCGATATTTTCAACCATTCGCATCCGCACATGTCGGACTTGAATTGCTCAAAATACCGTTATAAATAAAATTTGGCAAATGTCAGAATATACAGTAAATAAATAATCATAGACACGGAGTATTTAATAACGCACTGGAAGTAAAAGAGATAGTAGTTCATGAGGCTACTATATATTTAAGATACATCAGAGTTAAACAAGATAAAACAGAAGAATAACAAGATACATCAGGTACAAATCAGAATACATCACTAGAATCACTGGGTACTGAAAGCAAATTTGATGGCTGGATCTTCAAGCAAAGCTCCAACTCCGAAGGTGAGTCTTGAATGCTGAATCACTCCGCCTAATCCAAGCATAAAGCAAAACACAAAACACTCGAGTCAGGACATACATACTTATGAAATGTAAATCAACTCAAGTGAACAGTAACAAAATGCGTCAGTAACTTAAAGGATGCTTAGGATCGCCCATCCTTTAAGAATCCGTTAAACTATTTACTATGTAGTAATATTTGCTATTATAATAATGTCTACAGTAAAATAAACATACTTTAAAATAGCGTCAAGGGGTTACCCATACAGCCCTTAACACGTTATAGTGCCAGTAGACTACACAGTACCTGCGTACCTCCAGATCAGGAGGCTACGAGAAGATACTCCATAGGTACGACACAAATCAAACTCGTAGTAAAGCTCGCTATGGTAGGTGACACGACACACAAGGCAATGCTAGGGTAGATACACCAATTACGCACACGGGTTGGCGGTAACGTAGCATCCACTACGCCCACCTCGGAACACACTCCCAAATCAAAATCGAAGAAGGCCATCAAATCAATCACAAGGCAAGTGTATAGTATCGAAGAAGTGTGTCCGACCAGAGGAGCTGCCCCTTTTGGCCCGAGATCGCTTCTGTTTTAGCCACCTTAAGCCAACTCACGGGAGTCGGGTCCACGTGATATACCTCAAGAACGTCGCCACCATCCTACTTCATTCTAGAATCTCCACCGCGTACACAGTTGTTAAAGTGGTTTTTGGAGTTGGCAGAGAGTATGACAATTTTCAATCCCTGTCTCTTTAACACCCAGTCGTTATTATAACGTCGTGGTCATTTCAAAATAGTTTATACTACAAAAAATCAAATCATTTCATTCCAAAACTATATTCCTTTCAAAATAGTTTATACTTCGAAACCAAAACCATTTTTATTTCAAAACTATATTCAAATCAAAACAGTTTATACTTCGAAACCAAAACCATTTTTATTTCAAAACTATATTGAAATCAAAATAGTTTATACTTCGAAACTAAAACCATTTTTATTTCAAAACTATATCCAAATCAATACGTTATCATTTCCATTTCAAACATATATTCACCTTTCAAAAATCATAATACTTTCATAGTTATAACTCTTTCGAAACCAAAATACTTGAAATCATTACACTTTGAAAATCATAACATTTCGAAATCATACACTTGAAATCAAGGTACCTTCCTTTAATTTTTTACATTTTACAAATTTATTCAATTAAATCCAAATTTTCAATTTTCCAATTTAATTCAATTCCATCCATCAGCTTCAATTCAATTCAGTTTCCTAACAAAACATTTCAAATCTTATCGATTTCAAATATAGATTTAATCCACAAAATAAACTATTCAATTTTTAATATATTTCAAAGCTTTAATATACCTCATTTAAAAACTAAATTTGATGATTTCATATATCTCTTAATTCAATTTACTAATATTTAGTTTTGAAATATTTACTTAATAAACTCAATATCATTTAAATAAATCCAAATTACAAGTAAACTCAATATCCTTTCGTACTAATATAAACTTCAAATATTCATTTATCAAAATCAAATATCATTCCAAATTCATATTCTTTATCAAAATAAAGATCAAATCATTTCCAAACCATTTCAGTCATCAAAATATCATATCCTTTCAAGACCTCATTATCAAATCATTATTTGTATTCAAATTTAAATATTCAAATTTAAGTATCATTTTTAAATCAAATAAGTCATTCATTTATTATTCCAAATATCATTACAAAACATATTTCAAAGATTCCATTCAAATTTTCATTGATCTCATTACATTTCATTCCATTTAACACATAACCAAGTAAACCTTATTTGAATTCAAATTCAATTTAATTTCCTTAAAAATTCAAATTTAAATATTAAAAATATATTCAAAACTCCTAAAATTTCATAAATAATCAATTCCAAAAGTTAAATCATTTAACTCTTTAAAATATAACTCAAATAGTATTAAAATCTATAATATTTCAAAAACATTGTCAAATTATAGTAACGACGGCATTTATAAAGTGCTATCGTAGCTTATAGTTTTCAAAATAGTTTAGTTCAGGAATAACGGCATTTATAAAATGCCGTAATAGATATTTAGTTATTTCAAACATAGTTAAATTCAAAAGACAACAGCACTCAAAAATGCTGTCATAAGTATTTAGTTATTTCATAACTAAGTTAAATTTCATAAATGATAGCACTTAACAAATGCCATCGTAAAACCACAACATTTTTGAAAATGCTATCAATAAAATTTTAGATTTTACTTTCACTTTTAGAAACATTAAAACTCTAAATTTTGTTATTTTAAACTTATAAATCATATTTCTAGACTTCAAAATTTGACATTTAAATAAATTTAACATATGATTTATCACAACATAATTTTATAATTAAATATCCAATTTAAAACTCAATTCATTTGTTAAGTCAAAATTTCACTGTTTCTTAACTTATAAATTTAAAAAACTTAATATTTTACTTCAAATATCATTTCAAAACTTTAAATTTAATTTCCATTATTTACCTACATTTTTAAAAATAAAATTTAAAGTCAAAATCACATTTAATTCAAATTTACATACTTGAATTCACAAATTCAAAACTTAATATTTAGCCTTCTTAAAACCATAAAATATATATTTGTAAATCAAAAGTTCATACTTTTAAAAACATATATCTTAGGAAATATCATTTAAAAATATACCACCGGGTCTGTATATAATTTTCTAACCTAGATCAAGTGATACAGATGTATATCATTTCAATCCGCAATTAACAAAGAAAACTCGGGTTTCTATCATTTCAAACCCGCAATCCCAAGCCAAATAAAATAAAATAAAAATCACTTAAGCCTATCATTTCAGCTCATAATGATTTTTCCCCATTCTAATGTCTGTTCGGTAATGTATCATTTCAACCCATAATGATTCTAATCTAACAGGGAACTTGCAGTGTGAACATATGCATAAACAATATAAACAATTATACTAACTTGTTAATGTCACAATATACTGTCATATATCATATGTCAGTTGATAATTAACAAAGTTAACATGGTAATAACATGAAATAACATATTATATATGTAACGACCCGGAAATTTCAATCCCCAAAACTCCAAATAGTTAGTAAAGAAAGAAAAGAGATAGAAGAAGAAACAGAAAAGAAACACAGATTCTCACATTCGCAGCGGATCAAAATATAATATCACATAAAATAACAGATATACAAAGGAAAGCTGTACTTGTCAAATTACACTTTAATATATCGGAGTTACAATAACTACACAAACATTAGACAATTTAAAACAACATGTTCCAGATATACAACTATATATCACAGCAGAAATTCTGTATACTTTCATGCCATCCAGCTCGCCTCCTGAGCTCCAGAACGTCCTTACCTGAAAATCCATAATACTCGGTCTGACCCGAGCATTACATCAAAGTAACACCCAGGTCAGGTTGGAAACTAGCGTGAGTAAACTCATTTAACATGGAATACAAAAGCATACTATTTATATAAACCCGGGGTAACTTATATCAATTTACAACTTCACAAGTTGTTATAGAAATCACGTATTTCACACATAAATTTCTAAGTGCCAAACTTAGACTAAATGTCCGATTCACTTAAATCATTCCACTTCAGCCTATTGATTTCACTTATCAATTTACAAAGAATCGAAGTGGTTTCGGGTATTTACTAACACCCGACTCCGGTCTCTTCGAATCTAATGTCATCTTAACCCAAATTATTCAAGTAAATACAATTTACCTTTAGATACTAGATGTCACTTTTACACAGCAATTCATCATAGATAACCACATTATTACTTTTTCAACCCAGCATATCATATTACAAAAACATTTCATATCACATAGCATCACGATCACATACCAAGGATAACAAATAATCCAAGGCATTTAAGTATCATTCAATCATCCATAAGCAAGATAAATTAGTCATACCATTTCTAATTAATTTAATTAACTACCAATGAATTAAATTAATTACTTATTACTTATAAATCTTGCTTATTTAACATTAATTAATTATATTCAATTAATTAATCATCCCTTAAATATTCATCTTGATTAATCATCCTTGATTAATCATTCTTTAATTACATTAAGTAATTTGCCTTTAAATTAATTACACAACTTAATTATTCTCAAACCCATCACATTACTTAACCTTTATTTACCACCTTAATTAATTACCCAAATTAATTATTCGACAATCACATTGATTAATTATCGTTTAATTAATTCACATCATTAATTAACTAATCCTTACTAATTTCCTTCCTTTAATTAATTACACTAAATAAATAAATAATTAATGCTTAATTACTTCCCTTAAGTAATTAACCTTTAATTACTTTCATCAAGTAATTATCCCATTGGTTAATTATCCTTAATTGATTAACCTTGATCATTATTTAATTTAACCTTTAATTGCTAATTAATTAACCCTCAAAAGATTAATCCTTTAATTACTTAAGTTAAGTAGGTATTATTTAAATAAATCACTTTTAGTAATTAACCATTAATTTTCCACCTTAATTAATGACATCAAGAAATTAATCTTAAATATTTTCATTAAGTAATCATCATTAATTAATTACACTAATTAATTAACCTTTAATAACTTAATCATCTTTAATTAATTACCTAGATTAATTAATCACATTAACAAATCAATCCCTAAAATTGATTACTCAAATTAATTAGTCTTTAATTAATAATCTAATAGATATATTGATTACTTATTCCCTTAACTAATTTCTTAGCTAATTGACCCACCTTAAATAATTAATCCTTGATCTAAATACCTTATTGCAATCACCTTTGAAACCTTAAGGAATTTAAATTATTATACAATTACCTCTAAACAAACAATTTTTTTTGAATAATTTAAAACGTTGAAAAATTTGTTTTAGACTCGTTAATACTTGTTCTTAACAAATTTACTTTAAATTTGAAAACTCAAATAAACTCGAGCCCAAAGCCCAAAAATTACGATCACTTACATGAGCCAAAAATTCATCTTTCGCGTCGCCTTCTTTTCTTTCTCCACTTTACTCTGTTAGTTAACTTAAACATGCATCAAATATATACGAGCCCAGATAAAAATTTCCCTAAGCCCAACCCAATAAACTAATGCAACCAATAACTAACCTGAAGACTCCTCCACAAACTCAAGCAAATCTGATCCAACTCGAACCAGTTACCTACCCATCTATTCTTCCTATCTTCTTCTCAATTTCAGTCATGCACGGTCACGCAAGCTCTCGCGCAAAACTCGATGCTTCAATCGTGCCACTGCACAGCAACCCCAAGACAAAACTTGATTCACTCTTCCTCCTTCATTCTTAAACTCAGTGATTCATCCCACTTTCTAACTGACATGCACAGGAAAATTATCGTGCACGTGCACACGAGTTCAACGTCGATCTGATCGACCCTACCGGCGCCTGCAAGTTGCTGACAACCATCACGCCCCCATCGAATTTCTAGAAATTCGATCCACATACAAGAACAAAATCGACAAAATCGAATGCCTACATACTGAACCCCAAACCATCAATCGCCTCAATCTTCCATCTCCGTCCACCAGAGACCACGAACCTAGACCCTTACCCAAGATCCTCGTTCCCTTTCCCGATGCACCGTCCCAACTCGAATCAACATCGGCACCGTAGTTCTCTTCGAAAACAACCACAACCCCAGCTCAACCTAAACCCTAGATTGAAATCGCCCTCTCACCACGACATTCCAGAAAATACTAGACTATTTTTCCTACGATACTCATTCAACGAACCATCTCTAACATGAACCACGAATCTCAAATCGACTTCGATCAGCGGCAATTTAGAGTTAACCCAATACCTGTCATCTCGCATAATTTCACTAATTACAAGCTTAAAAATCATAGTTTTGTTTAAAAAAAACTAGATTAAGAAGTCAAATACAATTATACTATCAAAATCTGATAATTTGAATATCAAATTCTGACATTGATTTGTATTTCACTGAAGTATTTTATTTTCTAAAATATTTACAGAATAATTTTACTTGAATCGATTTTAAAAATGATGTTTTTTCCACCTACAAACATTTTTTTTAAGGGATCAAAGTCTAAAGATCACTTAAGAGGAAGATTAATTTTTTTTTCATCAGGTTTTAAAACTTATAATTTTTACAACAGAGGCATGCTTACCCCTTTTCAGACCTAAACACAAATATAAATATAAAAATCATTTTTAACGTCATTCATAACAAATTTCATATCATACTTCAAGTATTCATCTTAGGGCCATGCAAGCAATTTCAGTTTAAGAAAATTCTACTCACCTTTGCTTAACAACTTGCTGAAGTATAAGTTGAATCCCTTTTGTCTTGCTTTTGCTTGATTTTGAACCTGAGTTGCTTCCATTTTGAAAAACTGAAATTGTTTTAATTTTAATTTCTTCTCAGATTTTGGTTTTTTTTTACATTGAAAAAAAGAATGAGATAAAAAGTGGAGAGGTTTATATACTTATTCCTACCTTATGATATTAAAAATTTAAGAAAATGAAATAAATAAGTGACACATGTTCAATTACCTAACACTTGTCATCAAACAAATTTCTTTGCTTACATTTGTTATATAATACAAAGAGAATTTATTTATATTGTAATTCTTGTATAAATTTATCCACATTTGTAGTTTCCATACATAAATATGTTATTATATGTATTTATATAATACTCTAAATTTAGTTTTATATTTATAAATATCTTAATATTAAATGTTTTAAGCTTTCACTTTATTTATTTACATTTATCTTTAAAAGAAAATGATAAAATCCACTTACACACTAAGAAATAATAATTATACTAGTTTAATATACCCTTTGAAAATTTAATACATTAAATCCAAATCAATGCTTTCAATTCACCCACAAATATACGTCTATCCTTTGAATTTCAATATTCTAATCTAAATTCAAATTCAATTTAAACCAACTCATAAATACATTAAACCAACATAAATTAAATTTGGGTTGAAGATAATAAGTATTGCCCATTTTAAATAATCATATTAGGAGATTATCAAATAATTGTCTTCCCGGATATGAATATTAATCATCAAATTAATTTGTTTTATTCTTAACAATCAGTATCTCTATTAATTTACCCAATTTATTATCAATTAACAGATATTTCAAAATTCGGGTTATCACATTCCTCCCCCCTTAGAATCTTTTCATCCTCGAAAAGGAACGAAGCCAGAATTTATTAAAATGCTCAAAATCAGATAAATTTTCATTGATCATTTTTAAAACACTCAAAAAAAATCTATATAATATTACTAAAATTGTTTTTATAAAAATACTTTTATAACTCGATGTTTTGACAAGTCCATCCTTGTTCTCACAAAAATTCGGTCATACGTTGATCAGGCGTATGACTGAAAATCTATAAGTACTTGGTAAACCCATTCCAACACCCAGTGAAAATACTTTGGAAAATATTTTTATTGAAAATATAGAAAATAGTGTTTGAAAATAGAGGATAATCTTTGTTGAGAATGCTCTAGAAATCATCACCCCCATCCATGATCGCAGCTAACCTGATGGTTACGTTGCCATCCCGACAAAATCCATAGATAACTATAGGCCTCCGCACCCCTTGATTACACCATGGAACCCGTTACAGATCGCATCCACAACTGGGGTTACGTTGCTATCACAACAAAAACCCATATAACTGTAGGCCTCAGCGCCCTCGAATTTCGCTGCCAAAAGAATGAAACTTCTCCACTCCACTTGACCATAGATCGCAGTCTACCGATGTTACGTTGCCTTCCCGGCAAAATCAAACGTTGACCGTTGACACTCACCTCCACACGATTTCCGCTATGGTCCACACAGTAGATCGCAGCGACATTGAGTTACACTGTCGTCACAGCATAACCCAAATGCCTCTGTAGGCATCAGCGCCCTCGACTTCCGCTACCCAATAATCCTCAGGAACTAGTTTGTCCGGACTCCTCACAGGATCAACTTTAGAACCACCCCCTAGAGGCTCAAGGCAGTACCAACCTATGGTACTCTTGAGAAGTTCATCCCAAGGGAGCGCCTTTTTCTCCAGAGCCATTTTCAAAACACTTTATACTATACACATATAGTATCTTCCAAATCATACACCGTATGAATCTCATATAAATCTCCTTTCTCAAAATCGATTATTCCAAAATCGATAATTCTCAAACTAGGCTTTCCAAATCCAATATTGATTTTACTCAAAAATCAAAAGCCTTTCCAAATCCATAGGTTCCCAAAACCTTTTTTAAAATCATTCTCAAAGATCTTTATATATATAGATAAACTTTGAAAAATCTTTGGATCATTTCAAACTTGTATAAAACCCTTTTTATACTGCAAATATTTTCTAAAGCCCTTTAATTCTGGCTAGATTCAATAAGGGAGATTTATCTTATATAACAAATATATATAACTTTGTTTATCCCAAATCAAATATTCAAATTTGATTACTCTATAAAATCGCTTACCTAATTACTTACTTCCAAAAAGTAAGTTATTACCATAGAAATATCAAATTTCCATTTTACTTCATCATATATTTCACAAAATATATTTCCACTTCAAAATCCATTTACAGTTCTTATCTACAAACTTTCAATATCAATTTCATTCCAATCCATATGATGTATACATATCATCCGTACGCTATACAAATCTGATCGCTCACTCGATCACATAATTTCACTTCCGAACTAGTATCGTCCACCCGACTTCCTAGTGCGGACTCAGATCTGGTTTCTTGATCAGAAACCATCATTCTCCTTGCGTAGTCATAACTATGATAGAGAATATCCAAAACTAATCAACAATCCATATCCAGGTTCGCCGTCGAAAATCGAGTGGAAAATCCCAACTCAGATCGATATAACTATCTCGAAATTCTGTGCTCGAATCTGGATCAAATCACTATGCGAATAGAATAATATACGTACATCCTACGTATTATCTTCATTGATTATTAACCAAATCAATTCTCTTTTCCATTCACATTCACTTATCCACAATTGCTTAAATCCTCATTTGGATTATCACTTCAATTCTTGTTTTAATCTGGGAATTTAATCATAAACAGTTCGTACTGTCTAGTTTAAATTTAGAAAAAGCTTGAAAAATTAAAATAGATAAGCAGTTGAAAAATAATTATTAGTTCGCAAAATAGCTGTAAAATAGTTAAGAAATTGTAAAATAGTTGGAAAATAGATAAATAATTATAGAAATTTTAAATAATTACAAAATAGTTGTAAAATAGTAACTAATTTGTAAAAGAGTTGAAAAATAGTAATTTGTTTATAAAACAGTTGCAAAATAGTTAAATAATTCCAAAAATATTTG
The DNA here is from genome assembly GCA_030765085.1 of Allium cepa. Taxonomy (NCBI): domain Eukaryota; kingdom Viridiplantae; phylum Streptophyta; class Magnoliopsida; order Asparagales; family Amaryllidaceae; genus Allium; species Allium cepa. The sequence goes on from CM060941.1 coordinate 748,787,241, forward strand.
TAAAACAAGTATAAGATAGTTTTAGGTTTTAAAAGATAAGTTGTATAGTAAATAGTTTGAAAAAAAATCGATTTATATTAAAACAATTTATTTTGAAAATAGTCCCGAGTCAAACTGTTCCATTCCTAACCTCCATTTCCAATCAATTCAATCTAAATTTCCACATCCATTTAAATTGACTCAATTCCAATTTAAATAACTTCAATTTCCATTGAAATTGATTTATCCCCAATTCAAGTTGAATTAATTCTCAATTTCCTTCCAATTTTCAAACCAAATTCCATTTGATTTTAAACCTTTTCAACTTTAATCACAATTTCAATTAATTCAAATAAATTTCAATTTGAACCAATTTCAATTCATATCAATTTCAGTTTGAATTAATCCCAATTCCCATTTGAATTTAAACTCATTCAATTTCAATTTCATTTCAAATTAATCCAATTCAAATTTTCCATTTGAATTTTAAACTTTTCCATTTTCAAGCACAATTCCAATTAATTCAAATCAATTCAATTTGAACTAATTCAATTGAAATTTCAACTTTAATCCCTTTCAAATTATAAATTCGAGTTAAATTTCAAATGTTGATTTAATCCCTTAAATCAAATCAATTTATATCTTTAAACCATTTAATTATAAATCCAAATTCCATTTTTATCCAATTTCAAAGTTCAAATAACAATTCAAATACTTTTAAACAACTAAATCTTTGAAAATCAAATTTCAATTTTGAAACCAAACTTTTGACGTTTTATCTTAAACATTCAAAATTTAAGTCCAAAATGATTCCATTTTATCTTAATAATGGATATTTTACCATACCCCATTTCTTCATTCATTTGAACAAATCTAATTTCACAGTTTAAAAATTATTATTAACAACGGGATGGAAATATTCAGATTATTTATAAAACATCCATCCATTTCCAATTTTCGGATCTCAAACCCAATTTGAGATCACTCAAACTCTCAATTCCAATCAACCATTTAACTTCCCAAGTTAAAACTTAATTTCATCTTGAAATTTCCAATTTAGGTTGTTCATTTAAACTTATTTAACTTCTTCTATTATAAATTCAATTTACTTAATCCAGTCAAATTTATACAATTTGAATTCCCATTCATATCCTTCCCACTTAAGTTTAAAACCTACTTCACTTTGGGTTTCACATCACATTCCAAGGAAAATTCAAAACTCTATTTATTTCCTTTACACACCTGGTTACTTTCAAGTTTTAAACCACCTTTGGTTTTAAATTCAAACATATTCCTTTAAAATTTCAAACAACCCTTGCTTGAATAGGACCCTTTCATTCATAAATATTAAATAACATCTCTTATTTTAAAATAAAATCATATTCAAAATAGTTTGAATAATATTATTTCCTTTAACATTTTGAAAACAATTTCAAATGTTTAGATTTAGAATTCAGAACTTCACAATTTGGAAACCCACTTTAATTTACATCCTTTCTAATTTACAAGTTATTCTCTTTTTAAATGGTTACTTCCTTAAAACATTTTATTGTTTATTGGAAAAAAATCATCCCATTATTAAACACAATAACCATTCTATTTCTCCGGTTTAAAACCAATTCTAATCCATCTTATTTACAAATTCTTCCCCAAATTCAAGATTTATTTTAAGTTTGAATCCATTTCAAACTTATCTTTGATTTAATTTTAATTTGGTTGTATTTCTATTACCACTTAATTTAATTCCAATAATTTAACAACCAATTACCTTAATATTTATTAGAAAGAAATATTGCGTTATATATCAAAATATATTCTTATAAAATCATTTAAAATCTTTATATAAGAAAATAACAAGTACGCTCTCATACATATATATATATATATACTCAACTCATTCTAGGGTATCATTGACCCTACCCTTAACGAGTAATCCCACCAGAGCCAAGGTTCTCGCTTAACCTTCTGCTCTGATACCAAATGTAACGACCCGGAAATTTCAATCCTGAAAATTCCAGATAGTTAGTAAAGAAAGAAAAGAGATAGAGGAAGAAACAGAAAAGAAACACAGATTCTCACATTCGCAGCGGATCAAAATATAATATCACATAAAATAAGATATACAAAGGAAAGCTGTACTTGTCAAATTACACTTTAATATATCAGAGTTACTATAGTTACACAAACACTAGACAGTTTAAAACAACATGCCCCAGATATACAACTATATATCACAGCGGAAATTCTCTATATGTTCCTGCCATCTAGCTCGCCTCCTGAGCTCCAGAACGTCCTAAACTGAAAATCTATAATACTCGGTCTGACCCGAGCATTACATCAAAGTAACACCCTGGTCAGGTTGGAAACTAACGTGAGTAAACTCATTTAACATGGAATACAAAAGCATACCATTTATATAAACCCGGGGTAACTTATATCAATTTACAACTTCACAAGTTGTTATAGAAATCACTTATTTCACACATAAATTTCTAAGTGCCAAACTTAGATTAAATGGTCCAATTCACTTAAATCATTCCATTTCAGCCTATTGATTTCACTTATCAATTTACAAAGAATCGAAGTGGTTTCGGGTATTTACTAACACCCGACTCCGGTCTCTTCGAATCTAATGTCATCTTAACCTAAGTTATTCAAGTGAATACAATTTACCTTTAAATATTAGATGTCACTTTTACACAACAATTCATCATAGATAACCACATTATTACTTTCTCAACCCAGCATATCATATTACAAAAACATTTCATATCACATAGCATCACGATCATATACCAGGGATAACAAATAATCCAAGGCATTTAAGTATCATTCAATCATCCATAAGCAGGATAAATTAGTCATACCATTTCTAATTAATTTAATTAACTACCAATGAATTAAATTAATTACTTATTGCTTATAAATGTTGCTTATTTAACATTAATTAATTATATTCAATTAATTAATCATCCCTTAAATATTCATCTTGATTAATCATCCTTGGTTAATCATTCTTTAATTACATTAAGTAATTTGCCTTTAAATTGATTACACAAATTAATTATTCTCAAACCCATCACATTACTTAACCTTTAATTACCACCTTAATTAATTACCCAAATTAATTATTCGACAATCATTGATTAATTATCGTTTAATTAATTCACATCATTAATTAACTAATCCTTACTAATTTCCTTAATTAATCAATCCTTTAATTAATTACATTAAATAAATAAATAATTAATACTTAATTACTTCCTTTAAGTAATTAACCTTTAATTACTTTCGTCAAGTAATTATCCCATTGGTTAATTATCCTTAATTGATTAACCTTGATCATTATTTAATTTAACCTTTAATTACTAATTAATTAACCCTCAACAGATTAATCCTTTAATTACTTAAGTTAAGTAGGTATTATTTAAATAAATCACTTTTAGTAATTAACCATCAATTTTCCACCTTAATTAATGACATCAAGAAATTAATCTTAAATTATTTTCATTAAGTAATTATCATTAATTAATTACACTAATTAATTAACCTTTAATAACTTAATCATCTTTAATTAATTACCTAGATTAATTAATCACATTAACAAATCAATCCCTAAAATTGATTACTCAAGTTAATTAGTCTTTAATTAATAATCTAATAGATAGATTGATTACTTATTCCCTTAACTAATTTCATAGCTAATTGACCCACCTTAAATAATTAATCCTTGATCTAAATACTTTATTACAATCACCTATGAAACCTTAAGGAATTTAACTAATTATACGATTACCTCTAAACAAACAATTTTTTTTTAAAAATAATTTAAAACGTTGAAAATTTGTTTTAGACTTGCTAATACTTTTTTTTAACAAATTTACTTTAAATTTGAAAACCCAAATAAACTTGAGCTCAAAGCCCAAAAATTACGATCACATGAGCTAAAAATTCATCTTTCGCGTCGCCTTCTTTTCTTTCTCCACTTTACTCTGTTAGTTAACTTAAACATGCATCAAATATATACGAGCCCAGACAAAAATTTCCCTAAGCACAACCCAATAAACTAATGCAACCAATTACTAACCTGAAGACTCCTCCACAAACTCAAGCAAATCTGATCCAACTCGAACCAGTTACCCACCCATCTATTCTTCCTATCTTCTTCTCAATTTCAGTCATGCACGGTCAAGCATGCTCTCACGCAAAACTCGATGCTTCAATCATGCCACTGCACAGCAACCCTGAGACAAAACCTGATTCACTCTTCCTCCTTCAATCTTAAACTCAGTGATTCATCCCACTTTCTAACTGACATGCACCGGAAAATTATCGTGCACGTACACGTGCACGCGAGTTCAACGTCGATCTGATCGACCCTACTGGCGCCTGCAAGTTGCTGACAACCATCACGCCACCATCGAATTTCCAAAAATTCGATCCACATCATAGAACAAAATCGACAAAATCGAACGCCTACATATTGAACCCCAAACCATCAATCGCCTCAATCTTCCATCTCCGTCCACCAGAGACCACGACCATGAACCTAGACCTTTACCCAAGATCCTCGTTCCCTTTCCCGATGCTCCATCCCAACTCGAATCAACATCGGCACCGTAATTCTCTTCGAAAACAACCACAACCCCAGCTCAACCTAAACCATAGATCGACATCGCCCTCTTAACACGACATTCCAGAAAATACTAGACTATTTTTCCAACCATACTCGTTCCACGTACCATCTCTGACATGAACCACGAATCTCAGATCGACTTCGATCAGCGGCAATTTACAGTTAACCCAATACCTATCATCTCGCAGAATTTCATTAATTACAAGCTTAAAAATCATAGTTTTGTTTAAAAAAAACCTAGATTACAAATCGAATACAATTATACCATCAAAATCTAATAATTTTAATATCAAATTCTGACATTGATTTGTATTTCACTGAAGTATTTTATTTTCTGAAATATTTACAGAATAATTTTCCTTGAATCAATTTTAAAAATGATGTTTTTTCCACCTACAAACATTTTTATTAAGGGATCAAAGTCTAAAGATCACTTAAGAGGAAGATTAATTTTTTTTCATCAGGTTTTAAAACTTATAATTTTTACAACAGAGGCATGCTTACCCCTTTTCAGACCTAAACACAAATATAAATGTAAAAATCATTTTTAACATCATTCATAACGAAATTCATATCATACTTCAAGTATTCATCTCAGGGCCATGCAAGCAATTTCAGTTTAAGAAAATTCTACTCACCTTAATTAGAAGAACAGAAAAAATTTGTAATTTGCTTAACAACTTGCTGAAGTATAAGTTGAATCCCTTTTGTCTTGCTTTTGCTTGATTTTGAACCTGAGTTGCTTCCATCTTGAAAAACTGAAATTGTTTTAATTTTAGTTTCTTCCCAGATTTTGGTTTTTTTTTACATTGAAAAAAAGAATGAGATAAAAAGTGGAGAGGTTTATATACTTATTCCTATCTTATGATATTAAAAATTTAAGAAAATGAAATAAATAAGTGACACATGTTCAATTACCTAACACTTGTCATCAAACAAATTTCTTTGCTTACATTTGTTATATAATACAAAGAGAATTTATTTATATTGTAATTCTTGTATAAATTTATCCACGTTTGTAGTTTCCATACATAAATATGTTATTATATGTATTTATATAATACTCTAAATTTAGTTTTATATTTATAAATGTCTTAATATTAAATGTTTTAAACTTTCACTTTATCTATTTACATTTATTTTTAAAAGAAAATGATAAAATCCACTTACACACTAAGAAACAATAATTATACTAGTTTAATATACCCTTTGAAAATTTAATACATTAAATCCAAATCAATGCTTTCAATTCACCCACAAATATATGTCTATCCTTTGAATTTCAATATTCTAATCCAAATTCAAATTCAATTTAAACCAACTCATAAATATATTAAACCAACACAAATTAAATTTAGGTTGAAGATAATAAGTTTTGCCCATTTTAAATAATCATATTAGGAGATTATCAAATAATTATCTTCCTAGATATGAATATTAATCATCAAATTTATTTGTTTTATTCTTAACAATCAGTATCTCTATTAATTTACCCAGTTAATTATCAATTAACAGATATTTCAAAATTCGGGTTATCACAATATAATCATCATTAACTTGCATAAACATTTTAATTACTAAACACTTGTCATCAATTTACCATTTCATAAGTAGAAATGTCAGAGTGAGAAAGACTCACCTTTATCAAAGCTAGAGACCACTACGACACACAAGAACGATTCCAAAGGCACGAAAAGCACGATATAACACGACTTTTGATTTGAATGAATGGAGAGCCTTGATATTGGTCTTGTAAACAACAAAGAAAACAAGACCATATAAACATATATTTTTAACACCAAACAATATTGAAACAATTGAAAATAAGAAGCAACAAAGAAATAGATGACTTGACCTTGCCTTAACCATTCAAGTGCTCGGCCTAGGAGTATAATATGCTCGGCCAAGATCATGTTTTGGTGGTAAATAGCTTGGGTTTGGCATCACAACACACGGCTAGGCAAGTGCTTGAAGAGGTAGGAGTTACAAGGTGAAGAAGATCAAAGGACAAGGCAAAAAAGAGTGGTTTGGTTAACATTTTGGCTCGGCCAAAGGGAAAGTGGGCTCGGCCCTATCAGGTACAGGTCTGGTCTGTGCTGGAGTTGCGGCCAGAGGTGAAGTACTTGCTGGTGGTGGCGGCTAAGGTTGGTGGCCGAAGTGGAAAGCGAAGGGGTGGTGAAGTTATGGTTGGCTAGGTATGTGATGGTGGAGTTTTTGCAAGGATTTGTGGTGATTGCTTCTTATATAGGTCACGGCTAGAACAGGACATGGGGGAAGGTGGTGGCTGCCATGGCTGGTGATGGTGGAGAGGATGGTGGTGATGATGGGTGGTAGGGCCGACAAACTTGAAGAAGAGGAAGGCAAAAATCAATGAAAAATAAGAAGTAAAAGTATAAAAGAAAGCCATTAGAAAATTGCAAAATATTTTCAGAAATGCATTGCCGTGAGTTTTGAAATGGTGAGAAGGTTTCTCATGTGAAAATGAAGAATAATACACTGCTATAGGAAAAAAAATGTAAAGCCAAAACAAGAAATGAACGGGCAAGAGAAATGAAAAGGCAAAATGAAAAGACAAAGAAAACGAAAGGCCTTGACTCTTTGAATTTCTAATTTGTTTTAATCAAAATAAAAAAATAAAATCAGTAAATAAAATAAAAGACAAACAAAAATAAAGTGAAAAAGAAAATAAACAATTATTCTTAGGAAAAATAAAAAGTAAATAAAGAAAATAGTTTATTTTATTGAAACTAGCATTAAAAATTGTAAACAAAATACAATAAACATTTGAAAATTATAACTACACTTTCAAAATGTTTTAAAAGTAAAATTATATACATAAATTTTCATGTTACGCATATATAAAAAAAATTAGAACATGATACGACAAACAAAAATATTATTTATATAAATTAAAATAAACAATTTTGTTAAATAAACAATTTACGTACAATGGTTTAAAAAGCATAACTTTCATAATATTAATCAGATTTCAACGAAATGAAAAGCAGTATACTTAACACTTTATTTCTTTTCATAATAAAAAATAAAATTCAAAATTCCAGTTTTAAAATTTTAAAATTTAAAAGTCAAAGCTTGGCCATATTGACCAAAATTCACATTTTTGGAAAATATTCTATTTAATCTTGTTTAGAATTATAATTCATAAACAAATCAAAATTTATATTTAAAATAATATAATTTATTCATTTTAATAAATAAAATAAAGTTTTAAATCAGGAATTTCAATTAAAATAACTAAAATATACAATTGAAATAATCACAAAATACCGGGTTGTTACAGTCCATAAATGGACTTTAATAACTTGTAAGCTTTGCCGTCACTTCCATCAACCACAAAACCCTCAGGCTATGACATATCTCTTCATTAGCATTTAGCATTTTCTTAAAAGTCCATTTGTAGCCAATGAGATTTATTCTTTTGGGTATGTCCAACAGAGTCCATACTTTGTTTTCGTACATGGTATCCATCTCGAATTTCATTGCTCCAAGCCAGAATGCAGAGTCTTTACACTGCAGTACTTGTTGGAAAGATAGAGGAGTGTCATCATTTAAGACACAAACCTTCTTCTCGCCATCTATGAAGAACCATAATATCTCCCGGTTCACGAGACTCCCAAATAGACCTTCTAATCGGTTTCGTATTTTCGTATGTGGATGAACTTGGCTCTCCAACTGGTTCGGCCTCATTGTTAACTTCATGGATCTCATCCAATTATCCAAGGCTAAAATTTGCTGTTAATTTTCTTAGAAAGAAACTTCTTTTCTGAAAATGAAAGCATGCCGATAAATAATAACCTTTTGTTCCTTGGTACTGTAGAAAGTATATCCCATTGAGTTTTTGGTGTATCCAATAAATTTCCATAGTACCGATCTTGCCTCTAGTTTGTTCGGACTAACATTTTTGACATACGTTGAACAACCCCATACCTTCAAATACTTGAGTTGTGGTTTCTTGCCATGCCATATCTCGTATGGCGTTTTAGTCATAGATTTAGTGGGTACATATGCGCTACAATTTATAGTGCATATCCTCAATAGGACATGGATAACTCAGCCTTACTCATCGTGGAATGAACCGTATCTAATAGGCTTCGGTTCCTTCACTCCGACCCATCATTGTGTTCTGGAATATGAGGTGGAGTAATCTGAGAGATAATCCCATTATCTTTTAAGTACGGTCGAAATTTCTATCCAACATACTCACCTTTTCGATCCGATCGAAGAATATTAACCTTACAGCTCGTTTGGTTTTTCCTACATTTTTATATTCAACAAATTCCTTATAGTGTAACGGCCTAGAATTTTAGTCATTTGATTTTGTAATATTTAATCGATTTTAAATATTGAATAATTATTTTTATAAGTAAAATATCTAAAATTTCAAATATTATGATTTATTTGATAATTAAATTACTAAATTAACAGTTGAAATTGTTTAAAATAATTGAATTGGGTTTTATGTTAGATAAAAATGATTTCAAAGCATTTTAAAATTATATTTAATAAGCATGAAGATAATAAATTTTTTAAATTGGATTTAAAAGTGATTTAACTGATTTTGAAAATAATTCGTTTTAATTAACATATAAAAATAGCCTTCTAGGGTACTGTCTCGGATTTCAACGAAATCAGTTTTATTAGATCCATAATAATGAATTATAATACGCCCTCCAATTTCATAGCGATCAGATGTATGGTTTGGTCATGCGGAATAGTAATGCAAAGAAATTAATATCGAAAATTTAATATAATAATTGGGTTCAAAAAGCTATCTTCTACATATGATCGAATTAGGCCTCGAAATAAGTTCCATCGCATTCGGAATAGGGGTATAACATAAATAATGCATGGTGGCATGTCTCGTTTGGAGTTCGAGATTTTCGAACGTTAAAACTTGATATTTTAAATTGAAGAAAATAAATATATATTATTATTTGACCCTACTCTCCCCATACTTACCCCATATCATGCCATATTCTTAGTCCATACTCCCTCACCAATTTAAAACACTTTCTCCCTCCCATTTTATGTTATTCACAGCAGATAAAAATTCAAAAAAACAAAACAAAAAAATCAAAAACCGAGCTATTCTCAACAGAAAAATTCAATTCTTGTTTCTAGGGGTTCGTTGCAGCAAGAGCTTCGACGACGGTGATTTGAGGGTGCTCGGTGCGTGAGAGCATATTGGGGGTTTAGAACTAGGGTTTTGCAATTTTCAAAAATTAGGCAATGGTTTGCAAAATCGAAGTGGCATTTGGATTTATGGTGGAGTTTGGCATCTCAACATCAATTTTTTAGGTGTGTGATTGATCGGAGTGTGTCGCATCATTCGGGTGGGAGGATATGGCATGTCAGGTCGCTTTTCAATTGGGTAATATGGGAAAGTTGTGATGGGGTGCGTTGCGATGCTCGTTCAAAGAGAGAGAGAAAGAATGGCGGTGGTCTCGGGGAACGACGTGGATGGATGGAGGAGATAAGGAGGAGGCGTGCACGGTGATGCACGCGTGCACAGAGAAGAAGCAGGGCACATCAATTTGGGGAAGAAAAGGAGCATAGGGGTGTAATTGTAAAATATATATAAAAGTTGTTTTATATTAAAAATAAATCGATAATTTATAAATTCTATAACTTCTTCATACGAGGTCCGATCGAGACGAAACATTTGCGTTGCGCTCATATCGACGAAAACTTCACGATGGAACTGGTTTAGATGAAATTGGTGACTGTTGAAATTTGGGCCAAAAATCGGATGTCGTTCAATTAGTTCTAAACCAGAATGCCTCGATGATAATAGAAAATTTCAGTGAGTTAAACTCGCCTTTTTTGTTAACTAGTATGATATATAGTTGATAATAATTTTGAATGATTATTTGGATGAATTACTATATTTATCAGTTGGTTTGGATATATTCCCACCTATTGGAGCAGATAAGACCCTATTACGTTCCTGTGTAAAAGAGGATGAACCTTTGTATACGAACCCTACCTCGAAGTGTTTGATTTTATTTTATGATTATATAACGTTTGTGATGTAGGGGGTAACAGGTTCGAGGGATTCAACGGGATTCCTCGCTATTATTGAATCGTTTTAATAATATTTCTTTTATATGGATTATTGAATAATGAACCTGATTGTAACGACCTGGTATTTCAAACCATTCACATCCACACATGTCTTCTTGAATTACTAAAAATGTTAGATTGTTAATTTATTATTGGAAAAACTTAGCACATACATTAAATGAATCAATTATAGAATCGCAAACACAGATATTACAACAATAAGCAGTGGAATAGATAAATAGTAGTTCATGAGGCTATTATTTAAACATCAGAGTTTGAAATAAAATGCAATAGAATATCTCAAATACAATGTAGTCTCATATACAAATAGATGAAAAGTCTGGACAAAACAACTGGAAAAGTTGAATAGATAAAACAGATCTTCAAGCAAAGCACCAATCTCCATTGGTGAGTCTCAAATGTTGTGACACTCAGTCTGACCCGAGCATAATGCAAAACACAAAACACTCGATTCAGGATTTACATTCTTATACGGTAAATTCAACTCAAGTGAAATGTCAACATAAATACAAGTATTTAAAGAATGTTTGGGATTTCTATCCTCTAAGGATCTGTGGAATTATCAACTACGTAGTAATATACGCTATTAAAATATGTCTATAGTAAAGTAAACTATTAAAGTAGCTTAAGGCGTTACTCATATCCTACTTAACACATTTTATATATTCACATAGTCTATACAGCACCGTAACTCCTCCGTAAACTGGACGCTATCAGAGGGCACTCCATAAGTATGGAAGAAACCAAACTCGTAAAAGGCGCAATAGGGCATGTGACAAGGCACGTGAGGCAATGCCAGGGTAGATATACCATTTGCAGATCCGGACTGGTGGTAACGCATAGTAGCCACTACCGCCCACCTCGAGACACACTCCTAAATCAAAGGTGCACCCAATCAAATCACAAAGTAATAGATGGTATCGAAGAAATGTGTCTGATCGGAGAAATGACCTCACTTGGCCTGGCGTGGCTCCTGTTTTAGCCACATCAAGCTGACTTACGGGAGTCAGGGCTACGTAAATACCATATAAAATAATTCACCAAATCATCCTACTTCATTCTGGAATCTCCACTACATACATAGTCGTTAAAGTGATTTTCGGTATTGGCAGAGAGTATGACAATATCCGATCCCAGTCTCTTTAACAACCAAACGCTTATTTCACACCGTGGTCATTTCATTTCAAATAGTTCATACTTCATATCAAAATATCGTATTCATTTCAAAACCATATCAATTCGATATCATTATTCACTTTAAATAATATTCACTTCTAGAATCATAACACTATCGAAATCATAACCCTTTCGAAAATAACCCTTTCGAAATCATAACACTTCCAACTTAAACAGTTTAGATATTGAAAATAGTTATAAATTAAACTAGTTTATATATTAAAAATAATTTATATATTAAAATAGTTCATAGGTTAAAATAATATATATATATATATATATATATTAAAATACTTTATATAATAAAATTAGTTTCCTCCAATTTTGCAAATCAATTCAAATCAACTTAAAATCCAAAATTCAATTTAATCAATCCCAGTTCAACAATTTCAATTAGAAAGGTTAATAGTTCAAATTCTCAATAAACCATTTCAATTTATACTGATTTCAAATCCAGGTTTTGAACCGTCACTTCAATTCCCATAAGATTCAAAGTTTAAATATTAGATTTCATTTGTATTTCAACATTCAATTTTAATTTTTTCAAATTTGAAAACATACACTTAATCATTTTTGTAACAATTAAACAAAATCTTAGTTTATAAATTTAAATCAATACTAAATATTCAGCCTCGATTTTATTTAAAGTTGAGAATATTCATTTAAATCCCTTTTCATCAAATCAAGTTATAAGTCATACCTTTTAAATCTCAAAATCAGCTAGTCCAAATAATTCTTATTTAAATTCAATTATTAACTAATTAAATTTCAAGTCAATTTTACTTTATTTTTCCAACCTCTATTATTAAAGTTATAAAAATCTATTTTTAAAATATTAATATAAATTTAAATAAATACTTAAACGTACTATAAACCAATTAAATTAAATCTTATCACTAAATGCATTTGTATTAAATCTTATTTTATATATTTTCAAAATAATAAAATTATAAGAAAATCTTAAAATTTATATTTTCCAAAACTAACTTATAAATTAAAATTTCCAAAACATACTATTTTAAAATCTATATTTTTATACATATATAAAAATAGCGTTTATATATTATATAAAACAATATTTATCAAAACCCATATATTTCCTTTCAAACTTTGGAAGTCATTTTCAAAATATAGACCAACGGTTTCCGTATATAATTTTCTATCCTATGGTCAAGTGATACAGATATTTATCATTTCAATTCACAATTTAATTATTTACGGGTATATATCATTTCAATCCGCAATCCCAAAATTCAAAATCAATGAAAATCGATTAAGTTTATCATTTCAACCCATAACGATTATCCCTTAATCTATAATATCGTTCGGGTATGTATCATTTCAACCCATAAGGAATTCTAAATTAACAAGGAACTTGCAGAGTGAGAGCAAATATGATAACAATATAACAGATCAACAACAGGCGTATATCATCAGTAACAAATTAAATTAAATATACACAATAGGATATGGTGTCATATATCACAGGTGAGCAGTTACAGATGATGGCATATCATATTAAAACTAAATAACTAGAAATTCAAATTTAACATCATATTTCAATTGTTGATTCAAGTGAAATCAAATTTACTAAATATAAGAATGTTAATTTTAAGTGATTGCTCACCTTTCGAGGTCGGAGGAATAACAAGAACAAGATGCGACGAATCCAAGCATGAATTCCAATAAAAAGCACGATGGACTTCAATCGATGAGTTCAAAATCAAACTAGCTTGATATAAACTGAAGCAAGATATATATTACATTATAAATTTTCTCAAAATTAATCAATGTTTATTTTGAAAGCACATATTTAGAATCTTTATATACATAAAATTTAAAATCAATATAAAATAAATCTTTATAAATATATTCTAAAATCAATATTAAAACGTATTAACATAATATCTATATATATTACATTACAAAAAATTAATTACTAAATTTAAAACTCATATAATTTAAAATCAAAACATATATATTAAAATTAATATATCCATCTATTATAATTTAAAATTAATAATAAAAATCAATGCACATATACGTACATACTTAAATTATATACATACAAATAAATAGATGCAGGCTTCTTCAAACGAACACATACAGACCCTTTTATATGCAAAAAAAAATAAACTTTAAATTATATACTTTAGAAATGAATGATATGTCGATATATATATATATATATATATATATGAGCCTTTTTTTCTTCTTTGCAAACAAGATATTTTACTTTATATATAAATTTACATTATTATTATATACATAAATAAGCAATCAGTTTGGCACATAACAAATATCAAATATAATATATGCGGTCAACTATCAAATATTCTTATGCATATATATATAAGAGGAAATGTAAGCGGAAGTATACCAAAACAAAGCAAACAGTGAATTCATAATATATATCCATATATGAAATCTATACCTCTATCTTTATATATATATATATATATATATATATATATATATGGTTGCAGCACGGCTTAATGATGAAAGTGAGGTGATGGAAAAGGAAGGTGACAGGTGCTGTCAGTAATAGGAGGGGAGGTGAGAGGTCGTCATGGCTGCGGCTAGGCTGTGGGCGAAGCATGCCGAAGTGGAGGGTGTTGGTCGAGTGTTGGAGAAGGGCTGCGTGTTACAGCCGGAGGGTGATGGGTGGTTGCAGACTGGGCTGCATGGGTGTGATGACCCGGAATTTTTAGCAATAGTAATTTGACGATCTCCTAAAATAATTATTTAAATTTGGAAAATTTATCTTTTCAAAAATAAATAAAAATATGTTTCTAACTTATAATATATATAGTGATTAGGAAGCATTGATTTGAATTCAATATAACAATTTTCAAAAGCTACTTAAAGTTAAAATTCTATATTTAAAACACTAAAAATACATATTTGTTAATTAAAAAGTATAAAAGCATGAAATAAGATTTAATGAAAGGTTTAGTATACTTTCTTTTAAAATTGAACATGAATAAATATAGTTTGTATATATAAAAATAAAACATAAGAAAATATAAAATATTGGGTTGGACATTTGTAAGCTAAAGTATCATGCAAAATAACAAGTGGCAATGTTTTCTTTTAAATTGAAATATAAATAATGAATGTTTAGAAGAGGCTGTACATATCAAAATTTTCTACAGATCTATTCTCAATTTTCCTTCATCTTCCAAATTAAAACTAAAAAGAAAATCAAACAACTTCAAATTCAACTGAAGCAAGCAAGAGTCAAGCTTCCAGTTTCAGATCAAAGTAAATCAAGTGTCAATTCAAAATCAAGAGCAGATTTCAAAGTTTCAAAACTTGTTCTTTGTTTATCAAAAATCTGTGAGTCAAACCTTAAACCTTTTAAATTAAATCATCATTATTTACTGATGCATGTGATATATTTTAATTGTAATATTGTGAAATGTTGTGCATGGATGAATTAAGATGTGTGCATGTATATATATATAAAGTACTGTATGTGCATATCTATGTATAGATGACTTACCTCTGTTTGTTTTAAGAGATCAAAACATGTTTAAAAATCAAATTCTCCTTCCCCAATCTCTTTTAGGATTTGATCTCTAAATGAAATATGTTAGTATTAACCAGATTTGATTTTTAAAAATGTTTTTAGGTATAATTAACAAGTGGATTTACTGGGAATAAGAAAGTACAGTTGTGGTCATATATAAGTCAGAAAATCGAATGTCTAAATTTCACTTTTTGATTTTATAACCTGATTGGTGATTGAAAATGATGAATTTTAATAATAATATCATGATTTTTGAGCTTGTGGTTGATGTGAATTTATGAGTTGAATGGTATTTGAACATTCGCCGATTCTCGACGATCGGGGGAAGGATGAGCGTCGCGCTTGATGCTGGAGGAAGCTTGGGTGTCAAGGATCAAGGGAAAAATAGTCAGAGGATTTACTGATCATCAGAGTGGCTTATCGACGGCAAGCTAGGGTTTAACGACCTGTTTTGGTCGGCGTGGTTGTCGAAGCTCGCGTGTCATCAAGGTTGCATCAGAGTCGATCGGAGGTGGGGGAATCGAAGCATGGGACTGCGGCGGAGGTCTGGTCGTGATCGCGAGGTCTCTGGCAATCGTAGGCGACAACGCGAGAAGGATTTGTCGATGTGTTTGGGTTCCACTAAGTGCTCATCTAGCTCGATTTTGATTGGCAGGCGCGATCGATATTCTGGGTAGTCAGGAAGGTCAGCGAGGTCGTCGGCGATTGGGCAACGGTTGCAGCGTTGGTCGAAGGTGATCAGATCTTGTGTGCACATACACGAGTATCCCTTTGTGACTATTGGTCGCTGAGTTGATCAAAGGATCGGTGAAGAAGGATGCTTTAGGACAGTCTCGAGGTCATGCGCTAGTAGATGAGAGGTTTGGCTCGGGTAGTATTGTCTTGGGCTCACTTTTGCTTTTGTTAATTAACCAAGTTTTCAAAAGCATAAGAAAATGTATAAAGTTTCAAAGCAAAATGAAAATAAACAAGTTTCAAAGTAAAAGTATTTACCAAGTTTTTTCAAAACAAGTTTCAAAAATATAAATTAAAAGGTCAAGTCTTTTTGAATTTAAGTTGATTGATTTGAATAATTATATATTAGGTGAATTAATTTGATAAATCCCTAAGTTTTTGGTTAAGAAAAATAAATGTTTTTAAGCTTTTAATTAATCAAAAGGTCTCAAGGAATTTTGCATGTCAATAATAAATTAATTTCAAGCATTTAATTTAAATAAGATTTGATAATGATAATTAAGTACTTAATTAAGATAAATGTTTTATCTCAAATTAATTAAGTTCTTAAGTAATTAAAGGAGAATTAATTAATTTCAATAATTAATTAAAAGAATAATAAATAGTTTAAAATTAATTAATGTTAATTAAGTAGGATCTATAAAATTTATTAATTTATTTTGTGTTTAAGTAAGTTAATTAGGAATTGTATAACTAATTAATGTTGTTATGGATGATTAGATTGTATTGATTAATATCTCTAGTCTGATAAGTTGTGATGTTCTGAGATATGAAATGCCTAGATTGAAATGTGATGAATTGCTATGTGAATATGTTATTCTGAATATAAATTAAATTGTTTAAATGTAAACGACTTGGCTTAAAGATGGTATTGGATTCGAAGAGACCGGAGTCGGATATCAGCAATATCCGAAACCACTTCGATTAGTAACTACTATAATTCTTTATAGATTTGATTATATAATCAAATAGGCTAGAATGGAATAAATTAAGTGAACTTGGCCATTTAAACTAAGTAACGGTACTTAGATTTATTTTGTAGAATAAATGTTTGGCTATAACAAGATAAGAACTCGTATTGATGTACGAGTTACCCTGGATTTCAAGAAAGGTTTTAACTTTAGTTATCCTTATTATATGGGTTTACTCACGCTGGTTCTAGCCTGACTCGGGTGTTACTTTAATGTAATAGTTGGGTCAGATTGAGTGTTACAGAATTTCAGGTTAGGACGTTCTCGAGCTCAGGAGGAGAGCTGGATGGCAGGAACGTATGGAGTATATTCGCTGTGTGTTTGAGATTGTATTGATAGTAGTCATGGATAAGTTGTTACAACTATCTAGTTTATTTATGGATGATTGTACTCTGATATAATAAATGTATATTGATAATTATAGCTTTTCTTAGTATAAGTGATGTTATTTGATATTATATTTTGATCCGCTGCGATCGTGAGATTATGTGCTGTTGTTTTCTGTTTCTTCTTCTACCACTTTTTCTTCTTTACCCTAGTGATTTGGAATTTCCGTCATTCTATTGCTCGGCACTTCTACAGTGAACGTATTAGTGTCGAATTTTCGAGATCAAAAATTTAGGGTCGTTACATTTGGTATCAGACTGAAGGTTAAGCGAGAACCTTGGCTCTGGTAAGGGTTACTCATTTAATAAGGGTCAATAGTACCCTAGAATGAGTTGAGTGTAATATATATGAGAGCGTACTTGTTATCTTTCTTATATAAATTTTTTAAATGATTTTAAAAATGAATGATTTTTATATAAGCTTATATTTTGATATATATATATATATATATATAAAGCAATAATTTTTCTAATTATTATATATATATTAAAGTAATTGTTGTTGATTATTGAAATTAAATAAGAATTAAGTGGTAATATATATAACCAAATAGAAATTGGATAATATGAAATATACAAATAAGATAAGTTAGAAATAGATTCAAACCAAAAAATAAAATCTTGAAATTTATATAAGTGTTTTCAGAATGTTGAATTAAGTTACCCTGATTTTATATTTCCAACAAATTATGAGATAATATATAGTGAATTGGTTTCCAGATATGATAACCTTGGTTATTATCATAAATATCATAAATTGGTTGTTGTATTTTAATAAAGGGATGTTTATTTTCTAAAAATAAATAATGATAAAGCAAAATGAAATGTTTTAAGGAAGTAACAATTTAGACAAGTATGACTTATAAATTGAAAAGGATTTAAATTGTGAAGTTTTAAATCTAAATCTAGAAAATTTAAATTATTTCAAAGTGTTAAAAGATATAATAAATTACATTTTGAAATGTAGGAATCTTATCTTAAAACAAGAGCTGTTTTAAATTTTTTAAAGAAATTTGTTTGAACTAAAAACCTAGAATGGTTTAAATTTTGAAATATGACTTGTTTTGCAAATAAATAAATATGTATATGTATATATATAGGATATACATAATATCAAGTTGATTGGAAGTAAACACTAAGTGTCGAGTTTTGAATTTTCCCTTGAAATATGATGTAAACCCAAAGAAAAATAAGTTTTGAACTTATAAGTGGGAAATGATATTGATAAGAAATTTAAAATTTTGAAATGGAGAATTCAAATTGAGTAAGGTTGACTGGATTAAATTAATTGAATTTAACTTAGGGGAAGTTAAATAAGCTTAGAACGAACAACCTGAATTGGAAATTTCAAGATGAAATTGAGGTTTAACTTAGGGAAGTTGAATGGGTTGAACTGAAAGGGAGTTATGTTTGATCTCAAAGAGGGTTTAGGATCTAGAAATGTGTGATGGATGCTATTGATGGATGTTTTAAATAATTTGGATGTTTAATTACCTTGACTTATCCTACCATCACCCAGATGTTATTAATAATCTATGAAACTGTGAATTGGATTGTTTTAAATGAATTAAGAGGTGGATTGAGATAATATACATCCATTGCTGAAATTAAATGGAAATAAAACCTTATTTTTAAAACTATTTAAAAGATCATGGATTTTTGAAATGAAATTGTAATTATGGAATGAAATCACTTTGAGCTTAAGGTTTAAATGTTAAGAATGAATTTGCAAACTATTTTTTTTTAAGAATTGGTTTCAAAGTTAGAAGTTAAATTTGGGTAATAAATTGGATTTCGAAGATTAAATTGCTTAAAAAGTTTTGAACTCTTATTTGAACTTTGAAATAAGTTAAGTAAAATCAATTTAAATGAATATTAAAATTTTGGACTCAAAATTTTAATTGTTTAAAGGCTATGGTTGTTAAATTAAAAGTAAAGGTTAATTTGATCTAAAGGATGAAATTAATATTTAAAAAAAATTAACTCGAATTTATATAATTCGAGATGGTTTAAAATTGAGATTGGAATTGAATAAGTTCAAAATTGAATTTGAATAATTTGGAATTGTGATTGAAATTGAATAAGTTTAAACTCAAATAGGAATTGATTTGAATTGGAAGTGGATTGGAATGGAGATTGGAAAATTGAACCAGTTAGACTTTGAAATATTTCCATATAAATTGTTTTAATATAAACTACTTTAAATCTATCTCCCTAGCTATTTACTATACAACCTTTCTTTTTAAAACCCAAATTATCTTATACTTATTTTACAACTATTTTGAAAACTAAGTACTATTTTACATCTGTGTTACAGACTAATTACTATTTTACAACTATTTAACAATTCTACAACTATTTAACTATTTTACAACTATGTTATAACTATTTAACTATTACAACTATTTTACAACTAATAACTATTTTGTAGCTACTTAACTATTTTAAACTTTTCAAGCTATTTTCTAAATTCAAGTTGGTCAGAGTGGAAACTGTTTAGAATTGAAGTGATAACCCAAATGGAAATTGAAGCAATTGTGAATAACTGAATAGAAATCAAAATGAATATGAGGTGAAAGAAATTTGATTTAGTTAATAATCAATGAAGATAAATACGTAGGATGTACAGATGTTATTCTATTCGCATAACGATTTGATCTAGATTCAAGCACACAATTTCAAGATAGTATATCGATCCGAGTTGGGATTTTTCACTTGATTTTTGATTGCGAACCATGGTTATGGATTTTTGATTGATTTTGAAAATTCTCTATCATATTATGGCTATGCAAGGATAATGACAGTTTTTGATCAAGAAATTAGATCTGAGTCCGCCTAGGAAGTCGGGTGGACGATACTAGTTCGGAAGTGAAATTGTGTGATCGAGCGAGCAATCAGATTTGATATTGCGTATGGATGATAGATGTACATCGTACGCGCTTGAATGAAATAAATATTTGATTTTGCATAAATGAAGTACGTATATATTTGTTATATATAATAAACTCCCCTTGTTGAATCTATGACCAGAAGAAAAGATCTTTCAAAAATATTTTGTTCTAGTTAAAAGAATAAACTTATGTGTGTGTGTGTGTATAAATGATTTTATGAGAATGATTTTGGAACCCATTGATTTTGAAAGGCATTTGATTTTTGGGAAAATCAATTTTGGAAATTTGGAAAGCCAATTTGGAACTATCAATTTGAGATATCGATTTTGTGTGAATGGGATTTATATGCGAGACATATGAAGAATATGATTTGAAAGATACTATATGTGTATAGTATAAAATGTTCTGAGAATGCTACGGGGAAAAAGGCGCTCCCATTAGAGTGAAACTTCAGAAAGATCAACGGGATGGTTCTGCCTTGAGCCCTAAGAGGGGTTTTAAATTTGTTCCTAAGAGGATGTGCAGACAAACTGAAGTTCCTAAGCATTGTGTTGGGGTAGCGAAAGTCGAGGGCGCTGATGCCTACAGAGACATTGCGTTATGTTGTGGCGACAATGTAACTTGATGTAACTGCGATCTACTACGCACCATAGCAGAAGTCAAGGGGTAGCGATTGCCTAAGATGTACGTTTGATTTTGCTGGGAGAGCGACGTAACATCGGAAGACCGCGATCTATGAAGACATGGCGGAAGACGTGTGGTAGTGAGTGCTTACAGGCTACATTGGGACTCGACTTATGTAGTATGCGGTCTATGTCGTCTATGTGGAGGAGTTTCATTTGGCGGCGAAATTCGAGAGCGTTGATGCCTATAGTTACATGGGTTTTTGCCGTGATGGCGACGTAACCCTGGGAGTAGCCCGATCTGTGGCGATCCTATGGTGTGATCGAGAGGTGTGGAGGCCTACAGTTTTTTATGGACTTCGTCGGGATGGTGACATAACCATCGGGCTAACTACGACCATGGAGGGGGTGATGATTTCTAGAGCATCCTTACCAAAATGTTTTCTACATTTTCACAAATGTTTTCCAAGTATTTTCACTGGGTGTTAAAAACGGGTCTACCAAGTACTTATAGATTTTCAGTCCTACGCCTGATCAACGTATGACCGAATTTCTGTGAGAACAAGGATGGAATTGTTGAAACATCGAGTTATAAGAAGTATTTTTATAAAACTATTTTGGTTATATTATGTAGATTTTAAAGTGTTTAAATTTTTTTAAATAAAGGAGTTAAGAGTTATAAATGTTTATAGAGTAATTTAACTGATAATTAACAGTATAATTAAAATTCTTGCTTCGTTTTTTGAATATAAAAACCTTGTTGAGAATATTAAATTATCTTTACTTTTAAATTTCGGGGACGAAATTCTTTTAAGGGGGAAGGAATGTGATGACCTGGAATTTTTGGCAATAGTAATTTGACGGTCTCCTAATATAATTATTTAAATTTGGCAAATTTATCTTTTCAAAAATAAATAAAAATATGTTTCTAATTTATAATATATATATATATATATATATATATATATTGTGATTAGGAAGCATTGATTTGAATTCAATATAATATTTTTCTAAGAAAATATAAAATATTGGGTTGGACATTTGTAAGCTAAGGGTATCATGCAAAATAACAAGTGGTAATGTTTTCTTTTAAATTGAAATATAAATAATGAACGTTTAGAGAAGGCTGTACAGATCATAATTTTCTACAGATTTATTTCTCAATTTTCCTTCATATTCCAAATTAAAACTAAAAAGAAAACCAAACAACTTCAAATTCAACTGAAGCAAGCAAGATTCAAGCATCCAGTTTCAGATCAAAGTAAATCAACTATCAGTTCAAAATCAAGAGCAGATTTCAAATTTTCAAATCATGTTCTCTGTTTATCAAAAATCTGTGAGTAAAACCTTAAATTTTTTAAATTAAATCATCATTATTTACTGATGCATGTGATAATTTTTAAATGTAATATTGTGAAATGTTGTGCATGGACGAATTAAGACGTATTCATATAGATAAATATAAAGTACTATGTGTGCATATCTGTATATAGTGACTTACCTCTCTTTGTTTTAATAGACCAAAACAAGTTTAAAAGCCAAATTCTCCTTCCCCAATCTCTTTTAGGTTTTGATCTCTAAAAGAAAATTGTTAGTATTAACCAGATTTGATTTTTAAAAATGTTTTTAAGCATAATGAACAAGTAGATTTTCCAGGAACAAGAAATTACAGTGATGATCATATATAAGTCAGAAAATCGAATGTCTATATTTCACGTTTTGATATTATAACCTGATTGGTAATTGAAAATAATGAATTTTAATAACAATATCATGATTTTTGAGTTTGTGGTTGATGTGAATTTGTGAGTTGAACGGTTTTTGAACATTCGTCGATTCTCGACGATTTGGGGGAAGGATGAGCGTCGTGCTTGATGCTGGAGGAAGCTTGAGTGTCAAGGATCAAGGGAAAAATATTCAGAGGATTTATCGATCATCAGAGTTACTTGTCGACAGAAAACTAGGGTTTAACGACCTGTTTTGGCCAACGTGGTTGTCGAAGCTCGTGTGTCATCAGGGTTGCATCGGAGTCGATCGAAGGTGGGGGAATCGAAGCTTGGGACTGTGGTGGAGGTCTGGTCATGATCGCAAGGTCTCTGGCGATGGTAGGCGGTGGCATGAGAAGGATTTAATGATGGGTTTGGGTTCAATGAGTGCTCATCTAGCTCGATTTTGATTGGCAGGCGCGATCGATGTTCTAGGTGGTCAGGAACGTCGGCAAAGTTGTCGACGATTGGGGAACGGTCGCAGCTTGGGTCAAAGGTGACCGGATCTTGTGTGCACGTGCACGAGTATCCCTTTATAACTGTTGGTCACTGAGTTGATCAAAAGATCGAAGAAAGAGGATGCTTCGGGACAGGCTCGGGGTCGTGCGCGAGTAGATGAGAGGTTTGGCTCGGGTAGTATTGTCTTAAGCTCGGGTTTGTTTTTTTTAATTAACAAAGTTTTCAAAAGCATAAGAAAATGTACAAAGTTTCAAAGCAAAATGAAAATAAACAAGTTTTAAAGTAAAAGTATTTATCCAGCTTTTTTTTCAAAACAAGTTTCAAAAATATAATTAAAAGGTCAAATGTTTTTGAATTTAAGCTGATTTGATTTGAATAATTATATATTAAGTGAATTAATTTGATAAATCCCTAAGTTGTTGTTTAAGAAAAATAAATGTTTTTAAGCTTTTAATTAATCAAAAGGTCTCAAGTAATTTTGTACGTCAATAATAAATTAATTTCAAGCATTTGATTTAAATAAGATTTAATAAGGACAATTAAGTAATTAATTAAGATAAATGGTTTGTCTTAAATTAATTAAGTTCTTAAGTAATTGAAGGAGAATTAATTAATTTCAATAATTAATTAAAATAATAATAAATTGTTTGAAATTATTTAATGTTAATTAAGCAGGATTTATAAAAGTAATTAATTTATTTTGTTTTTAAGTATTAATTAGGAATTGTATAACTAATTAATCTTGTTATGGATGATTAGATTATATTGAATGCTTGGATTGATTAATATCTCTAGTCAGATAAGTTGTGATGTTCTGTGATGTGAAATGCCTGGATTGAACTATAATGAATTGTTATGTGAATATGTTATTCTGTATATAAATTAAGTTGTTTAAACTTAAACAACTTGGCTTAAAGATGGTATTGGATTTGAAGAGACCAGAGTCGGATATCAGCAATATCCGGGACCACTTCAATTAGTAATACTATAATTCTTTATAGATTTGAATATAAAGTCAAATAGGCTATAATGGAATAAGTTAAGTGAACTTGGCCATTTAAACTAAGTAACGGTACTTAGATTTATTTTGTAGAATAAATGTTTGGCTATAGCAAGATAAGAACTCGTATTGAGGTATGAGTTACCCTGGCTTTTAAGAAAGTTAATAACTTTAGTTTTCCATATTATATGGGTTTACTCACGCTAGTTTCCAGCCTAATTCGAGTGTTACTTAGTGTAATACTCGGGTCAGACCGAGTATTACAGATTTTCAGGTTAGGATGTTCTGGAGCTCAAGAGTAAAGCTGGATTGCAGGAACGTATGGAGTATATTCCGCTGTGTGTTTGAGATTGTATTGATAGTAGTTAGGGACAAGTTGTTACAACTGTCCAGTTTATTTATGGAAGATTGTACTCTGATATAATGAATGTAAATTGACAATTACAGCTTTTCTTAGTATAAATCCTGTTATTTGATATTATATTTTAATCCGCTATGATTGTGAGATTCTATGCTATTGTTTTCTGTTTCTTCTTCTACCTCTTTTTCTTCTTTACCCTAATGATTTGGAATTTCCGACGTTCGATTGCTCGGCACTTCTACAGTGAACGTATTAGTGTCGAATTTTTGGGCTTGAAAATTTCGGATCGTTACAATGGGGTAGGCGGGTTTCGACGTACGGTGGTGGAAAATGAGGAAGGTGGCGGGATGGCTGCCTGCGTGTGGGTTATAGATGGAGTTGTGAGGTGATTGACTGGGTTGTTCTCAGATGGAGGGGTGGTGTTGCGGAGGGAGGTGGCGGTTGCTGCTGAGTCGGAAGGAGGAGTGGTGAGTTTCCGGCGACCGCTGGGGAGGAGGAAAGGAGCAGGGTAGCTGTGCTATGGTGGTTGAGCTCGGGTCTTTAATGGAGGGACAAGTGGCGGAGGGTGGAAGCAAGATCGGTCAGAGAGTCTGGAGAGAGGGGAAGTGGGTGGTTTGGTGCAGGCGTGAGGTGGATGGGTGGCTCCAATACAAACAATATGATGTATAACTTTATATAAAAAAAATTCTTCAAAAGCACAAATGTCAGAAAACAGACGTAGCGCAAAAGATAATGGGTATTGATATAGGTAAAAATAATTGAAATCTATATATTATTTTATAATTCTTTTATAAATGAGCAAAATGAACAGAAGATGAAAAGAATTGAAACGAACCAATATATAAATCAAAACCAGAGAATAGGAATGGCCACAGGCTTCAACAGACAATGCATGCTTTTACATAATATATATATATATATATATATATATATATATTTCAAGAAGAAGACAACACGAAAAATGAAAAGCAAACGTCAATGTGACAAGAACCAAAAAATATTGAACAGTTGGAATGACAAAAGTCAGGACGATTGAATTCAATGAATAATAGCTAGTGACTATTCATTATCTCTCGTCTGTACAACGAAAAGGCACATGGATAGCCAAAAAGGTTAAAACGGTTACCGATACGACAAATCATTTCGTCGACTTTGTCATGTACTAAACACCGAAACACATAAATGAATAGACTACGAAGATCAGCACGATGAGACGAACATAATGGTACACAGATACCAGTAATACGGTCATCCTATCAAAAGTCGATTCGCTGCCAAACTGCTGCAAATTCGCTAAAAATAAGATAAATGAAGATAGTAAAGTCCAAATTTGACGAAACGAAAGATGACATCTCACTTAAAAAATATTAAACATTTTTCTTATATAGAAATATTCAGATTTCGAAAATATTTTATTTATATCAATTTCAACTGATTTTTAAATTTAAATAAAGTTACATAAAACAAACTTCCATATTTTCTGACGAAAATCTAACATTTGCTTCATTTAAATAGACGCATTTCAAATATCAAATTTTCATTTCCAAATTCAATTATATAAAATTTCACAAAAAATCAGTTAATTACGTTTTAAAATCCGTTAAAGTTTCCTAGTCGTTACACTAATTGCGGACACTGTGGTTATATCATCATTATATGTTTGACAATAAACCTCAATAGTGATAGAAAATCGGTATCGATGTTGGTTAAGTGTTGGGTGGCTATTGGCCTTAAATTAATATTTTAAAAATACTATAAATTTCCATTCGAGTTGGAATTGGTTTTAGAGACGGGAAACGATTTTTAAATCCGAAATTGGTTTTCAATTTTTTTTAAGATTATTTAATTATACTAATATTGTTTTTAAGTTATTTAATTATATTAATATTGTTTTATGTTATATAATTTTATTTATATTATTTTAAAAGTATTAAATTACATTAATATTGTTTTTAAGTATTTAATTATATTAACATTGTGTTTAAGTTACTTAATTGTATTAATATTGTTTTCAAGTTATTTTATTATAATAGTATTATTTTAAGTTATTTAATTATATAAATATTTTTTATTTTAGTTATTTAATTTTATTAATATGGTTTAAAAAGTATTTAGTTATAGTAATATTCTTCAAAAAGGTTAATATATTAGAATTATTTTAAATTTATTTGTTTACATTAAATATTGTTTAAAGGAAGTTATCAAAATATTAATAGTTTAAAAGGTTAATTTTTTAAGAATAATTATGGTTTGAAATTAATATTCAAGAAGATTATTTATAAGGTGAAGAGTTTTATAATGAGTTTTAGAAATGGTTAGATATTTATAAACGGACTTAAGAAACATGTTTATAGATTTATAAAAGAATTTTTATAAATGGTTCCATAAGTTTTATAAAATGGGGTATAAATTGTTTTAGAGAATTAGAAGGAGTTTATGAATGATTTTTGAATCGAATAAAAATAAAATCTTTCTCAGGATGTAAATATACTTATACCGTTGAGATTAGTATATAAATATTTCCAAGGTATGGAAAATATAGGAATTGGTGGATATATCTATGTAAAAATATTCTTATACAAGAAATTTAAAAATGGTTTATTTATGAAAGATTTATACAAGGAGGCTAGTAATTGCTTATATGCTTAACCAATGTTGATTTTCCCTATGAAATAAATCCCTGATTGAATGCTTGCTATTTGATAGTTAAATAATCGACTATCGAAACTGGACCCAACGTAACTTTGGAAGTATCCAGGAGAAACACATGAGTTATATGGCATAGTCATCTTTGATGGTGCTAAACTGTACATATAAATCTCATTATTTCTTCTAGGACAATGATAAGGAAAATCCATCCACTAATGGTTAGGAGGCGATCTCCAATCTTATCTTTGACTATTTATTTCCTAAAGAACCCGGGTAGAATTTACCGCGAATTATCGAATGTTGTTTCTAAGAGATCGAGATCGAGTATGTTATCCAAAAAGCACTTTAATTTGACGAATGCTTTTCAAAGTGAAGACATCTTGAAGATGACGGAATTGGAGATGGAGCTCTCAAGTGTTTCATTCAATCCTAAAACGAACTTGTATGAGTGAATGCTGACATTCAATTGTTTCCTGGAAGGCAGTATTAGCATTTCAAGTGGGAAATGCTCTATAAAAAGGTAAAACGTAGCCTCAAGCCTTATCAACCGAGAATGACTAAAACAGGGAAGATGCAATAGGGCAAGTAGGTCGCTCTCAAGTAGGGTATGATCATCCCTATCTAGAGTCTCTATTATCTCTCATTTATATGCTTCGAGGCCCATTAACGGAGGGGTGATCATATTCGGGACTATCCAGTAAAGGGTAGGCCGGTCTTGTGTTGGTAGGGGTCGATAGGTACGACCTCGGTGTTATTTGTCTAAAAATGCAGCGTGACGGGCGGTATCCCAGTAGCCTAGTCATTGTATGGAATCCATTCTCCAATAAGGGTCGTACGGACTTAGTTATGCCCAACTATGCTAAAATGTAAGATGCAAGCATTTCAGGTATATTCATATTTTACTTTGACCCCAAGGCATTATTATAATGTAAATGGATTTTCTATAGAAAATGTTTTGGTTAAAATAAGTTAAAAACCCATCCGTGTTTATGTGCGACGTGGTCTTACGAAATACTTTTGATTTCAAAGATTCTTTTTATAACTTAAAAATCTAGTTGGGTGTGTTTATCTCACGCTGGTTTTCCAAACTGACTCGGGTGTTATTTTATTATAATGCTCGGGTTAGACAGAGCATATTACAGATTAGTTCGGATGCTTTGGAGCTTCAGGAGACGAGTTGGAGGCCCAAATACATATGCATGTATATGGTTATTTTCTACCGTATTCATTGTTGTATCTATCAATAATTGTAAGGATGACTGTTATAACTGTCCAGCATGAAATAGGTTAGTTACTATGATTAATGTTTTGAATATAAATACATTACAGTTTGTTTTGTAAAGATTGATGTATATTAGACTATTCGTTCCGCTATGAGATTCTGTAGTGTTTAGTTTTCTTCTTATATTCTTCCTTCTTTTTTCCCTAACAATTGGGTTTTCCAGCATTCGATTTTCGATATGTAATACAATGAACATATTAGCGTCAATTTTCGAGGGTTGAAAAACCCGGTCGTTACGTATAGACATTGGAATTTGTTCTTTATAAGATACCCATATCCTAGTTTCAAGAAATCTTCGGTGTAGGTAACAAAGTAAGAAATATTACCTTTGGTGATTATAGGCATCGGGCCACATGCATCATTATGTACTAACCCTAAGAGTTTATCAACTCTTTCAATGCTCCACTGAAGGGGTGCTTAATTATTTTACAACTGAGACATGACTTATATGTATCAAATGATCTAGAATCAAGTGAAGGGAGAAAAACTTCGGTTTTTAATTTATGCAATTGTTTCTTACTAATATGGGCTATCCTACAATGCTAAAGATAACTATCATTTATATCGTTAGATGAATTATTCACAAAACACACATAATTTGTATTAACCATATAAATTCCATTTTCAAGAATATCATCGCAGACTTTATTTCCATTCAAACTAATGTTCATAACATTATTTGCATAATGAAATGTATATCCAGTCTCAGACAAACTGGAAACGGAAATAATCCTACATATAATGTCAAAACATCACTTATTTAGTATCAAAACTACTCCATTAGGCAAACATAAATGATAATCACATACTACCGTTGTATCTACGATAGATCCATTAGCAACTTGGAGCTTCATCTCTCCGTTTTCCATTCGATGCTAGTTCCTAAGCTTCTGTAAAGAATTACAAATACAAGTTTTAGATTCGGTATCTAAGACCCAAGGCATTTTATTGATTACAAAACAATTTGGAATTATAAATGTACCTGACAGAGCCGCCGAACCATTCTTCTTCTTCCTCTAACAATCTTCAAGTAGCTACGACAATTTCTTTTCCAGTGGCCTTTCTTGTGGCAGTGGTGACATTCACCCTTATCATCGACCTTCTTACTTTTCTTGTTTTTTTACCTTCTCTTCCCCGCTTCTTTGAACACTTCAAAGATGATGCACTACCCTTAACAATAAGTACAGCTCCTTGATCCTTAGATGTAGACTCTGTTGACCTCAACATATTGAGGCGCTCCATGAGATTCACATTTAATTGGTTCATGTTATAATTCAGTATGAATGGTTCATACCGAGGAGTAAAGGAACCAAGGATAAAATCATTGCTTATTTGTATGTCCAATTGCAAAATCCTATCAATATACCCCTTTATCATCAGTATATAACCATCCACTTTCTATCTTTGGTCGTCTTGGTATCGAAAAAAATTCTTCGTAAGTTTGTATCTTGCAGAGTATGACTTTCACCAAATAGAGCCCAGAGACTATCAAAAATCTCATGGAAAAATATGTTTTCATGCTGCCTCTGCAATGGCTCGTCCAACGTGACAGCACGAAAAGTTGGGCGATCTCTAGATCTGACACCCTTTTTTCTTAAGCAAGTCTTGGTCTAGGGTTCATATCATCAGTAGGTTCTTTTGTAGGTTAGCTTTTAATAACCGACCATAGGCGCTCGCAAGTCAACGCTATTTTTATTGCTCTTAACCATTCATAATAGTTCGGTCCAGTAAACTTGTCATTATAAAAAAACAATTTTGGAGTTGTCATTTTTCTACAAGTTTTAAGTGGTAGATTATTAAGACAAATTATAGTAAATATTCTTATAATATTAGTAAGGCTAAACTTATGTTTCATTTGACTAATAAGCTTCCACTAGCCTTTTATGTTTCACTAAACCCTAAGTTAAAACATTGAAGTCTTTCGACTTTACTAGTGGGTGTTAAGACACGTCCGTTTTGGAATTTCGACCTCTACTTTACCGAACAAGTCATAACACCACAGATGATGGATAACTCCTTATCGGTCGTATCATATACAACTTTAACACTTGGTACCTAATCCTAATTTCACTCTGACCTTGATTTTCCTTAAAAAATCAAAACGAAATTATTCACTTGTACCTACCATATCACAATGACTTAAGTATAGTATATGTACCTTGAGTTTGCTCAACAAATACATATAGTTATCTAACTTCGACTTTTCTATATATTATTAACACTACACATAACATCTCTATCTTGAGTATGCTCAACAACTAAGGAGTATGCAAATAATTTATTAACATACACACATAGGTACTAGAGGAAGGCATTATATTGAAGATTCATAATCTTTAATATATTATATTGAGCTATATCGACTTATGGAAAAATGTATTTCTTATAAAATACTTTCGTGATTCAAGTGTCGGACACATCGGAAATCGTGGTATACGTATATTTACGTATGTGTTTATACCTTAAGTCCAGTACCGGTACAATACTAAGTTTGCTACAGTACAAATTTCGCTACAGTGTTCTCAGGATTGCTCTCGGGATCTTTCATACTAAACCAAAAATATATACCGGGTAATTTTACAAGTTACATCTATCTAACAATAAATACTTATTAACAAATCATTGTAAAATAAATCCTTTAAAACGCCTTACGATGGCTAAAATTGGCATAAGTACATGACTTAAGTTAATTAGTAATTACTGTTGCCTGATGCTATTCTTAACCCATATCCAGTATTTTTAATTTAGCATGTATTGCTTAAAATTACGAACACATGAGAACATACATATAGAATAGATGTAATTCAACACATAATTAAACTAGCCTGCCATTTAGGCTTATATTACACAATATTTTACAAAATAAAAATAAAAAACTTACAGAATACAGCTTACAGATATCAAACAGAAGAATCAGCCTTCTTCTTCAGCACACACTTATATTCATTACACACTAATTATTAATAGCAGAAGGTTTGAAGTAGAGAAGAGGATGGATGAAATGGAGTCTGCCTTCTTCAAATGAAATGCCTCCCTTTATATAGCTCAGGCTGGACTTCAACTTATAATTCAAGTTGATTAACTTCGGATTCCAAATGCTTCAAATCCGAAAAGCATCTTTTTTCTTATTAAAGTATTAGGTAGAATAGGTTACCTGTCTATTATTCTTAAAGAATATGGCCACATGTCTACAATTATTAAAGTAACTGGCCACCTGTTTAAAAAGCTACTAATCCAACACCATTTTTGCTTTGCCTTTTCCCAAATTGTGGGCCTTTTTCTCAATTTTTTCAAATATTTCAGCAAAATCCTCATTATTTAGATCTAAATAATTATCATTGGTTATGTCCTTTGTTTTTGAAGATGCCATTGACGTGTCTGATTTCATTTCTTCTTTGCCAAGATTTCTTATTAGATCCTTTTTTACTTCTACAATATATGCATAAAGAATATCTTCTTTAGTGGCTGTTCCTTTTTGCATCTTTAATTTTTTGATGATATGTTGGAACGTGCTTGCAGCTTCTTTATGCTGGATCACATCTTCCTGTTCCTGATATAACTTATTTTGTTGCTTATTTCAGATATCATTTCTTGGCCAAATAGTTGACCTGTGCTATTATCAATCCTGTTTAGTTTATCCCAGAATTTAGTAAAGAAACATCTTTGCAAACATGGGATTTCCTTTTTAGTATAACCTATTTAAGGTTTCCATTTCCGTATCCAAGGGATAGAAAATTCAATGAAGAAATATATCAGACCGGATCCTGATATCATAAGGTATTGGTCAAGATTATTGAGCTTGGGTGAGACAACAATCCATTCAAAATATAATTCTTTTAGTTTTTCAGGGAGAATATTAATTGGTGGTCTATAATTTGTCCACCATTCGTAAAACCAATTTGGTATAGGACGTTTACAAACTTTCGCATAGACTTTAATGAACCATGAATGCTTCTTTTTATTATTTTCATAAAGGAATACTTTATTTAGTGTGTCCACATAATCCCAATAATTATACTTGATGGTGCCTACCTTTTTATCCGGTAAAAATATTTCCTTTTCTTTAAGGGTAGATAACCCTCATTCTTCTGGCAATATAAGCCTTTTGATAATTATTTTGCTGAAGCTATAAACATTTGGATCTTCTGCATTAAAATGTGTTATTTCACAAGTTTCAGAGGCTTTTAATATTTCCTCATAATATCCTCTTTGTTTATATGTCGTAGCAAATGATGCTGCATCCAGATGTCTCTGCATTAAGTTCCAGGGATCATTTTCCCTTTTTAGATCATTAAATTCCAAAAGAATTATAACTTCCTTATGAGGATTTTTGTGGCGCCCCACCTCTATACCCACACTAGCAAAGAGTATTAATAGATAATACCGTCTGCTAACACGGAGAGTAAGGCTGTTTAGGAGCGACCATCTATAGCCTTGCTTTAATTATCTATTGAATACATCGACAATTGCCTTACCAAGCAGATCGACATATCCAATGAATACTTATAAAAAAACCATAGGTGGCTAGAGGATCTATCAGAACAGAATATAACAACTCAAATGCAATATACATCACAGAACAGTAAACCATCATATACACATATACTAATACATAGCAGAGTATACAAAATAATACATGTCAAGTGGTATAGCAAACCACAATATACAGATGAGTTCACAAGAATACATATCAGAGTTACAACAAAATAGGACTACACAAAAAGCTATGACAAAAAAGAAGCTAGCGGAGTAGTCCATGCGGAAGCAAAATAGGCTAAGTACAAAGGCACCTAACCTGAAACATCTCGGTCTGACCCGAGTAATTAATACACGGGTCAGTCTAGCTAAACAAATCAGTTAGATAAACTGAACAACAATAAACCTGCAAAGTTACAAAGCATAACAAATATCTCTAAAAGAGATAACACAATCATCTAACAAAAGATGAACATATCAAGACAAGCCTCATATCATTGGCAACATAGATAAACAAAGGATACAAATATCCTAAAGCAAGCCAAAAAGACAAATAACAAATACCCATAAGGTATACAAGTTCCACAAGGTAATCGTTATACATCATGCGGCTCAAAAAGACCAACATCGATGGGCGATACCAAGGGAATATAATATCAATGAAACATATGATTGCTCAAGCTCAGTACTGTATAAACAAGGATCCATGAGCCCGAAGACTCCAAACCCAATATCACCCATGCGGCTCATAACGACCAACATAGAAAGCGATACTATAGGGTGACAAACCCGAAGGCACAAACCCAATATCACCCATGCGGCTCATAAAGACCAACATCGGAAGCGATACTATAGGGCGACGAGCCGTAGTGGTGACGGTCGAAGACCCAGTACTGGACACCACTAACTGGCGGAATGTGTCACAACTCTCGAAAAGGAATCCAAAAAGTGTTAACGTGCGTTCCATAACCACTCGTTCGCACTAAACGGTTTACTATCCGTCAGTCACTTTCACACTCAAAGCAGTACAAAGTTTACCTCATATCATCGATAAACCAAACCCGAAGGTCAAAACGATCAATTGAATAGGTCGGGGATTAATCGGAAAAATAAACGCACAGATTCATGGTCCGTGTTTTGCCCAACCATTTAATCACCCTTCCACTTCGCTCGAAGTGCGAAATTGTACGTGTGGTTTAAATAGAATTTATAAATCGGAGAAGCGAACTTTTAATACAATTTGAAGAAATAATTTATAAAAACCCGTGAATGAATTCAAAAAGGAATTATAAGGGTCAAATATGCATAAGCAACTAATTGGAATCAATATGCATCGATCAAATTTGAAAAATTAAACGAATAAGGCAAATTGGCCAAAAACAGCATATTCAGACGTCTGAAAGAAGGGATTCAGACGTCTGAATCTGGAAATCAATTTGTTTTCCCAAAACAGAATTCAGACGTCTGAATCCTAACATCCAGACATATGAAATGGGCAATATTTTGCCTATTTCCTTTCTGGTCGAAATTTAGCTAACTCAGACGTCTGGAATATAAATTCAGACGTCTGAATTTGGGGATAAATTTCTTCCCAAGAACAATATTCAGACGCCTGAAATGGGCATTTCAAACGTCTGAAACCAGATGGCCAGGCATTTCCTGAACCTAGGCCAACTATGGCCAAACAAATCGAAAGCGATCGGATGCGTGTTGATTATGGGCTTACGTCAAACGACTACCCAACCTTAACAACACCCCCAAACACTCCGAACAACGTAAAAACCAACCATATAAGATTTTACATAGATTTGGCCTCAAAAATCATAATTTGGCAATTTCACCAAAACAATCCAAATCGAAAGCAAAAGCATATGAACAAGTGTTAGGAATCCATACCCAACATTAATGAAACCAAGAGAAGTAGATGTGAGTTCAAAACTCACCTTTTAACTCACAAACGAAGAAGAAGGAGCTCAAACACAAGAAGGAGATTAGCCACTCTTCACTTTAACTCTACAAGCTTCAATCTAAGAATAAAAACACATATTTCCTAAGTTTAGGTTTAGGAATTTTCTGAGATTGAAGAGAGAAAGAGGTAGAGAAGATGAAGAGGAGCTTACTAATAGCTTCACTTTGATTTTTGGAGCAAGATTCAAGTTGCAAGTTGAAACTAGGGCTTGCAATTTCTATTTCCCCTTCCCTTCCACCACTTTCAGTTTTCTGAAGTTAAAAGAATGAAATGAGGGTGAATGGAAGGAGAGAAAGGGATGAGTTGGTTTAAAGAACAGTTTGGATGAAACCCAAAAGCCCACTTAGCAAATAGCAAAATTCGACTTACTCCAAACATATCAAAGCTTATACTCAAAAAGATCGCAAACGCCATTTTGAACTCAATGAAAGTGGTTTCGAGTCCTAATTCGGCCATCTGCAAAAAGTAACATTTCGGATCTAAAAATCCGACTAACGACGCTATATTCAAATCAAACATTTAAATATATAATCGTTAAATATGCGGGTTGTTACAGATCTCCCCTCCTAACAAAATTGCATCCCCGCAATTCCCAAAGACGATATTTGTAACAACTACATACATACAACATTCAAAAGAAAAGAAAATAAGCTCGAGATGAAAAGATATACTCATCGTTTCTAAGCAAAGGTAGGTAACCCGGCTAAGATCGCTCAATAAATTCCCTGGTTTCCCAAGTATAGTCATTAGGATTAGCGGACCATTGAACTTTAACGAGCGGCACGTCCTTGTTCCGAAGGTGTCGCACCTCCGTGTCAAGTATGTGAATAGGTTATTGTACAATAGATAAGTCCGGTGAGATCTCAAGCTCTTGCAAATCAGGAGAAGTAATAACAGAATCCGACTCCCGAAGACAATTCCGAAGTTGCGAGATGTGGAACACGTCATGAATGCCAGATAAATGAGCAGGAAGTGAAACTCTATAAGCCACAGGGCCAATACGTTCAGTAATAGAAAATGGTACTATAAAGCGAGGAGCCAATTTCCTAGTCGTACTGAAAAGCATAACCCCCTTTCAAAGGAGAAACATAAATAAAAACAAGATCGCTGATCGAGAACTCGAGAGGTTTCCTACGGTTGTCCGCGTAGGATTTCTGGCGACTCTGTGCCTCTTTCATTCTCAATCGAATAAGATCAATCTTCTCGGAAGAATCACGAACAAAATATGGACCAAGAATAGCTTCTCCCCGGATTCCAACCAACAAGAAGGTGATCGACATGGCCTTCCGTATAAAGCTTCAAAAGGAGCCATACCGATACTAGACTGAAAACTATTGTTGTAGGAGAACTCTACAAGAGGTAGGTGATCCTCCCAACAACCACCAAAATCAAAAATACAAATACGGAGAAGATCTTCCTAGATACGATTCACCCGTTCGTCTGTCCGTCAGACTGCAGATGATAAGCTGAACAAAAAATTAAGCGTTGTTCCCAAAGCTTGCTGAAGACTCTGCCAAAAATGACTCGTGAATAAAGAATCACGGTCACTCACAATAGAACTAGGAACACCATGAAGTCTCACGATTTCCTTGACATACAAATTAGCCAAATGCGAAGCAGACCTATTAGACTTAATAGGAATAAAATGAGCAGACTTAGTGAGGCGATCAACAATAACCCAATGCTAGAATGGCCCGATCTCGAACGAGGTAGGCCGCCAATGAAATCCATAGAAATCTGATCCCATTTCCACAATGGAATCTCTAGAGGCTGAAGAAGACCAGAAGGACGCTGATGTTCGGCCTTAAAACGCTGACAAGTTATGCAATTATTCACATAACTCGCCACATCGCGTTTCATGCCTTCCCAATAATAAAGACGATGCATATCGGCATACATCTTACTACTACCAGGATGCACTACGCCATAGATGGCCTTCTGCAACATTTTTGCAAGGTGTTGCCAGGTAAAATGTTGCGATAGCTATACAATTTTGGTCCTACTGCAACGTTGAATTTTTGGTGTTGCCTTAGCCATAAAAATGTGTTGCTCTAGCTAAACAAGTGTAATTGATGCAACATTTTTTTATAGTGTTGCTATAGCAGACCTTTGCATATCTTTCGCACCGATCCGTGCCAATCTACCAAGGCAAATCCTACGTTAGAGAACGTGACACCTCATCAATCCGAACACCACTCCTTGATCCAAGA
This sequence comes from Allium cepa, assembly GCA_030765085.1. NCBI lineage: Eukaryota > Viridiplantae > Streptophyta > Magnoliopsida > Asparagales > Amaryllidaceae > Allium > Allium cepa. Next base: position 748,824,447 of record CM060941.1, read on the forward strand.
TTATTACGAACCCAGCCCAAAACGAAGGCGATCCCAAACCCTTGTTACCTAATGTTAACCCAAGATTATCAAAACAGACGAAACAACTAAATTCAAAACCACCAACTTTCTTCCACCCTAAATCAAAACGACTGCCTTGTCGTTCGTTCCCAAAAAAAAATTGAAATTCCTCAAAACTCTGGCGATTGCAAGTCGAAACTGGTTGATTTGATTCGATTAGTACCGAGGTTGGTTGGAGTAGTGGTCGAAGGCGGGTTTGATTCAGGCGTTGATGAAGGTCGTGATGGCAATTGGGGTGGTTTGCGTCTGTTCGAGCGAGGCAGTGGCACTTGGTGAAGCTGTTCGAATTGGATGGGGCTCTTCGATTTTCGTGATTGGTTCTGGAGCAGTTTGATGGTATGCGGTGGTTGAAGAGAGCAGAGCAGGTAAGTGTGTAGTAAGGGATGAAGTGTTTGCGGTTTGAACTGAGGTGAGTGGATCGTGATGTTCCGTTGAATTGCAGTCTTGAACTTGTGATTTTACTGAGTTGTTGGAGGCGAGTGCGCTGTGGCTAATGGAAGAGGTTGAGGATTGTTGTTTGAAGGTAGCGAATTGGTCAGGGATGTTCACGGCTTTTAATGGGTTGTGCAGTTTTGTATGGGATGGGTGAACTTTTGGGGAAGAGCAGCAGGAGGAAGAACTGTTAGTTTTGTATGAAGTGGGTTGTTGGTGGTTGAAGGGTAGTGATTGTAAAGATGGAATGGCAGTGGATTTGAAGGTGGTTGTGGCTGTATAGGGAGGGAAGGAAGTGTATGCAATGGTGGGTGGTTGTTTCGGCAATTAGTAGTATGGAAGTGTGATGTTGTTATGTTTTGGTGGCTTGGGGTTGTTTTTGTAGGAACATAAAGGCACGTTTGTCTTCAAAGGCGGGGTCTGGAATTGTAGTTCTTCAAAGGCGATGAGTGATGCAGTTGTTTGCTAGCAGTAACTTGAAGGTGACTACAGGGTATTGACTTTGGATGAAGTGGGTGGTTTGATGTGATGAGAGGAATGTACTTGTAGTATTGTCTGGAAGGAGGAGGATGGAGATCAGTGGGGTGTTTGTGAGCTTTTTGGCGACAGAGGAATGTGAATTGAAGTGAACTGATTGTAAGGAGGAGGTTAACTGTTGATTGTAGTGTGGTCATTGCAATGTACAGTGGTTGTAGAAGTTTCGGTGTTGTGGTAGCGGCTGATGACAGTTGAAGGTGATAGTCTGATGTTGTATAATGATCGAAGTTGTATGGAGTATTGTAATGTTGGAATTAGTTCATATGTGCAGGCAATGGTATTGAGGGGCTGTCGATATGAAGCAATTGAGCCACTGAAGCAAATGCAGCCGCATGTAAGCAAATGCAAATGCAGCCGCATGTAATCATGAAGGCAACTTCTTCATCATCAATACAGTTGGATCGGCTACTTAAAGATCTTACGGAGAAAATTTTGAGCTTTAAGAATCTGAATTAAGAAAGGTTTTTGTGTACTCAATTACTTATTATCCGAGAATTTGAATTAAGAAAGGTTTATGTGTACTCAATTACTTATTATTGATTTGAAGTTGGTTCTGTGAATGACTAACAAAAACAGGAATTTAGTATTTTTAGAGGGCAGATGTGAAGGCTAGTAAAATGGAGGAGGAGGTGGGTTTGTTGCAAATGTGTTTAGAAGAAAAAAATATGCAACTGTAAACTACCAATTCAAGTACTGGGAAGGTACCTTTTCTTTTCAACACTTAATGTTTTAATATTTTCGCACTGTAATCTGGAAGCTTTAAATTGTCGTGAATACACTAATTTTATTGAATGGTGCTTTCTCTTAGCCCCATATCGTGTCTCTGTTTGTTTTGCAATTACTTTTGCTTCTAGTGAAATTTCTGCTTTTCCTATTCTGATTATAATTACCATTAATCAGACATTATACCTCCTTTTATCATAAAATTATATCTGCTCTTTCGCCTTTAGCATGTATTAATTGGTCGTTGAGAACATGGATTTATGTTTAGAATTCACCAAATTTCTGGAGGTGAGCATTTATCGGTTTGAACCATATAAACCAATCGAATATAATAAAATTGGCTGGTTCGGTTCTGTGCTATTAGTTGATTTATATTATCATGACATAAGTCATTCCAACTGGCGTTTGGTTCTGACATGGTGAAGTTTGAGGACATATACCAAGAATTATATCATTATCTTAAATAGGACATAGAGAGGTTTGTCTGTTGCACCTTGCTTTTTGGTTTGGCCATTGAAGTGCTGATGTGTTGATCTGAAAATAAACATAATTGGTTTGATCATTGTTGTATTGTGGATCAGATGTCGATACTTAATTACTTATTTTTTTGCGAAGGTGACATTTTTTTCCTCCTGAGGTTATCTGTGGCTATTAATATATTAAACCAAGGTAATTGAACTCGCAAATTTGTTGACTTCACAGAATCTCAAATTCACAATTTAGCAAACTAATATCGATTGTCGCAATCGATGTGGGTTGCGAGGAGAGGCGATTACGGTTGACTGAGCGGTGCTAGAGGAGGTTGAGTCGAAGTCGCGATGGGATTTCTGGTTAGCAATTTAGGGGTGAAGGAATTGGGATCGCGTTTTCAGGAATTGAGAGTGGCGAATTGGGAGTTTATCAATGTCGGAGCGGAGTTCAACTTAGGGTTTTGCGAGCAGCTATTCAAGGTTGTTCTTGAGGAGTGGGCTTGCTGGAGGAAGTGACGTCGTGTTGTGGTGATTTACGACAAATGGTAGTAGTAGGAGTGCTTGTGCAGTTGAAGTCAGTCAGTTCAGTTGATTGTGGCAGTTTTTTTTTGTATGGAGAAGTGGTAGTTGCTTTGATGGTTGTTCGCTGTTGATGGTTGGCAATGTGGAGTGTTAAGGGTTGATGGTGGTATGGTCAGTTTAGTGAAATGGTGACAACAGTGGGTTGTTGAGTGTGCAGCAGATGTTGGAGTGGTATGTTAGGCTGGAGGAAGTGCCCATTTCGCATTTTGCTTAGTTTTGAAAACCGAGCTTAGCTCAGTTAAAACGGGTGAAGTTTAACAAACAAAAACGCAACACGTCTTCAATTCATAAAATAATTATGAAAGGCAATGCCTCAATTTGTACTTATATTAAACTAAAGCATGGTTTCAGTTTTTAAGTCCATGATGCCTACATATAATCGTTGAGTTGACAATATTCGTAAACAAATTAATTTGCAACCTTCAGTTTGAAAATGTACCAGGTTCTTTTGCAACCTTCAGTTTCATGTACCAGGTTCTTTTGCAACCTTCAGTTTCATGTAGCAACTACAACACTCTTCATGTATTTGTACATAGTGTGTTCGTTAATGTTGTATATGGCTTGAACATGTGACAGGAATTGAAAAATGGCCTGGGAAACAAATGCATAGTCACAACTACAGAACTCCTGAAGAGTATACAGATAAGGTACTTAGACTGCTTTCTTGACTGCCTTGTATATTTGCTACATCAAACACCTATATTAAATCCATTCATATCTCTCTATATGCTAGGTAGTTGTTATCATTGGATGTGGACCTAGTGCCTTCGATATGTTTAGAGAAATCGGTCAGGCAGCTAAAGAAGTTCACCTGGCATCAAGATCTCCGAATATTGTGGTTGGGAAGTCAGATTGTAGCAATAACAATATTTGGCAACATTCAATGGTATGTATAAAATATAGTTCTCCACTCTAAATGTTTGCTCAAAGCATGATGTATTATCATTGTAATATTTTCTGTGTAGATAAAGCATGTTGAGGAGGATGGGTCAGTTGTGGTCGACGACGGTTCATCGTATCATGTGGATATAATTCTACATTGCACCGGGTCAATACAATTTCAAACTAAATATACAGAGTACATATATCGTCCTACTTAATGAATGTTTAAATATACAGGTATAAGTATGACTTTCCATTCCTGGATTCGAACATAATAAGCATCGAGGACAACCAAGTTGGGCCTTTGTATAAGCATGTTTTCCCTACTCATCTTGCTCCATGGCTTTCGTTTGTTGGATTAGTGAATAGGGTATCTCCTTATAAGCTACTATTCATACATTCGGTTCTCATACCCTTGTGATTTTAGCTACGATTATATACTCATTATATGTTGTCATACTGTGTATTATGCTGTGTATTATGCAAGTGTTTTATGTGATATTGTACTTTGTATTATGCAAGTGTTCTATGTGATATTGTACTGTTCTATGTGCTCTTAGTGTCTCTTCAGTATAGTGTTGCAGTAGCTTCAGTATAGTGTTGCAGTAGCTTCAGAATAGTGTTGCAGTAGCTTCATAATAGTGTTGCCATCGGGTTATAAATGTTGCTTAAAATAATGTTGCAATAGTCATTCAAGGTGTTGCCATATGGATGGATCCAGTTGGGTCGTGGGCCCCACATTGTGGGCCCTACAAGATGTGGGCCCCACAACTTCAGAAAGTTAATATCTGTAGCAACATTTTTGGAATGTTGCTACAGATACCTATGGGTGTTGCCATAGACCCAAATAGGGTTCTATTGCAACAATATTACATATGTTGCCTTAGATAATTAAAATGTTGCCTTTGAGGTCTAAGGCAACGGCAAAAATTGCATCACCCTAAAAGTGTTGCCATAGACCTATGGCAACATTTTTCGGGCCTGAGCCAACATTTTTTTTGTGTTGCAGAAGGTTATTTATGGCGTAGTGATGGTATACTTAGAGCGGTGACAATCATCAAGAATGTCATGCCTAAGCGCAAAATCAGAAGGCACAAAAAGACGGTTCTTCTTGCGAAGACACCCATGAGAATCAATGCTGAAATCCCGCAACGCCTCATCACAGGATCCAGACTCACAAAGCTGAATAAGATGCAACAAATCAGGATCACACCGTTGGGCATCGGCAGTACGATCCAATAAAATGAGTCGAGCTCCCAAACTAAATAATAGAATAGGAGAATTAGAAGATGAAGCTCGATCACGAATTTCATTAAAAGATAGAGTCTCAAGAATATCCCATTCGGCAAGACTCATAGAAACAACAGCCGAATGTTTGCGACTAAGCGCATAAGCAACACGATTACCCTTACTAGGGGTTCACTGGATATTAAAATCATAAGAGGCAATAAACTTGAGCCAACGTTGTTGACACAAATTAAGTTCCTTGTGAGAAAATAAATATTTTAAAAATTTACGATCGAGGAGGAGAACAAATTTCTTCCCAAAAAAACCATGACGTCGCACTAAAAGTGAAATCAATAGCCGCGAGCACTAGATCATAAGTGGCATATCTAGTCTCGGTAAGCTTTAATGGTTTAGAAACATAAGTGATAGCACATTCTCTTTTGCAAGGGAACGACATCCAAACCAATACGATTAGCTTTGGAACAAAAGATAAAGTCTTGGTTCCCTTCGGGAATCCCAAGAATAAGAGTATCAGAAAAGAGTTCTTTAAATAATATTCTTTTCCAAAAAGCTAAAACTTCCAAAATTACAATTATCTTTATGTAATCATTTTTCTAGAAAAATTTACCTTTTATAAGTCAATTTATTGTGTCAAATTGTCTCATCAAAGCGTTTAGGAGATTCCTATCGATAATGTTGAGCAAGCGCATCGACCAGAATTCTTAAAGCACTCAATGGGCAATACAATCACAAAATCATCTTCTATATAATGAAAATGGCTCTTAAAAACTTTATGAATACTCTTTATTCGTTTCAAGAACAAAAATCCTACTTATAAATATCTTATGAAAAAGATTTGCAAAATTTTAAATTGCTAATTTCATCCAAAATCAATAAATACAAAAAGGGAATCATCGAGATATTCGCAAAATACTCGATTCATAAAATGGATGAAATGGGCTAGGCAAATTGAATGACATAATAAATCATTCATAAGAATCACAACGAGTGCGAAATGCGGTAAGTGGAGTGCTAACCTCCGCATTTCGTAGCCAAATGAAAACTGGTGGCAAGGTCGAGCTGAAAAAGACCTTAACACCACTCAAAAGAATGCTTAGGTGATAATCCTAAGACAAGACCAAAAGTACTGGAATATTCTCAAACTACATGAATGAGAGAAACAACACTCTCCTCATCATGGGGGCTTGAAGAATAAAATGATGCCATCAAATTGGAATCGAAATCACAAAGAAAATAGAAATCTGTTTAACAGATTGAAAATGTCAAGGATGAATAGTCCACTCGGGATATAGGATATGGCTTCATAATAATTAAGTCAATCCTTTAAAAATATCAATTCCGAAGCCTAAATAACGCATAACATGCAAATTGGCTCGGAAAGAAAAACCACATAAAACAACCTCGACATCAATACAAGCAATTTGAGCATTGCAGATCCACCAATTCGGATTCGCAATCCTCAAAGAAGTAACCATACAAGAAACATCCAAAGACAAAGAGCTTCTTCGATACGAAAGAATGTGAAGCCCCCATATCGAAGAGAACTCGAATACAATAGTCAAGAAATAAAATAGAACCTTCCTAAACAGATGGAGATGTACCTTTTCTCCGAGAAGAACCTCTAGAAGCATCTGTTATCTTTAGCTTGCCAGATAGAGGATTATTCGAAACAATAGGACAAGTGAAAATACGATGGTCTTCCTTCTTGCAATAGTGGCAGAAGAGAGGCATAGGGCAAGCTCGAATCATATGATCAGGGGAACCACAATTGAAACACTTCCAAGTGGAAGGTGTTCCAGCAGACTGAGACTGAGAATTAGATTCAACGGGCTTTTTCTTCTTGGAAGGGAAATATTCCCGCTTATCCAATGGAAACTTCTTCTTGTTGGGGTTCTTGCGAATCTCAACACCATCCCCACAATCACACTCCTTCTCGAGGGCTTCGAGATGAAGTGCCGAGTCAACCAACTCCTCAAAAGAAAGCTTAAGCTAGAGCATTAAAGACTTCTTAAGGCATTTCTTAAGACCAGATACAAACTTCAGATTCTTCCTATACAAGGTGCTAATGAATTCAAGACCATACTTAGATAAGGCCTCGAATGATGCAACATACTCAAAAACGGAAAACTCCCTTTGCTTCAACTTAAGGAAGCGACGGGTCAATAAAACTTTCTCAGATTTAGGAACGAACTTGAGTTCGAATCGTTCCCAAAACTGAGTCCAAGAAAGAGCAAACTCATCAAATTCAGCTAAAAAAGCTTGTACCAGTCAAGGGCACACTTTTGCAATAAGCTAGAAGTTACAAGAACCCTATCATGATCAGAAAGATCCATGCGAGAGAGAACATGCTCGTACATGCGAACCCAAGCTTGGACCTCAAGAACAATCTCGGAGCCTTTAAATGGCTTCCCTCCAAGATGAGAAAAATCACTGTACAATCGTGCGAAGGTGGACTTGCATGGAGGAGATGTTCGAGTAGGAGCTGGAGGTTGTGTGCTCCTAAACCACACCAAAAACTGATCGGCAGACATATAAACGTCGTCCGGATGCGAGCTACTGGATTGCCCAGCATCCGAGCGTCGTCTTCCGTCTCTTCCATCCATAAGCTGAAAGTTAAGATAAGGACAAGATTATTTACAAGGTAGATATCATTAATCCAAATGTGGGATACTACGGAATGTTAAATGCATTCCTAGACGTATTCCCAAAATTCTATCTACCTCTCAAAAGCACAAAAGGAATAAAGAGACACGATGATTTAAAGATTTATATCACTTATACACTTTGATGTATCGTAATATGTGCATCTATTCTGTGTTTATCATATTTTGCTCTGAACCTCAGCTCTGATACCACGCTGTGGAGCCCCACCTCTATACCCACGCTAGAAAAGAGTATTAATAGATAATACCGTCTGCTAACACGGAGAATAAGGATGTTTAGGAGCGACCATCTATAGCCTTGCTTTAATTATCTATTGAATACATCGACAATTGCCTTACCAAGAAGATCGACATATCCAATGAATACTTAAAACAAAACCATAGGTGGCTAGAGGATCTATCAGAACAGAATATAACAACTCAAATGCAATATACATCACAGAACAGTAAACCATCATATACATATATACTGATACATAGCAGAGTATACAAAATAATACATGTCAAATGGTATAGCGAACCACAATATACAGACGAGTTCGCAAGAATACATATCAGAGTTACAACAAAATAGGACTACACAAAAAGCTATGACAAAAATAAACTAGCGGAGTAGTCCATGCGGAAGAAAAATAGGCTAAGTCCAAAGGCACTTAACCTGAAACATCTCGGTTTGACCCGAGTAATTAATACACGGGTCAGTCTAGCTAAACAAATCAGTTAGATAAACTGAACAACAATAAACCTGCAAAGTTACAAAGCATAACAAATATCTCTAAAAGAGATAACACAATCATCAAACAAAAGATGAACATATCAAGACAAGCCTCATATCATTGGCAACATAGATAAACAAAGGATACAAATATCCCAAAGCAAGCCAAAAAGACAAATAACAAATACCCATAAGGTATACAAGTTCCACAAGGTAATCGTTATACATCATGCGGCTCAAAAAGACCAACACCGATGGGCGATACCAAGGGAATATAATATCAATGAAACATATGATTGCTCGAGCTCAGTACTGTATAAACAAGGATCCATGAGACCGAAGACTCCAAACCCAATATCACCCATGCGGCTCATAACGACCAACATAGAAAGCGATACTATAGGGTGACAAACCCGAAGGCACAAACCCAATATCACCCATGCGGCTCATAAAGACCAACATCGGAAGCGCTACTATAGGGCGACAAGCCGTAGTGGTGAAGGTCGAAGACCCAGTACTGGACACCACTAACTGGCGGAATGTGTCACAACTCTCGAAAAGGAATCCAAAAAGTGTTAACGTGCGTCCCATAACCACTCGTTCGCACTAAACGGTTTACTATCCCTCAGTCACTTTCACACTCAAAGCAGTACAAAGTTTACCTCATATCATCGATAAACCAAACCCAAAGGTCAAAACGATCAATTGAATAGGTCGGGGATTAATCGGAAGGATAAACGCACAGATTCATGGTCCGTGTTTTGCCCAACCATTTAATCACCCTTCCACTTCGCTCGAAGTGCGAAATTGTACGTGTGGTTTAAATAGAATTTATAAATCGAAGAAGCGTACTTTTAATACAATTTGAAGAAATAATTTATAAAAACCCGTGAATGAATTCAAAAAGGAATTATCAAGGTCAAATATGCATAAGCAACTAATTGGAATCAATATGCATCGATCAAATTTGGAAAATTAAACGAATAAGGCAAATTGGCCAAAAACAGCATATTCAGACGTTTGAAAGAAGGGATTCAGATGCCTGAATCTGGAAATCAATTTGTTTTCCCAAAACGGAATTCAGACGTCTGAATCCTAACATCCAGACGTCTGAAATGGGCAATATTTTGCCTATTTCCTTTCTGGTCGAAATTTAGCTAACTCAGACGTCTGGAATATAAATTCAGACGTCTGAATCTGGGAATAAATTTCTTTCCAAGAACAATATTCAGACGTCTGAAATGGGCATTTCAGACGTCTGAAACCAGATGGCCAGGCATTTCCTGAACCTAGGCCAACTATTTCCAAACAAATCGAAAGCGATCGGATGCGTGTTGATTATGGGCTTACGTCAAACGACTACCCAACCTTAACAACACCCCCAAACACTCCGAACAACATAAACACCAACCATATAAGATTTTACATAGATTTGGCCTCAAAAATCATAATTTGGCAATTTCACCAAAACAATCCAAATCGAAAGCAAAAGCATATGAACAAGTGTTAGGAATCCATACCCAACATTAATGAAACCAAGAGAAGTAGATGTGAGTTCAAAACTCACCTTTTAACTCACAAACGAAGAAGAAGGAGCTCAAACACAAGAAGGAGATTAGCCACTCTTCACTTTAACTCTACAAGCTTCAATCTAAGAATAAAACACATATTTCCTAAGTTTAGGTTTAGGAATTTTCTGAGATTGAAGAGAGAAAGAGGTAGAGAAGATGAAGAGAAGCTTACCAATAGATTCACTTTGATTTTTGGAGCAAGATTCAAGTTGCAAGTTGAAACTAGGGCTTGCAATTTCTATTTCCCCTTCCCTTCCACCATTTTCAGTGGAATGAAATGAGGGTGAATGGAAGGAGAGAAAGGGCTGAGTTGGTTTAAAGAACAGTTTGGGTGAAACCCAAACCCAAAAGCCCACTTAGCAAATAGCAAAATTCGACTTACTCCAAACATATCAAAGCTTATACTCAAAAAGATCGCAAACGCCATTTTGAACTCAATGAAAGTGGTTTCGAGTCCTAATTCGACCATTTGCAAAAAGTAACATTTCGGATCCAAAAATCCGACTAACGACGCTATATTCAAATCAAACATTTAAATATATAATCGTTAAATATGCGGGTTGTTACAATTTTCCGCATATGTGGTTATACTTTCTTCATTTTCCTCATTGCTAGTTATGCTAGCATATGAAGAGGATGTTGTTTGGCTATTAGCCTCTTTCCTTTTCTTGAATTATAAAAATTCCTTGTATAGAGGATCATTAGAGCTATTACCTCTTGAATTGGTTGAATTTTTTGCTATCAGCTTTCTGTTACCGTGTTGGGCCAGGTTATTTCCTTTGCTGCCTCCTCTGTAGGGTAAATTACCCCTTCCTCTAGGGATCATCTGCCTGTAAAAATTCATGAGTTAAAAAATCAGAAAGACTATTTTCTTCACCCTTCTAATTAAAGATTTCAAAATCAAAAGGTGCCAAATGAGCTTGCCATCTAACAAACATTTGTTTTGACACATCATGTTTAAAATCTTTATTAAACATGTATTTATCAGATTTATAATCAGTTTTTATAATAATTTTTTAATGTATAAATCATCTTGAAATTTTAAAACACATCTTACTATAGCAAGAATTTCTTTGAATATAGTTGCGAAGTTTTTTTGACTTTCAATCCACTTACCTGAATGAAATCTAACAAGATATTCTTGTCGTGTTTTTGGGCATATTTACTTTAAAATTCCTCCAAATCCTATATCTGATGCATCAGTTTCAATTACGTTTTCCCAATTTGGATTTGAAAGCATCAAACAAGGCAAATTCTTTACCTTTTCTTTTATAATTTTAACAGCTTGAGTATGCTGTTCTGTCCATGGGCCTGGATTCTTTTTTAATCTATCATATAAGATAGCAGCATCTGTGGCTAAATTAATATAATAAGCGGATATATAATTTAACTACCCAAAAACCTTTATAACTGTGTTTTATTGGTTATTATACCAGGAAACTTTGAAACAAATTCTATACTTCTATTTATAGGAATTATTTTTTCTTTTTCGATATTATGGTCTAAAAACCTCACATTTTTCTGAAACAAAGACATTTTTGTTTTTGATATTACTAAGCCATTCTGAATAATAATTTTTCTAAAAATATCTAGGTGTTTAAAATGTGTTTCAATATCTTTTGAAAATACTAGAATGTCATCAGTATAAACTATAATAAGTTTACTACATGGAATAAAAATGTCACTCATTATTTTCTGAAATTAATAGGGTGCATTTTTCAAACCAAAAGGAATTACTGTCCATACATAATGTCTAATTGGGACATTAAAAGCAGTTTTGTGTCGGTCAAATTTTGAAATTTGAATCTGCCAATTGCCAGATTTTAAATCAAATTTAGAGAATATGATAGAATCATATAGCCTATCTAATGAATCTTTTTTTTAGGAATTGGATCTCTAATCCATTTCAAAACCTTATTAAGAAGTTTGTAGTTTATTACTAATCTGGATACTCCTCTTTCTTGTTCACCATGTTTATTTACATATAATGCAGTACATGACCAGGGTGATTGAGATGGTTTTATCAAACCGTTTTATAATAATGGTTCAGTTTCTTTTTTACACAATTCTAGATATTCAGAATTCATTTAACATGGTTTTGCTTTAGTAGGGATTTTTCTTTCATCAAAAATTTCTTCACATGGAAGACTGAGAATATGTTTCTTTCTATCCCAAAAGGCATTTGGATGGTCATTACAAATTTCTATAGAAAATTTGTTATAAATCATTTTAATTTTTTCTTGCAATTTTGAATATTGGTGTTTTTCTTCTATATTAAGAGAAAAAACTTCTTGTTTTAGATAAATGGTAGGTTTTTTGAGTCAAGAGATCTTTTATTTCATGTAAGACCTTTGTAAAGGGTTTAGTTATAAGTTCAAAAGTAATAGTTTTATTTTCATAAATACCTGTTATTCCATTTTTATCAATATTTGTTAGGATAGATTTTATCTATAAATGGTGTTCCAAGTATGACTTGATTAGTAATATTTTTTTACTGGTAAAAAGCTTGTAGGAATACAAGTTTTATTTTTACATATATAAGCATGTGGTAATTTAAATTTAATATCAAGTTTTCCTCCACCTGCATGACTTAATGAATTAGTGGTTTTATGGAAATACCTAGTTGGAATTATTCCTTTTTGAATTACATCATGTCTGCACCACTATCTATAAGCGCAGTTAATTCCTTTTTAAAATGGTTGTCAATTAAAAGGTTTATTTTGATAAACCATTTTTGGGATATTAGTATCCAATTTTGAAGAAATCCTTCTTGAGAACAATTTATTTGATTGTTTTCAATTGGGATAATTTGTTTTGACTGTTCTAGAAAAAAGGGTCTATAATCAAGATTTCTATTTTCATTTTGTATTATTTGGATTTCTTTTTTAAGACTTTGGATTTCAATATTAAGGTCTTTTACAGTAGTAGGATATTCAATTCTTTGTCATTCTTTCAAAAATATGTGAATTTCATTCATAGAATATGGATTTTTAGAACTTCCAATATTTTGAAATGCCTCTGTTGATGATTCATTATTTTTGCTTGTTTCTGGAACATCTTCTATTTGATCTATCATTTTTGATCATAATTTTTGGTCTTTAACCAATTTAAGAATTATATAATATTATTATTGGTTAATACACTTATATTTAAATCTTGAAATTGCGAGAGGATTTTATAAAATTCATCCTTTTCATCTTCTTTTTCTAATATTGGGTTTAGACAGGGTTTTCCCTGTCCACAAGGTTCAAAGCATTCATCGAATTTTGATGATTGTTCGTCAAGACCTTTAAGTTTTTCAGAAGTAACTGAATAATCTGAATCATTTTCAGATTTTATTTTTGAACCATTTTCAAAGCTAGAGTCTAGCAAAAGTTTTGATAATGTTTCCTTTATTTCATTATCAATTTGTAAATTATCAATTTTCTTTTTTAATTTACACCTATTTGCATAATGTCCAACTTTCCTGCATTTATAACAGTGGATAATTTTATTTTTCTTTTTATTTAATCTTTCCTCTTTTCTTTAGGCTTTTCATTCCATCTTTTTATGAGAATAAAATTTCTTATTTTTTTTGAAAAGATTCTTTGAATTTATTATCTTTTCTATGGTTTTTTTTAATGTTTGGAGCATCCATCTCAAATTGACTACAAAATTGCCCTAATTGATTTCTTTCTGCTAAATTTTTTCGGTTTATTAGTTTATTTAATTTTGTTTCATTGCACAATGATAAGCCTTCTTAGATGCATGTTCCAATAAGCTTACCATAAGTATAACTTTCGTAAGGAATATTTATTTTATCGTTTCTTTGAGACTTTCTCACCCTTTCAGCAAATAAGGAGGAGAGTCCATCAATAAATTTTGATTCCCAATGAGAGCTATTACTCTCTGGTAATTCCATTACACTATTTAAAAATGTATCTTTGTACCATCTAAAATCGGTTAATGTTTTACACCTTAAATTTTGTACAAGTGTACGGATACTTTCATTATTATCTGATACTCTTCCAGTAAAATGTTATAGAATAGTAACTATTAAAGTATATACAACATTTCGGACCATTTTTCCATCTTCTTGTTATACTGTGCCGTAAATCTCATTTTATGAGAAGTAGGAAGATAATTATCCCACCATCCTTTAAGTTGGCCAGTAAAACCAACGACTATCATTCTTGCAACAGTAACGTCATTATTACCATTATTTTTTGCAAACTGTACTATACATTAGCATACGATGAGCTACATTAAATATTTGTTTTATACTGAATGTGTCAATATCCCAATCATATATAATTTTCCCATGGTAACTATTATTACTAATAAAATCTGGTTCTTCAGGTAAAGTATCCATAGAAGAAGGTCTCCTATAGTAATATAATTTTTGAGAAGGCTTATATGCATATTTTTCAAGTTTATTTATCTCATCTTAGACTGTATTGTAGCTATTATTTTGTTGAGAAGATTCTTCTTCAAGAGTATTTAACCTGAGATTATCCATTCTCTCTTTTAGAAATCTTTCTAAATCAGATTCGTATTTTAATATAAAAACCTTTTCTAATTCTGATTCTGTTTTCAATTTAGAATATTTAATTTCATGGGGAGGTTGAAGGCTTGAAGTTGCAATTACTTCACTTACTTCTTCAGTTGTAATTGAAGCGGTGGGCATTATATTATTAAGAGCAGAAAATATTTTTTCCATTCTGTTATGTAATGAAGTAATTTGTTCACCAATAACAGCTAAATATAAATTTGCATAATTTTGTTGTTCAAATATTTGGTTTATTTGTCTTACAGTAATTTGTAATGTGTCATTTTCTAATATTTTAGAAAATGCATTAAAACATAAGTACTTCCCATTTTTTTCTATTTGAAAAGATTGTGGGGGATGATAGATTGCTTTTAGTAGATTTCCATTTGATTGTTTATAATCTCTTTCTATTAGAGAAATGTATTGTTCAATATAATTTGCTGTAAACCAAGGAATAAAGGGAAACATTATATTCCTTTCAGTTGTGAATTTATAAAATTCATTTTGAAAATATTTCAGTTCTTCTTTTGAATTTTTTTCGAAAAACCATTTTCTAAATGGTTCCCATTGTGGAAAATTTAATTCAAATTTAATTCTTTTGTCTGGCCTGAGAGCCAGGGCTAAAATCAATTTAGTTATATAATTCATTAGATAGAGAAATTCATTTTTGATTTGGTTATATCCGCTTCTTGGTTGTTGTAAATACCTTTTACAATATTATTTCTATTTATATATAATTTTTCTACAGTGTTATCTTTTAAAGATTCATCATTAGACGATTTTCTTTTAGTTTCTCTAATTTGAGATGTAGACATTCTTGGTGGAGATTCAACAGTATGATCAAAATGTGAAATATGAGAGTGAAAAGATTTTGCTCTTGATAAATATGTGTTACTAGAATAGGGTCTAGAAAGATTATTATCCATTTGTACTTGAATAGTTCCTTCAAGGGTTTGTATGATATTAGTAATATTATTATTTGTCATTGGTTGTGAAGGAATGGCTCTTCTATTTTCCAATTTTGTGGAAGAGGAATTTCTTCCTATTTTATTGCCCTTCTTGTAGTTATATTAGACTGACTAAAATTTGTTTCCATTAAAGTAGTTTCATTTAAAGGTTTATTAACCAATTTACATTGAGGATTTAGGGTATATAAAGGTTTACGATAAATTCTATAACAAATACATATTATTTCAGATCCTGGAATATAATTATATCCATGGGTTTTAACATTTAAAGTAATAGCTTCTAAAATATTAACATCAGATAAAGATAGTTGTAAATTTGGATAAACGTTAAAATAGACTGGACCGTGTGCCACATTTGACTGTATTAATCCCATTAAAGAAATTTTCCAATCTAAATTTCTACCATCTCTTAAAGCAGCTATAAAGCTTTCTAGTAGTCCGTCAATAGTTAAAGGTTTAAATGCAATTGTATTGAACCTATGTGAATAAATTTGTGTGATTGCCTATAAGGCTGTAAATCTTTTTCACTTAATAGTTTAATTATCATTTCATCATTATCTAGAGAAATTGACTCTTCTGTAGTTTTAACTACTTGTTTTAAGCCTAGTCTTTCAAAAGTACCTAATTGGATATTACCTTAGGTTCAATTTTAGGAATTGCCCATTTATTTAGTAAATCTAGATTTTGAGGAATATCATATTCTTATTTAATACTGTTTTTAATAGTTTCTCTTTTTTCTAATCATATTCATTTTATTGAATATGTGTTGAATTAAGCTATATGTATATATCATGGTATCACACAAATAGTTGTGAAAATGGTTTCAAGGCCCAATTAAATTTAGGCCTTTTCTATTAGGGGCAAACTTTGGGCTTACATATCTATTCGGACCAGTTCAATAGCCAGGTAGGGCAAAATACTTGATTACTCAAACACAATCCTTCGACACTACCTTTCTAGACACCCTACTATCTAGGCTTTGAGCTTAGTTAGTTAACCCTAACATGACTAATTAGACTGCATAGACTATAGGCTCTAATACCATTTTTGGAATTGGATCAGCCCACAGCAGAAGTAATGAGTGAATTTCAAAAAAAAAAAATATTTTAGATTTATATTGAGTTTATGAAGTCTAATTTATTTAGAACATTTCTAAATTTCTTTTAAATAAAATCATTATTTTATTTAAATTTATAATATCATTTTATTTTATATAATTAATATTATATTATATATATATATATACGTGTATCATATACATATGTGTGTGTGCATGTGTAACACAACAATCCGTGCAAGATATAACATGCCTACATATAAGTGTTGAGATTTACAATGCAGTGGACATGTATATTTATTTACTTCATTTTACATATACAAAATATTGCAATTATATATATATTTATGCATGTATGTATATGTAAACATATAAACTATATTTAAATTTTAAATAATTATATACATACATACATACATACATATATATATATATATAGACACATATGGAATTTTAATCTTGTAAGCATCTAATATATATATGTGTGTGTGTGTGTGTGTTTTAACACATTTATAAATTATATTAAATTCAATTTTTTTTGCAAAGCCAAAAGCAATTTGTATATGTTTTTTAAACATATATATATATTAAATAAAACATACATATATATAATATAATAATATGTATATATATATTAATATTTAAATATATATAACAATATACACACACACACATATACATACATACACACACACAAATATATATATATATATACACCTGATAATGCTTATGGTAGAATAGTTATATTTTTTTATTTCAAAATATATTTTAAATTAAATATCCATATGGATATTATTTGAAAATTAATAAAAATAATTTTGAAAAATAATTTTAAATTTAAATTTTTTAGTAAAATTTCAAGTGATAATTTGTCGTTTAAATATCTAATATATAGTCTTATAATTTAAAAACAATTTTAAAATCTATTTTTAATTTTTGGTTTCTATTTTGTATATTTAAAATATAAAAAATAGTTTTTTGCCAAAGTATGTTAAGTATTAATTTGATTTTATAAAACATAAAACATATTTTATAGTGTACATATATATTGATATAATTAATTTACGTAATTAATTAATTATAAACAATATTTATATAATATATATACATATATAATTATTTTTATTTCTACTAAAAATATTTTAAATATGATACTATATATTTAAAATTATAAAATCATAATTTGCATAGCGTAAGACGTAGTACTTAAATTACAGGACTTATGTATATATAAACCTAAATATTGTATATTAAATTAATCAAAATAAAAAAATTATTTTTATATATTTATTTAAAGCCGTGCATCTTATAGGTATATATATGACATAATTGTTTTATCTTATATGGATATAAAATTATATATAATCATTCAACCAATCTAATTGCGACAAGTATTTATATATTAGAATCTTCACTTAACTAACAATAGAATATACACGATATATACATTATAAAAACATTAATAATCATATATACATTAGAAATTCACTTTATTGCTAATGCCTTTAAGTACATCTTGAAACGATAAGATCTACTCCTCGAACTAGTTTCTAATCTAGTAGAGTGCTAGTCCTTGAACCGATGGCCCCATTTATCGAATAAATTGATTTACTTTGACTTGGGTTTGGAAATATAAGGATGGGGATAAGTTAATTTTGGCCAGAGGACGAATGGATGGAGGCTGAAAAAAAGATCAAAAATGATATTAAGATGAGATTCTTTTATAGAGGAGGAATGGAGACAAGTTAAGATCTAGTTCTCTTACCATTTCTCCTTCCTTATCCATATAAACCTAGCCCATCTAACCAATACATAGCCACCTCCTTTGCTCCATTATAGTCGAACCAGCTAGCCACCTTTATTGGCTTCAAACCCATTTAAAGAAAGTATAAAATATTTTGCATTTAAATCTAATTTAAATGCGTACTAATATCGTGCATCATTTAACATATTTATAATTAATATAAATATATTTAATAATATTTGTTCATCAAATTAATCATGACCAGTATTTAATAAGTATTAATTAATCTAATTAATTTATAATAATTATAAATTAATTAATTTTTTTGGTCAAAGGAGTATTCATCATTTCGGTTGTGTGCTCGTTAGGTGTAAATTTGGTCAGCGATTATTATCGAACTTTTTGATATTAATGACATGCATCACTTAGTAGGTGGTGTAACATTTTGGCCAAATTTATCGCCTACTTGGCTTCAATAAAATCCAACTTTACATTATTAAGTGTTGCTATATCAATTCTCTTCATCAAAACTATATCACTTTGGAATTATGGAACTTAGTAATGGTTAAAATTCTAATATCATTAATATTCAACTCTATAGTCCAAACACAAAGTCCTTGGTTCAAAAATAAAATTCATTATTGACCAAAATACTTGGCAAGAGCTTTTGACTTTGAGCTGACTACAGTTGACCGTGATACTAACTTCATATAATTGAGGAGATGAATCCTCTCTTTAATAGTGTTTCACTTCCAGTACTTCTACTCAACTGAACCATGGTCATTCGATGGACATCTCCCATGATTTGACAATATTTATATTAAAGCTTTCGTATTGGAAATCAACAGTATTCTTAAGTCAGGAGACCATGTAAATTAGTCACTTTGATATTTTCTTTTTGACTATAGTTATATTAAATAACAGAAAAATATCGAGTGAATCATTCCATAGTTATCCAATAATTATCAGTACGAAACCACTTAGTGCTCCCAACAGTCACAAGTAGTACGCTGTCCAACATTTGGAGAGCATTATGCACTCTAGCCTCAATAGATAAATCGATAAGCAGTCTCGATGCACCTAACTTAGAATATTTAAAATGATATGTTTAATATATTGTGATATAATAGGCATGATTACAACTATTTGTAATTACTATCACAAATACACCACATATGGATATTATGTGAAATATAGTTTAACTAAATATTTAATTATTTATAACACATTATAATGGATATATAATAGAAAGAAAAACGCCTTTATTACGAATGAGAATGGATTACAGAGTTAATCAATTTACAGTAAATTATAGAATTGACTCAAGGGCATACACCTGAATCTATCAGTTACTGTGCAGGTATGCCCCCTTATAATTTTATTTCCAAATGACTATTAAACAAAAATTGCTTTCTGCTTAGCCTTGTCATATTTACTTTATTGCATCTTTTATATCCTTACTTACGTACTTGCCGAGATGTATAAATATATAATTGTCTGCAATAAAATTACTTATATATGATACTTTCCCGTGTCCGTGATCTGTGCAATGCATTTATTTACTATAACTCTGTATACATAAGTATATTTTTGCAATTGCCCAGTGCTTTTCCGTTGCTTAGTTTTATGTACTATCAGTCAAACATTTCTTGTTTAGCTAAAAATAAAATTGTACTCCATTGTTGTGACTAAAATTATATGAATTTCCTCTAGTGTTTATGTGAGCACGAATACAGCTCAGTGTTGTACTTATATACACCAATGCATATCTTTGGGTATTGGTGTCCGTGATGCCTATCTCCAAACGTCCATTGTAAAGGTTGCGATTTTTGACTCACGAAAGTCGACATTAATACGTCCACTGTATCAACTGTCGAACAATCGAAGGCCTGAAAACCGAACCCTTAGGGTTTAAGAAGAAGAAAAAGATAGAATAAGAAAGAAAGAAGAAGCAATAGAAACAATATCAGAATCTCACAATCGCAGCGGAACAACATATAATAGATAAATGAATATCTTTAAAACAAAGAACTATATCAGTTATTACATTAGATCACATTATCATTACATTATCAGAATGTACAACAACAAACAGAGGAAAAGAAATACTATATACTAGTTGATACGTCATGCCATCCAGCTTGCTTCTGATCTCTACAGCAGCTCCTGTATTCCAGAATGACCTGATAACCTTACTCTAGACTGCCCATGAGAAATTGGTGGGCACCCAAAGTTTAGGAAGGAAACAATAAACTCGAGGTCAGTCACGTGACTGCTGTGAGAACATAAACAGTTTATCTTTTAAAAAAACAAAGAAATATTTTAAATTAGATTCACAATGCTTTTAGAAAATGTAACTACCATAAGGCCTCCCGCCACACACACAATGCAAACGCAGAACTTGGAGGAGATTTCTCCTCATAATAGTCAAAGATGCTTGATACGCAAATTTATTTTCAATATTATTTTTATAAGTGCAAAATGTGGAAAACCATTTCGAAAGTAGAATATAAATCTTAGCCAGCATAGGTACCATTAAAGTATGCCTACTATAGCTACCATATTAGATGGCAGGTTCTACAACTAAAACCGTACAAGGATCATATTGTTTCTTTGGATTTCCAACTAATGGTCAGGCCAAGGAACTTCCCATTACCACATGGGTACACCTCTGGAAAGATGCCCCGAGAACCTAACCGGATCTCTGCCAACACAAGGCCGGGTTACCCCTAGCTGGGTAACAACTGACACGAATATGCCATCCCCCGGTCGTAACCGACCTAAATCCCGGGATTCACCATCAACCACAAATATAATAAGTTTGCAGCAACAACATAGGTTAAGTATCAGGGCTCCATACCATAATACCACCTCTATCCAGAAGGAATGACATACACTAAGGGGGAGCTATCCCCTAATAACCTTGCCGCCTCTTTCCTGCTTTGACCATTATCGGGGTGTGAGGTCCGACGAAGCCTCGTCCACAAAGCTACGCTTTATACAAAAGCTGTGCTTTGATCAACAAATGATCAGCAAGACTTCGTATTCCACATTATCAAATTGAGAATATATCACTAGTAACCATCAACTACATAGCCTCTGAGCTCGTACGTCTCAGAGAAGGGTGTTAAGCTAAGAGAATAAATTCTCCGCCACCAACAGAAATATATTTGATAGAAGCCAGCTTTACATCTCAAATTGTAATGTCAGACACACATCCATACAAGTCCGTTCCAGGATCGAATGGAACCAAAGGCACTTCCAAAGAAGCCCTTGAAATCCGTATATTCACTAATCACGACCGGACTTCCCATCACAAAGGGTGATAAAATCTCTATATCGTAGATCAGCCGATGTAGAGTCATTTGACGGTAATCCTTCCTTTTTCAAAAATACCCGGTCTTCAACACCGGTCTTCAAATGCTATCCATTACGATATATCACTATTCGAAATGGGATTTATGACTCAAAGGTTCTCTCCCGGCTAAACCGAATAACGAGCGCTTATTTTTAAAATAAGCGTAGCATTCAAATTCAAGCAAATCACAACAAATACCCATTTAAAGGTAAATCTTGATAGTCGGTTATTTAACTATCAAGGCCAACAACAAATATTCAACACCATAACATTCACCAAGCCCTTTTTATCAATCTTCCATAAACTAAATAACTTGTCAAATATTCACTTCAGTTTATCTTTAAAAGGATACATTCTCTAAACCATTTCAATTTCTACATTGGAAAACACTTGCAAATACTTATTTAACGATAAGTAATTCACAAATCTATTTATTTTCAATACTTAGAAAATATTCAATATACTTAAAACACGATTAAGTATATATTTTATTCTTTAAGGAAAACATTCTCTTAAACACATTCATTTGAGTCAAAACGAATGTTGCGTAAAACATCGTTACGACAACCCAAAATCACTAGTATATGGATTCGACATTTAGATAGATATATAAATCCCAATACTATATAAAACATTTCCTTTCGAAATCGTTTACTATAACAACAGTGTTATAGTCCACCATTTCTTTATTTCTCGAAAACGTCTATTTCAACAATGAATGTTGAAATCTATGGTTTCGGTCCTTAACACATTTTAAAACAACTTTAAAACTCCTTTTAATTCTATTTAAAATATCACTTCTCCAAAACATTTCTTTGATATATTATTCACTTGTTCAAAATCGTGAATGTAAATCGTTTACCAAATTCAACATTCCTACACATTTTATTTTAAAGGATTATCCACTGTCCAAAATCGTGAATATATCTCCTTTAATAAGGCTTAATAATTAACTTATCAAAATAAGTCGATTTCGGATTTATACAACAACGTATATAAATTCACATCTATATAATTTTATAAAAACTTCCACTTATAAAATCACTTTATTAACAAATTTTATCCATATCCCATTTACACGCCAAAATCTAAATTATAAGCAAATTACTTATAATTCTTTATTTACAAATTCATTCATTTTATAACTTCACAAATCGTAGATTCTATTCTTTTATAAAATCCATTTATAACATTATTTTAAAACATTTTCAAAACTCCTTTATAATTTCATCACTTGATTTATAAAAATAATTAAATTTTATAAATTATATATATATAAAGCTTTTATAATAAATTCAGAAATCTCTATTTAAACTATTTTATAAAATCATTAACTCCATATTTCAAAAATCAATTTTTAACTATATTTTCTCGAAAATCAAAATTTTTATAACATTAAATTTATAACGTTTATTTATTTAAAATGAATCAATTCCAAAATTCAATAAAACGTATACTTTCAAAAATCACTTGAAAAATCGTTTTTAAATTCGAAATCGTTACTTTAACATTTTTAAAACTCCAAAAATAGGCCTAATGCTGCAACAACACTAAATATAACAATCATGGCAATCAAAACATCATATATCATATGATAAAAGAATATATCATAATATCTGTAAATAAATCAATACAGGTGAGGAATCCAGTTGGATCCCTCCAACCTGTTTCCCTGCATCCACAGATATTAGCACAATAGCAATCCCGTTTCAAGACGGAATATCGTGGTACATGGGTTTATATAAAATATTATCCGCTATGCGGCGCAATAGAGTCTCGTTCGCTATATAATGCGGGAAAATCAACACCAAGTACATATATAATACCAATTCCACTTCAAGATGGAATATCGTGGTATATGTGTTTAATAAATAACATCCGCTTAATATACAGCGTATAGGGTCTATTTCAAAGCAATAGATAATAATTTATCATTCAATCACACAATCAAGCAATTTTAAATTTAACTATTTAAAATTTAAATCGAAACAATTTCGATTGAGTGAGAAGTTCTCACCTTGCTTTCAATAACGGTTGCAATGTTTTATTTCGAATAAAATTAAACGCGCGTTTAATTTTACCCAAAATTCAAACTATCTCCAAACAATTCCAATCTAGCTCCATCTCGTAGTATTCGCGAATACGAACCCAATGCAATTTGTTTCATCCAATTTCGACCTCGTAGGACAAAGTTACGCTAGTTTAAAGTTTACACGAATTAAATATACAATTTATTTTCAAATTTTTATTTTTATAACCTCGTTCCAATCTGGGCCGCACATTTCTTTGCCATGAATCAAGGCCGTGAATTTGCTTTCTTCCTTCATCAGTAAACCACGCGCGCAGGAACCCATTGAGCCGCCACCCTTTCACGAATTTATACGCCTTCAACGATCGCCGAGGGGACGATCGAGCACTCCCACGACGAAGCCTATCCCCAGGCGCACCCTCACGTTGAACGGCTCAAAGCTCGGCTTTTTATCATGCTCGAAAAACATGAAAAAAATGTGCGCGTTCGTGGCCAAATTCCTCCTTCATCGTTGCGTCGATCATGATCATACCCGTATGGATCGAAAGATCTCTCGATGCTCTTCAACTTCGTAGTTGAACGTTTTTTGTAATAGATGATGGATTGAAAGATAATAGAGGGAGAAAGGTGGGATGTTTCTGGCCATCGAATTGAAAAATGGCGGCTAGGTGAATACACCCTAGGTTTTGAGAAAAATGAGAAAAAGTGAGGGCTTTTATATAAAATCTACGTGACACTATTCACCCGAAATTTTCCCGAACTCCAAACGAAGCGTGCCACCTTGCGTTTATAATGTTTTACCCTCATTCCGAATGCAATGGAATATATATCGGGAGCCAATTCGATCATATTTGAAAGATAAGTTTTTGAATCGACTATTTAAATTCAAAATTCACTCGAATCGATTTCTATGCATTTTAGCTTGCCCCGGACAAACTGTAAATCCGATTGACATGAAATTTGAAACCATACAACAATTTAACATTACGGATCCGATGAAACTGGTTTCGTCGAAATCTGAGACTGTTTGAAAAATGGCTATTTTAACCCGTCAATTAAATATTAAAATATGCAATTTCTACAATTTAACTTTTAATTCAATTTTAAAAGTTCTATAACATCATTCTAACTCCAATATGATTTAATACAACTTTATAAATCAAATTTAATCACATTAAACCCAATTTCCAATTATTTCTGTAATTTCAAATATTAAACTATCGATTTAATTATCCAATTAAATCTCTATATTCGAAATAAAATTTAATCGACTGTTTTAATTTTACTTGTTAATATTTAAAATCAATTAAATATATGAATTTCAAATGACAGAAATTCTGGATCATTACAAACTTTCCCCCTTAAAAGAATTTCGTCCTCGAAATTACCAAGTAAAAAAAAGTTACAAAATCCATTAACTTTAGATTTCAAATTCACTTAAGTGTTTAACTTTCCCAAAATCCATAGTTAAACTTCTTACAATTACTTTATTAAGTTTTCAGATCATACTTAGTTATCTTTTCAAAACCTACTATATCGTTTAACTTTCAACTCAAAATCAAAATTATAGTTTTCAAAATTTTCCAATTTTCTCAAAAATATTCTAACGCCTTAAATTTTCAAAAATTTCGCCATAGTCTCCTTTGCGCGGCTCGATTCGAAAAAAAGGGCAATATATATCACAAATATACATCTCATCAAAGTAATGAGGCATCCCGTAGGGAAAAAAAGTGTAAAAGTACGATATGTAATCCGAGATATGTACCTTATATATTATTAGCGAGCATATACGGCTAATATAGCGTGAAAGCGAGCTCAAATGCGAAGCATGCACAATCCGCACCTACTAAACACTCAACAGTAATGAGAAACATGCATATATAAAAATAATATCGATATACAACATATACCAGAAGCAACAACAATATGTGCTAAAATAGCAAATGCAACAAAACGCAATAAATGCAACCTTCAACCAACTAACATCCATAACCAAATCAATACACTTTCACTTCTCAATATTCAATGAATTGTTTTCCAATTTAAATCATATTTGATTCGTTAACATTGGATTTACTAGCATTCATTCATATTCAATTTCAATTAGTTTGCATTCACTAATTTATATTCAAGTTAGTTCACTTCCATCTATTTAAGATTTACTTACTTCCAATTTGAATTCAATGATTTATAGCTTTCATTTTCATTTATTGAATTTCATACGAATTTTCTATACAATCAACTAACCATCATCTAACAATCAATGTATATTCAATACAACCAAATTTCTTTACTTTGCTTACATTCATTCAATTTGGTTCATCACTTTTAATTAGCTTTAATGAATTAACACTTACATCCATTATTCTATATCCATTCTTTTACATTCGATTGATTAATATTCAATCCATTTATTAATTCAATTGCTAATTCATTTAACCACAAAAGTTGAATTTCATTACATAACTCAAGTCCACATCCATTTAATTCATTTTATTATTTTACTTCGATACCAAAATCAACTTCATTCAACATCACTTAAGTTATATTCCGTTTCAAACATCATTTGTTTAATTTAACTTAAATTTTCAAATCCATATTAAATAATCACCTATCTAATTCAATTCAATTTATTTAACTTCCTTTAGTTAAATTTTTACATCATATATTTACTATGCTAACCCAAATCCTTTAACTTTACCAAAGCTAAATTTATTATTTCATATTATAAGTTCAAAACTCGTTTCACTTATATTCAACAACTACAACTTGGATTTTAATTTAAAATTTGTTTATCACAACCAAACTTCAATTTCCAATTTACTATGGTAGCAAATCCATCACACAGAAATTCGAAAATGATACTGATGATGCTGCAGTCATCATCCTTATTATTTCCCAGTAACCGTAGTGAATCCAGTGCTTTATATTCTTTTAAAAAAATTCCTTTTGCTTATAACTCACATTTATAAGTCATTTTCTTACAGAATTTCACTATTCCACTTCAATTACATAAGATTATTCCAAATTGATTTATCTTACTTAATAATATAACATCTTTAACTTTGAAAAACAACTTTCAAAATAGATGGGATTCAAAACTTTCAAATTCATAGTCCAAATTCATTTTTATTTACAACTCATATTTATAAATATATTCATATAGTTTCACTTCTTATATATAAGATTATTTCACAATTGTAAATCACATTAATTATAATTCCATACTTAATAATTCATTTGCTTATACAATTATTCTTTTAATTAGATTATTCAAACATCTTTTAATTAACTTATATATGTTCTTATATTTTCAACAACCAAACAATCAATTTATATACACTTTTATAATTTTGAAAGATTATTTCTTTATATATAAAATATAATCAAGGTAAAATTATTTCATTTACCCTATTTTAAAACGATATCGTGTCGAATTCGTTCTGTACAAGTGTTTAGAGATTCCTATCAATAACGTTAATTACTCGTATTGACCAGAATCCATATACCACTCAACAAACCAATCATCACAATATAAAACAATTTTTATATTCACTAACAAATACGCGCTCATATCTATTATTACACTCAAAATCATTCTAGAGTACTGCTGACTCTATCTCTAATGTAATTCCCAACAGAGCCAAGGATGTCGCTTAACCATATGCTCTGATACCAAATGTAAAGGTTGCGATTTTCGACTCACGAAAGTCGACATTAATACGTCCACTGTATCAACTGCCGAACAATCGAAGGCCGGAAAACCGAACCCTTAGGGTTTAAGAAGAAGAAAAAGATAGAAGAAAAAGATAGAAGAAGAAAGAAAGAAGAAGCAACAGAAACAATATCAGAATCTCACAATCGCAGCGGAACAACATATAATAGATATATGAATATCTTTAAAACAAAGAACTATATCAGTTATTACATTACATCGCATTATCATTACATTATCAGAGTGTACAACAACAAGCAGCGGAAAAGAAATACTATATACTAGTTGATACGTCATGCCATCCAGCTTGCTCCTGATCTCTACAACAGCTCATGTATTACAGAATGACCTGATAACCTTACTCTAGACTGCCCGTGTAGAAATTGGTGGGCACCCAGAGTTTAAGAAGGAAACAATAAACTCCAGGTCAGTCATGTGACTGGTGTGAGAACTTAAACAGTTTATCTTTTAAAAAAACCAAAGAAATATTTTAAATTAGATTCGCAATGCTTTTAGAAAATGTAACTACCATAAGGCCTCCCGCCATACACACAATGCAAATGCAGAACTTGGAGGAGATTTCTCCTTATGATAGTCAAAGATGCTTGATACGCAAATTTCTTTTCAATATTATTTTTATAAGTGCAGAATGTGGAAAACCATTTCGAAAGTAGAATATAAATCTTATCCAGCATAGGTACCATTATTGTATGCCTATTATAGCTACCATATTAGATGGCGGGTTCTACAACTAAAACCGTACAGGGCTCGTATTCTTTCATTGGATTTCCAACTAATGGTCAGGCCAAGGAACTTCCCATTACCACATGGGTACGCCTTTGGAAAGATGTCCTGAGAACCTAACGGGATCTCTGCCAACACAAGGTCGGGTTACCCCTAGCTGGGTAGCAACCGACACGAATATGTCATCCCCCGGTCGTAACCGACCTAAATCCCGGGATTCACCAACAACCACAAATATAATAAGTTTGCAGCAACAACATAGGTTAAGTATCAGGGCTCTATACCATAATACCACCTCTATACAGAAGGAATGACATACACTAAGGAGGCGCTATCCCCTAATAAACTTGCCGCATCTTTCCTGTTTTGACCATTACCGGGGTGTGAGGTCCGACGAAGTCTCGTCCACAAAGCTACGCTTTATACAAAAGCTGTGCTTTGATCAACAAATGATCAGCAGCACTTCGTATGCCACATGACCAAATTGGGAATATATCACTAGTAACCATCAACTACATAACCTCTGAGCTCGTACGTCTCAGAGAAGGGTGTTAAGCTAAGAGAATAAATTCTCTACCACCAACAGAAATATATTTGATAGAAATCACTTTACATCTCAAATTGTAATGTCAGACACACATCCATACAAGTCCGTTCCGGGATCGAACGGATCCGAAGGCACTTCCAAAGAAGCCCTTGAAATCCGAATATTCACTAATCACGACCGGACTTTCCATCACAAAGGGTGATAAAATCTCTATATCGTAGATCAGCCGATGCAGAGTCATTCGATGGTAATCCTTCCGTTTCGAAAATACCCGGTCTTCAACACCGGTCTTCAAATGCTATCCATTACGACATATCACTATTTGGAATGGGATTTATAACTCAAAGGTCCTCTCCCGGCTAAACCGAATAACGAGCGCTTATTTTTAAAATAAGCGTAGCATTCAAATTCAAGAAATTCACAACAAATACCCATTTAAAGGTAAATCTTAATAGTCGGCTATTTAACTATCAAGGCCAACAACAAATATTCAGCACCATAACAATCACCAGGCCCTTTTTATTAATCTTCCATAAATTAAATAACTTGTCAAATATTCACTTCAGTTTATCTTTAAAAGGATACATTCTCTAAACCATTTCAATTTCTACATTGGAAAACATTTGCAAATACTTATTTAACAATAAGTAATTCACAAATCTATTTATTTTCAATACTTAGAAAATATTCAATATACTTAAAACACGATTAAGTATATATTTTATTCTTTAAGGAAAACATTCTCTTAAATACATTCATTTGAGTCAAAACGAATGTTGCGTAAATCATCGTTACAACAACCCAAAATCACTAGTGTATGGATTCGACATTTAGATAGATATATAAATCCCAATACTATATAAAACATTTCCTTTCAAAATCATTTACTATAACAACAATGTTATAGTCCACCATTTCCTTATTTCTCGAAAACGTCTATTTCAACAATGAATGTTGAAATCTATGGTTTCGGTCCTTAACACATTTTAAAACAACTTTAAAACTCCTTTTAATTCTATTTAAAATATCACTTCCCCAAAACATTTCTTTGATATATTATTCACTTGTTCAAAATCGTGAATGTAAATCGTTTACCAAATTCAACATTCCTACACATTTTATTTTAAAGGATTATCCACTGTCCAAAATCGTGAATATATCTCCTTTAATAAGCCATAATAATTAACTTATCAAAATAAGTCGATTGCGGATTTATACAACGTTTATAAATTCACATCTACATAATTTTATAAAAAGTTCCACTTATAAAATCACTTTATTAACAAATTTTATCCATATCCCATTTACACGCCAAAATCCAAATTATAAGCAAATTACTTATAATTCTTTATTTACAAATTCATTCATTTTATAACTTCACAAATCGTAGATTCTATTCTTTTATAAAATCCATTTATAACATTATTTTAAAACATTTTCAAAACTCCTTTATAATTTCATCACTTGATTTATAAAAATAATTAAATTTTATAAATTATATATATATAAAGCTTTTATAATAAATTCAGAAATCTCTATTTAAACTATTTTATAAAATCATTAACTCCATATTTCAAAAATCAATTTTTAACTATATTTTCTCGAAAATCAAAATTTTTATAACATTAAATTTATAACGTTTATTTATTTAAAATGAATCAATTCCAAAATTCAATAAAACGTATACTTTCAAAAATCACTTGAAAAATCGTTTTTAAATTCGAAATCGTTACTTTAACATTTTTAAAACTCCAAAAATAGGCCTAATGCTGCAACAACACTAAATATAACAATCATGGCAATCAAAACATCATATATCATATGATAATAGAATATATCATAATATCTGTAAATAAATCAATACAGGTGAGGAATCCAGTTGGATCCCTCTAACCTGTTTCCCTGCATCCACAGATATTAGCACAATATCAATCCCGTTTCAAGACGGAATATCGTGGTACATGGGTTTATATAAAATATTATCCGCTATGCGGCGCAATAGAGTCTCGTTCGCTATATAATGCGGGAAAATCAACACCAAGTACATATATAATACCAATTCCACTTCAAGATGGAATATCGTGGTATATGTGTTTAATAAATAACATCCGCTTAATATACAGCGTATAGGGCCTATTTAAAAGCAATAGATAATAATTTATCATTCAATCACGCAATCAAGCAATTTTAAATCTAACTATTTAAAATTTAAATCGAAACAATTTCGATTGAGTGAGAAATTCTCACCTTGCTTTCAATAACAGTTGCAGTGTTTTATTTCGAATAAAATTAAACGCGCGTTTAATTTTATCCAAAATTCAAACTATCTCCAAACGATTCCAATCCAGCTCCATCGCGTAGTATTCGCGAATACAAACCCAACGTAATTCGTTTCGTCCAATTCCGACTTCGTACGACAAAGTTACGCTAGTTTAAAGTTTACACGAATTAAATATACAATTTATTTTCAAATTTTTATTTTTATAACCTCGTTCCAATATGGGCCGCACGTTTCTTTTCCCTGAATCAAGGCCGTGAATTTTCTTTCTTCCTTCATCAGTAAACCACGCGTGCAGGAACCCATTGAGCCGCCACCCTTTCATGAATTTATGCGCCTTCAACGATCGTCGAGGGGACGATCGAGCACTCCCACGACGAAGCCTATCCCCAGGCGCACCCTCACCTTGAATGGCTCAAAGCTCGGCTCTTTATCATGCTCGAAAAAAGTGAAAAAAACGTGCGCGTTCGTGGCCAAATTCCTCCTTCATTGTTGCGTCGATCATGATCATACCCGTATGGATCGAAAGATCTCTCGATGCTCTTTCAACTTCGTAGTTGAACGTTTTTGGTAATAGATGATGGATTGGAAGATAATAGAGGGAAAAAGGTGGGATGTTTCTGGCCATCGAATTGAAAAATGGCGGCTAGGTTAATAAACCCTGGGTTTTGAGAAAAAGGAGAAAAAGTGAGGGCTTTTATAGAAAATCTACGCGACACTATTCACCCGAAATTTTCCAAACTCCAAACGAAGCGTGCCGCCTGACGTTTATAATGTTTTACCCCCATTCCGAATGCAATGGAATATATATCGGGGGCCAACTCGATCATATTTGAAAGATAAGTTTTTGAATCGACTATTTAAATTCAAAATTCACTCGAATCGATTTCTACGCGTTTTAGCTTGCCCCGGACAAACCGTAAATCCGATTGACATGAAATTTGAAACCATACAACAATTTAACATTACGGATCCGATGAAACTGGTTTCGTCGAAATCCGAGACTTTTTGAAAAATGGCTATTTTAACCCGTCAATTAAATATTAAAATATTCAATTTCTACAATTTAACCTTTAATTCAATTTTAAAAGTTCTATAACATCATTCTAACTCCAATATGATTTAATACAACTTTATAAATCAAATTTAATCACATTAAACCCAATTTCTAATTATTTCTGTAATTTCAAATATTAAATTGTTGATTTAATTATCTAACTAAATCTCTATATTCGAAATAAAATTTATTCGACTGTTTTAATTTTACTTGTTAATATTTAAAATCAATTAAATATACGAATTTCAAATGACAGAAATTATGGGTCGTTACATCCATCCTTGACCTCGTCTATCTCCGGGCCCTGGTCAATGATGAGATGTATTATGGCAAATTATCAATCTACCCCCAGTTTGATTTTACTCCAATAATCTGATCATGATTCAAAGGAGTCCGTAGGTACCTATCTTCGGATACTTAGATATCTTGTTTTAAAAACGCAGATTATTTGATCGTGCCACTGATCCTGTGGCATAAAGTCATACTTTTAGAATATGGTTCCATCAATTCAAAAGATAACTTTATTCTGAAATCAACGACAAATACTACCTTATTACATCCAATCCGAATGAAATGAAATTCCTAAATACAAAAGAATGACGAAATAACAGCGTAGGTGCTCACTATCCTATGCCTGTAGAATTGTAATTCCGTTGACTGTTGATAGCTTGAAAGTTACGTCTCCTAACATCTATTATGTAACGATCTGTAAAATGGTTTTAATAATATATTTAACTAGATACTTTGTGAAATTTTAAATAATAATATTTTGAAATAAAAATTTAAAATTTGGAATACGTCCACTTTAACGTAGCAAATTGTAAATTTTCATATGATATTATGGAAGTTTATTTTCTTGTGTAATTCTATTTAAATTTATATCAGTTAATAATTGATGATAATAAAATGTTTTTCAAACCTGAATATTTTTATACAATAAATTTGTAAATCATCTTCTGCGTCATATTTCGTTTCTCCAAATTTGGACTGCTTTTGCTTCGTTTATCTTATTTCTGGCAAATTAGAAGCATTTTGGTACCGATATCGACTTTTGATATGATATTCGTGCCATTGATATTTGTATGCTGTTTTGATCATCATGTCGTGTTGATCTCCATAGAATATTTGTTCGTGTGTTTCTTAGTCCGGTGCGCGACCGAATCTACGTAACTGTATCAGTACACATTTGAGCCTTTTGTTTTTCTACTGACCATTCGTTTGTTCCAACGGTCAAAAGAAGAATGGCATTACTTTTAATAATTCTCTGAATTTACTTTTTCCATTCCCTATTTTCATTTATTATGTAATGGTTCGTATCTTGCTTTTGGAAACCGGTTCATTGAGAAATATAAAATAATATTGAGATCTGCAGTTCTTTTCTTTCTCCCATCTTCCTCTTCCTTCTATTTTTGCTCCGGCCTCATCAAACTCACGAGCAATCACCCCTTTCGGCCTTCCAATACTTCGCCCACTGTTTCGATCATTTCCTCCAACCCCTAGCCGAAGTTCCACCTAGAATCTGCACTCCGCCCCAGCTCCAACAAGCACCGACAAAGCGGTGCCTCTTCCCATCATGTGCCGCTGACTCCATGCACAAAACACCTCCACTTCGGCCAATCTTACCAACGACCATCTCTGTACTCTGCTTGCAACGTCTCCTGGCTCCGGCCTTCCTTTTTCCCTCTGCTTTAGCCGGCCACGGCCGTCATCCCGTCACTACCCTTCTCTGCTGTGTTGTTTCCTTCTCAGGTTAAATATTATATATATATATATATATTATGTTTATCTTTCGGCTTACGTATATAGATAGGTTGTAGTAGTTTATATATATATCTGACTATTTTATAAGTATATAAATATATACTTTATATGTTTGTCTGAAGAAAAATATTGTATTCATATATTTGTTATTGTATATTCAAGCTTATATGCTGTATATATTATCTTATTAGGTAATGTATAGTATTTCTTTAACGTGTCTGTCTATGTATAATTATATAAGTTATATGCGTATTTTGTGAAGTAAGTATATATTGATTTATAAGGAATGTCGATTTAAAGTTATATGTATGAGTGAATTTGGTTTTAAATATATATATATATATATAGGTACATATTTTATTTTAGAGTAGTAAATTATATTATGCTTGTTGTATCAGTGCAAAGCATATTCATTAATTTAAATCATTGAACATATATGCAAGCGTATGTATTCATTTTTGTACTTTGCTTTACTGGTTCCCTTAATTTTGAGTTAAATATTTTTATGTTGTTGAGTAGTGTATGCATTACTTTCATTTCTGACACGTTGGCCGTCGCGTATGTATATAAATATACTGCTTATATATAGTTGATTTTGCAAATAATTGTTTCTTTTATACATATATGTTATATTACCTATTTTGTATTATATTCAAAATATTGGTTTTAGTTCTTATATATGGGTATACATATAGTTATTTTCAGTCGGAAAATCTATTGAAAAGGAATTTTCTATATATATACTTGTTTTAAAGTGTAATATATATGTCTTGATCTTAAGTACTTATGTTAATGGTAAGGTTTAATATATATTTGAAGAATTTGAAAGAAACATATAGATTCTAAAAAACAATGATTTATATATATATATATATATATATATATATATATATATATATATATATATTTAATATGTGTTTAAAGTAATATTGATTCGAAAATAAATATAATATATATATATATATTCTGTTTTATCTTGATGATTCTGATTATTTCGTCAATTTCTTATCTATCAGCTTTGTCCATCAAATCCGTGTACGGCTAACGCCGCTTTGAGATCTGTTGTTGGATCGGTTGATAGTCTAGATTGTAACTCAAATCGTAGCTTATCTTTTAATCTATTCTCTCTAACCTCGAAAAGTGAGCAACCACTCACGATTTACGTTCTTAAATTTATTAAATTTGATCTCAATTGAAACGACAGTTGAAATATACTGCTGTTAGTTATTTACATTGCTATATATATTATTATCTGCATCTATTCACCTGTGACATCTGACACCATTATCTTTTATTTATATTGATGATATATGTCTGTTATATTATTATCATATATGTTATCACTCTACAAGTTCCCTGTTAGTATAGAATTCCCTATGGTTTGAAATGATACATACCCGAACAATCGGTAGAATAGGAGAAACTCATTATGGGTTGAAATGATAAACCCAAGTGATTTTCATTGAATTGAATTTGGGATTGCGGGTTGAAATGATATATACCCATATATATTTAAATTTCGGATTGAAATGATAAATATCCATATCACTTGACCATAAGATAAAAAATTATATACAGACACCGTTGGTCCATATATAAATGTTTTGAAATGATTTCTATAGTTTTGGAAAGAAATATATAAGTTAATAAATATTGTTTTAGGATATTATATATAAATGTATTTTTTTTTAATTTATACGTTGGGATAATTATATAGTTATAAGTAAATTTTGAAATTTAATTTTTAAAAATTATTATAATTTTACTATTTTTAGAATATATAATTAGATTTGATATATAAACAAATTTAATAAGATGTTTAAGTATTTATTTAAGGTTATATTTTAAAATAGATTTTCAAATGAATTTAGAAGTTAAGATTAGACTAATAAATTTGAATTTATTTGAGATTGTATTTAATTAAGAATTTTATTTAATTAAATCGATTTGAAACTTGTTGAATTTGAGATTTCTAAAGGATATGATTTATAACTTGATTTTATTTAAGGTGATTTAATGAATATTTAAAGTTAAATAAAGTGAAGGAAACATTTAATTTATTTATAATTTGGGGTTTATTTAAATGATATTAGATTTATTAAGTGAATATCTTCAAAGCTAAATAATAATAAAGTGAATTTGAGGTATATATGAAGTAATAAAATTTAGTTTTGAAAATGTTGAACACTTAAAGGTTTGAAATATATTGAAATTGAAATGGTTTATTTTCTGGTTCAAATTTGTTTTTTGAAATCGATATAATTTGGAATGGTTTATTGAGAAACTAAATTGAATTGAAATATATGAATTGAGATTAAATTTAAATTTTGGAATTCGAGTTGATTTGAATCGATTTGTGAAACTTGAGGAAGCTATTTTATTGTATAAAGTATTTTTGAATTATATTTAAACCTATTTATATATATTTTACTTTATAAATTATTTTCATATAAACTATTTTAATATAAATCATTTTTAAACTATTTTAATATACCTAACTATTATTATAAACAATTTAATACGAATCATTTTTATATAAACTATTTTTAATATAAAATATTTTAATATACTAATTATTTTATTATAAACTATTTTAACTTATAACTATTTTGTATAAACTATTTTATTACATATATATACTATTATTAATATCTAAACGGTTTAAAGGTAATGTTATGATTTCAAAGTATTATGATTTCTAAAGTACTATGATTTCAAAATGTTGTGATTTCCAACTTGTTATAATCTTTAAGTGTTTTGGTTTCGAAAGTGCTATAACTTTGAAAGTACTATGATTTTGGAAATGGATATATATTTGAAGTGAAAAATAATATCGTATTGATATGGTTTTGAAATGGAAATGATATCGTATTTAAATGGTTTTTGAAGTGGAAATGATATATTGGTTTTAAAGTATAAACTATTTTGAAGTGACCACGTTGTTATAATAACGTTTGGTTGTTAAACAGACATGAATCAGAAGTTGTCATACTCTGTGTCATTTTCGAAAACCACTTTAACAACTGTGTATGCGGTGGAGATTTCAGAATGAAGTAGGATGATGGCGACGATCCTAAAGGTATATTTACGTGGACCTAACTCCCATGAGTTAGCATAAGGTGTTTAAAGCAGGAGCGATTCCATGCCAAGTGAGGTAGTACCTCCGATTGGACACGTTCCTTGGATACTATATTCTGACTTTGTGATTGATTTGGTCGCCACACTTGATTTTTTTGATTTAGGAGTATGTTCCGAGGTGGGCGGTAGTGGCTACTATGCGTTACCACCAGCCTGGATGCGTAATTGGTATATCTACCATGGCATTGCCTTGTTGTGCCGTGTCACCTACCCTATCGAGACCACTACGAGTTTGTTTTGTGCCGTACCTATGGAGTATCCTCTTGTAGCCTCCCGAGCAGAAGGTATTACGGAACTATATAGACAATTGGCACTATAAAATGTGTTAAGGTGGAAAATGTAAAGCCTTAACGCTATTTTTAAATAGTATACTTTACTTTAGAAATTATTATAATAGCATATATTGCTACATAGTAGATAGTTTAATGGATCCTTAGAGGATGATTATCTCAAACATCATTTGAGTTACTTGTATTTCAGTTGATATTTCACTTGAGTTGGATTTATTGATATAAGAATGTTAATCCTGACTCGAGTGTTTTGTGTTTTGCTCTACGCTCGAGGCAGACTGAGTGATACAGCTTTTGAGACTCACCTTTGGAGTTAGAGCTTCGTTCGGAGATCTATCTACATCTTTTCAGTTTGTAGTTATTCAATTGATTCCAATGATGTATTTTGATCTTGTTTTTGACTACTGTATTTGAGACTTCTGTTGTATCTTATTTAACTCTGTTATATATATAGTAGCTTCGTGAACTACTATTCTTTGTTTTCGCTACTTATTGTTACATTACTCAGTGACTATGATTCTGTGATTATTTATTTACTGTATATGCTGAGTTTTTCCAAATATAAATTAACAATCTGATATTTTGAGCAATTTAAGTACGACATGTGTGGATGCGAATGGTTGAAAATACTAGGATGTTACATGTGGTATCAGAGCTCTGGTTTTTTAGGAAAAACTTAACATATGTAGTAAATTTAATTACAGAATCACTTTCATTCGAGCTTGAATTCCTTCTTCGATTCGGTTTTCCTTTGAATTTTAGAATGTTTCCCTCGGTTCCAAAATCCATCCTTGTCTCTTCCTATTCGTGATTTGATTCTGGAACATCCTATAGCTCCACTGAATGGTTTGTAACGGGGTGAAACTCCTTTACAATAGCATTGATTCACTGGAGATTCTATATCCTCGGGTTAGATGCTGCCATCTTTTGCTATATCCGAATTCTATTCTCTTGTGATCGGATGTCGATTTTCCTAAGGATGCTACATCGATCGTATTCTTGAGTCCCGGTTGACCCGGTTAAGGTTGCCCGTGATTTATATTAGTCTAGCCATCTTTTCTCTTTTTCTATCTAATTATCTTATCCTCATTTCAAACCTATCTTCTTTGCTCGATTTCTCTTTGATTTGGATTCCACTAATTTGAATCCCTATCCTTGTTTTGAAATCTATTCTTGTATCATCGAGTGAGGGAGTGTGTTTGTATTAATACTAAAATGTTTTATAGTGTGTTGTTTGAGTTGTTGATGTTGATGTAGGGTTTCGATCGATTCGTCTGACCAACGCTATCATAGAAATTCCAAAACACTTGAACAGAGCAAACTGACACAATATTTTTTTTCAAATTTCGTAAATGAGATAAATTTTGTATGATTATATTTTATACAAGCATAAATTTTCTGAAATTTAATAAGTTAATTAAATTGGTTGTTTGAAACGATATCATTTGTTGTTTTATATATGAATTTATAAACATGGTTTATAAATTGGTTTGGAATTGAAATGAATTTGAATCAGAAATTTGAGAATTTAATTTCTGGTGATGTCAAACTCTGGTTTTAAAGTTTTAAAATGTATATTATTTAAAGTATTTTCGAATATAAATCGTTTCAAAGGATTCGTAAATGTTTAAATTAGTACTCTTCTCTTTTGTTGCTGGAAAATAATTTTGGTAACGACGGCCGCATCATTGACATTCATTTTCCAGTTTCAGAGTGGAGAAAACATTCTGTAGCTTTGCTACACTTTGTTTTGAAAGATGAATTTGCTTCGAATTCCTCAAATATGACTAGATTTATAATATATATTGGTATATGATTATAGATTTGATTTGATATATATAGTGTGTATATATATTTATCTCTAAATTGTTTGAAGTTAATCGGAAATTTAATTCTTAAATTTTATGTTAAAGATGATTTCAAAAATAAAATAAAGCCAAATTTTGAATAAATATTTAAATTTGAAATATTTAATTAGAAGATTTACTTGTATAATACCCAATTTCATTCTAACATAGCTTACCTAAATTATTCAGAAGTTAAATATGTAATTGGATAATATACAATATGAAATGATTTTATAAATAAAATATGAGAAGGCATAATAAATGTTATGCACTTAAATTTTAACTATAAAAAAGTTAATAGAGATAAATAGAACGATAAGTTAATTGAATAGTTTACAATGTAAATTATTGTTAAAGGAATTTATAAATAAATTTGAGTGATTATAATAAATGTTTAAACACTAAATTTATAATTTATAGGAATGTTAATTGAGATAAAATTGAATAATAAAATAATGAATAAATAAGATAAATAAAATAAAATTTTTGTTTGAAAGAAATTTCTCAACAAACATTAATAAATTTAAATTAACTGAATGAAATACCTTGAATTTAAAATCAGTTATTCATATTAATTAATTTAAATTGAAATTCATATAGTTTTAAATAAAAAAATTATTTTTTTTCCAATCCATTTTCCTCTGGTTTTTTCTATTCTCCTACCTCCTTCCTTTTCGGGGATGAAAAGTTCTGAGTGGAGGAGAGTATAACGACCCGTAAATTTTAATGGTTTTAATAATATATTTAATTGGAAACTTTGTGAAATTTTAAATAATAATATTTTGAAATAAAAATTTAAAATTTTGAATACATCCACTTTAACATAGCAAATTGTAAATTTTCATTTGATAATATGGAAGTTTATTTTCTTGTGTAATTCTATTTAGATTTATATCAGTTAATAATTGATGATAATAAAATATTTTTCAAACCTGAATATTTTTATACAATTAAATTTGTAAATCATCTTCTAAGTGACATGTCATATTTCGTTTCTCTAAATTTGGATGGCTTTTGCTCGTTTATCTTATTTCTGGAAAATTAGCAGCATTTTGGTACCGATATCGACTTTTGATATGATAGTGATGCCATTGATATTTGTATACCATTTTGATCGTCTCAACGTGCTGATCTTCGTAGCATATTCGTTCGTGTGTTTCGGAGTCCGGTGCGCGACAAAATCTATGTAACGGTAACTGTATTTGTACAGATTTGAGCCTTTTGTTTTTCTACTGACCATTCGTTTGTTCCAACGGTCAGAAGATGAATGGCATTAATTTTAATAATTCTTTGAATTTACTTATTTGATTCCCTATTTTCATTTATTATGTGATGGTTTGTATCTTGCTTTTGGAAACTGATTCATTGAGAAATATAAAATAACATTGAGATCTGCAATTCGTTTCTTTCTCCCATCTTCCTCTTCCTTCTATTTGTGCACCGGCCTCATCATACTCACCAGCAATCACCCCTCTCGTCCTTCCAATACTTTGCCCACTATTTCGATCATTCCCTCCAAACCCTAGCCAAAGTTCCACCTAGCATCCGAACTCCGCCCCTGCTTCAACAAGTGCCAGCGAAGCCTTGCCTCTTCCCATCGCGTGTAGCCGACTCCATGCACAAAACACCTCCACTTCGACCACACTCTCACCAACGACCATCTCTGTACTCCGATTGCACCATCCCCTGGCTTTGGCCTTCCTTTTTCCCACTGCTTTAGCAGCCTCGACCGTCATCCCATAACCACCCCTCTCTGCCATGTTGTTTCCTTCTCAGGTTAAATATTTTATATATTTTTTGTTTATCTTTCGGCTTACATATATAGATATGTTGTAGTAGTTATTACATATATCTGACTATTTTATAAGTACATAAATATATGCTTTATATGTTTGCCTAAAGAAAAATATTATATTCATATATCTGTTATTGCATATTCAAGCCTATATGCTGTATATATTATCTTATTAGGTAATGTATAGTATTTCTTTAACGTGTCTGTCTATGTATAATTATATAAGTTATATGTGTATTTTGTGAAGTAAGTATATATTGATTTATAAGAAATGTTGATTTAAAGTTATATGTATGTATAAGCGAATTTGGTTTTAAATATATATAGGTACATATTTTATTTTAGAGTAGTAAAATATATTATGCTTGTTGTATCAGTGCAAAGCATATTCACTAGTTTAAATCATTGAACATATATGCAAGCGTATGTGTCACGACCCGTCTTCCTTAGCCCATAAAGACGTATCATGAATTAAGAAAGAAAGAGATAGAAAGAGAAAGAAAGAGAAAGAAAGAGAAGAAAGAGAAGAAAGAAGAAACAACAACAGAATCTCAATAGCGGAACGAATAATTTATACTAATAACAAAAGTATTACATAGTATACAACAACTATCAGAGTTACACAGCTTATACAACACATATTAGAAAGTTATAAACACCTGTCTAGTTATTACAACACAGTACAAAACAACTCAAACAAACAACTCAGAGATACCACACAGTGGAATACTAGATAACTACAACGCAGAAGCCTCCTGCTCCATTGCTCCTCCACAATTCATCAAAGCTAACCTGAATCCCTTGGCTACTCGTAAAAATTAGAGTACCCAAGAGTTTAAGAAAAAACAGAAATAACTCCGAGTTAGACATTGGTCTGGTGTGAGTAACAGGTTAAAGTTGCTTAACTTTTGAAAAATCTTTGAAAAGAAAGGTATCACGTAAGACTTCCCACACATAAACATGGAAAAGTTTTTACCTTACGCTAACCAAAACATTTGATAGGAAATACGATGATATTATAATAGTGTCTAGGGTTTTCAAATAAAATACAGAAATAGCTGGAATGCTTACATCTCACGTTCCAACATAGTTGGGCACAATCAATACATACGGCACTTATTGGATTTTGGATTCCATACAATGGCAGGGCTATCGGGGTACCGCCCGTCACAGTACGGGGCCTAGATCTCCGTACCAAGGATCACTCCCAATCCCCGGCAACACAAGGCCGGAACCATCCCTTACTGGACAGTCCCGAACAAGACAACCCCGCAGTTGGCCGTGACCCAACCGCCCACATAGCCGAATAAAAAGGGACCTCTAGACAGGGGAAAATCTCGTCCTACTTGGGCATGACCCACTTAGCCTTGCTGCACCTCCCCTGTTTTAGCCATTTCCGGTTGATGAGGCTTGAGGCTACGATTACCTTTAGAGAACACATCTCTTAGAATGCTCATCGTCCACCTGACGATGTTCTGAAAGCATTCAATCCATACAAGTTCGTTTCGGGTTCGAACAAAACCGAAGGCATTATCTCGTTACACTCATTTTAGAACCACCCTCAGAGTTAACGACGATAACCCTTGCACTTTGAATCTTCATCTTCACTTGAGATTCACGACCTATCGTCAATTTGGATCGCTGTGGTTTTCGGATATCCAAATATGGAAACCCGATACCGGTCTCATCGAATCCAAAACGCCATCTTTTAGGTCTAAGTTGTTTTAAGTTTAAAATAATCTAATTAAATTATCTATATACACATAGATAGATAATTCACATCATCACAATAGATGATCATCACCATAGATAATCCATATTATCATTATCAAAAGAAAATCCAAATCATCACCATAATGCAACCAATGCATCCATATCACACAACATTACTAATTTCATAGATGAGATTCAAACCATTCAAGGAAAACTATATCATCAATATATAAACAAGGATTTAATAATCACACCATATATAATTAATTTAAAATGAATTAAATTAATCACATCATCTCTAATTAATTTAAAGTAAATTAAATTAATTACCTCAATCTATAAATCCTGCTTATATAACCATTAATTACAAATCAATCAACTAATTAATTAACCACTAATTAATTCCCTTGATTTATTACCCTTGATTAATCATCCTTTAATTACATTTAAGTAATTAATTTCAAAAATTAATTAATCTTAATCAAATACAGTAATTAACCTTTAACTACTTCATTAATTAATTAATTATAATTAATTACATTAATCCTTAATTAATTACATTAATTAATTATTTTAATCACTTATCATTGATTAATTAATCTCAATTAATTAATTCTTAATTACATCATTAATTATATTAATTAATGATTCCTAATTACATTTAAATTAATTAACTTCAATAAGTAGTTAACCATAATTATTAATCACTTTTGATTAATCACCTTCAGTAATTAACTACTCTTAATTACTTCATTGAGTAAATTGATTACCCCTAAATTAATTATATTTAATAATTAATTATATTTATTAATCATCCTTGATCAATTTTATTAGTAATTAATTACCCTTAATTAATTACATTACTTAATTATTTTCCAAATGACTTAATCAATCAATGCTTAAATTAATTACACCAAGTAACTAATTATTAATTAATTTCACAAAGTAATTACCTTCCATAATAATTACACAAGCAATTAACCCCAAACTCTTCCATACTTCAATAAGTTATATTGAGTAATTTCTCATCTTAATTACTTCTCTAAGTAATTATCCTTCATTAATTACTTATCAACCCATCAAATGATTATCCTAAAATAATTAAACTTAATTAATTAATTTAAACTAATCAAATTAATTAATTAATTACAATGAGTAAGTAATACCTTTAATTACTTTCATAAAGTAACCATACTTAACCAAATTCCATAATGATATCTAATTTAATTAATCTAATTAATTATCAAAATTAATCACTTTAATTAATTAATAAATAATCCCAAGTTAATGATCTTCTTTAACTTATCAACAATTTCCTTAATTAACTTTCTTAAGTAATTAACTTAAATTAATCATTATTAATCACAAATTTATTAATCTTTAATAATCATTTAATTAATTACTAATTGTTTAATTAATTAAGTTTTTAACTTAATTAATCTTAATCTCTTGATAAATTAATTTCTAATCATTAATTAAAATCTTAACTTATTTAATTTATGATCTTATTTCCAAATTAATTAATCTTAATTAATTAGCCTCAACCTTAATTAATTAATTCAAAATCCTTACTTAATTAATTAAATCAATTAATTAATTAACCATCCAATTACCTTACTAATTTAGTAAACCAAAATCATTAAATCTTTGATTTATTATAAATAAAACATTTCTTATTAATGATTACATTATCATTAACAAAGAAATTTAAAACAATTTTCTTTAAAAATTTGTTTTCAAATTACATTTTAGAATTTAAATTTAAAATGAAATCAAACTTAACTTTAACAAATTTTTAAAAACATTTTAAAACCTTTTTAAAACTTATGCAAAAGAATTTCCTATTTTATAAATGATGTTAAAAGGAATTTAAACCAAATTCATTTTTGAGATACAAATCATATTTAAAATATATTTCAACATCCAATGTTGTTTAAACATTTAAAATTTCCTTTATTTTCAAAAC
Organism: Allium cepa; assembly: GCA_030765085.1. NCBI lineage: Eukaryota > Viridiplantae > Streptophyta > Magnoliopsida > Asparagales > Amaryllidaceae > Allium > Allium cepa. The sequence continues at coordinate 748,868,865 of CM060941.1, forward strand.
ATGATTCAAATTGGATTTTGATTCCAAATTTAAAACTTGTGTTTAAATCTTCTACTTTAATTTTAAAACTTTATCTTTAAATCCAATTTATTTAAACTCTTTTATAGTTTGTTTAAACATTTTAATTTATAAATTTTAAATTAGATTTAAAATTGGAATTCAAACTTAGTTTGAAATTCATACTTTAAATTTAGATTTTAAATTCTATTTTAAAACTTGTTCCAGATTTTAAACCAAATTTGAATAAGAAAATAAACAGGTTTCTCTGGAAACTTGTAACCATTAAAAAATATCCGAGCCTTCCCTTCTTGACTTCGAGAAAAACCCTGAACAACTTCGAACAAAAACTCGAATTACCCGAGTACAACTCGAGTACAAAATATTCTACAAATCCCAAACCTTCCTGACACCATTCCTTCATCGTGCATATGCACGGTGGTCCTGACCACCTCCAATCATCACCACTGCCTTGAGCACGACGTGCCCTCAGATCCATCATCGATCATCAGAACCTCACAAGAATCATGAAATCAAAATCGACATATAAACCACAACCTGGAGCTAAACTGTAACCACCACTCCAAAACTAGAAACTCCTCGTCCTTGCTTCTCTGGCCATCGGAGGCTTTGAAACTCCGACCATCTCTTCTTCAACGCCCGAGCTACCATCTCCCCAAAAATGGTAGCACTCGATCAACGAGAGAAACCATGCCGATCAAAACTACTGCAATGCCCAATAACTAGGTTTACAAATCAACTCGAACAATCACCATCACCACGGTGATCTTCCACCACCTCCACCATTTTTCCTTAAATCACTGACCACTCCTCAACCTCTAGAAAGAACTCCGACCTTCCAGAACCTCGAGATCATCAGAATTTCCAAAAACCCCAAAAACAGTGCAACCCCGACATGCACTTCAATTCTATTTTAAAAATTATGATTTAGATCTTTAAAATCCTGCTTTTGAATCAGTATTCGATTTATAATCCTAAATAAATGAATTACAGTGTTTGAATTTTTTTACTAAAAACTTAAACTTCCCTGTTGTTCTTGTTTCCAGAGAAAATTACAATTTATTTTAACTTAAATACAATTTTAAAGCTTTCTTTATAATCAAACAAACAGATATTATTTGGATCCTAAATCCTAACAATCAGTGGATCAAGAGGAAGTGATTTTAAATTGAAACTAGGGCTTGAAATTTAGAACAGAGATGTTCTACAGGCATTTACAAACATACATGCATCACACATCCACAAATACACAGAAATTTTACAATATATATACACAAACACAAACTTATTTTAGGCATTAATCAAGCAACCATATTTATACTTGAGTTTTTTAAAAAAAGTTACTCACCTGATTTTTTTGAAAGACAGAGCACTTTACTTTGGAAACTGGAATATGCATTAGCTTTTAAAAACTTGAGTTGCCTCTTTGTTTTGAAACTACAATTGCATGCTAATGAAACTTTGTTGAAGATATAAGACTTGATTTTAAACTTACTTCAGATCTCAGGTTTAAAGAATGCAGGCATATGCTTTTGATTCCCAGATTTTAAAGAAATGCAGGCTTTTCATTTTGCTTTTGAAAGGAATTACAGGTTTGATTTGAAACAAGTTTTTGCAGATCTCAGATTTGATTTTGAAAATGAAAAAAAATGCAGATGAGCTTTTTGTTTGAAGAAGGATTTGAAGTGGATTACAGGTTTAACATGCCGTCTTTTGATTTTTATTTTTGAGGAAGAGTTTCAGATTTTTGGTTTGAGGAGGAAACTTTCAGATTTGAACATGACTTTTTTTTGGTTTTTTTTTTGGAGAGTATGTACTGATTTGTTTCAAATTTGGTTCAGCTGAAATTTTTGTCTTAGCCTTTGAAAAAAAAATGAAGATTAAAAAGAAAATGAAGGAAAGAAGTATGTGCTTATATAAGATAAAATGATTTATTTAGAAATTAAAATAAAAATTAAAAATCAAACGACACTTGTAAAAAAAACAACATTTGTCATCTTTTCAATTAATTTATTAACACATGCCATTATACCACTTACTATATTAATATGTGTCTTAAGAATTATTTTATTTGTTTTTATTTAATTTAAAAGTAAATAAAAATCTTTTCTTTATTTGTTAAATGCTTATACATATAAATTATTTTCATATTTAAAGGTATATGTGCATTCCTTATTAAAGAAAATAAAATGAAACAAATTATATAAAAATGAAAGCTTACTCACATAATTTAAATATATTTATTCTTTTGAATTTCAAAATTTATTCAAATTCAAATTCTATTCATATATTTAAAAATCCATTTTAAAACTAATTTATCAACATATTTAATTTTAAAATAATCATAATATTGTCCTTTAAAATTTATCTATATTTATACATTTATTAATATTGTTTGAAAATAACTCATTTATCAATTAAAATCATTTATAAAAGAAATTATAAATTACTTATCTTATCTAACTTATTTAAATGCATTAATGTTTAACATATAAATGGTATTTTAAATTTTCATATATAATTTCAAATGATATTTATTAAGCTATATTCAAAAAGGAAATAAAATAAACTTTTGTTTATCTTATTAAAATTTAAACTATGCTTTAAAATATATTTAAACAAATTAAAACATTTTCTTTAAGTATCTTAAAACCATATAGTTATTTATTAAATTGTTTCGAATAGTTATTTATTAAATAAAATAATAATTTCCAAATTATCAAAATGAATATTAGAATTTAAAAACAAGATTTTATTTGTTTATTAAACTTCAAATCAAAACTTATCTATCTACAATATATATAAATATATATATACACACACATTATAAATAGAAAGTATTTTATTAGCTTTTAAAAGATAAAATTCACCAATTAAACATTTATTTAATTGAATTATTAAATCAAGTTAATTTTTATTAACATAATTTATTAAATCCATTAAATTTTAAATACAGATTATTAAATTGATATTGCCAAAATTTTCGGGATATCACAGTATGTATTCATTTTCGTACCTTATTTACTGGTTCTCATACTTTTGAGTTAAATATTTTTATGTTGTTGAGTAGTGTATGCATTACTTTCATTTCTGACACGTTGGCTGTCGCAGATGTATATAAATATACTGCTTATATGTAGTTGATTTTGCAAATGATTGTTTCTTTTATGCATATATATGTTATATTACCTGTTTTGTATTATATTCAAAATATTGGTTTTAGTTCTTATATATGGGTATACATATATATATATATAGTTATTTTATATTGTTTTAGTCGGAAAATCTGTTGAAAATATATACATATATATATATATATATATATATATATATATATATATACATACTTGTTTTAAAGTGTAATATATATGTCTTTATCTCAAATACTTATGTTAATGGCAAGTTTTAATATATATTTGAAGAATTTGGAAGAAACGTATAGATTCTATAAAACAATGATTTTGAATATATATATATTTTTAAATTTAATATGTGTTTAAATTAATATTGATTCTAATATATATATATATATATATATATATATATATATATATATTGTTCTATCTTAATGATTCCCATTTATTTCGTCAATTTCTTATCTATCAGCTTTGTCCATCAAATCCGTGTTCAGCTTATGTCGCATTGAGATCTGTTATTGAATCGGTTGATAGTCTAGAACGTAACTCAAATCCTAGCTGGTCTTGTAATCTATTCTCTCTAACCTCGGAAGGTGAGCAATCACTCACGATTTACGTTCTTATATTTATTAAATTTGATCTCTATTGAAATGACAATTGAAATATATTGCTGTTAATTATTTACATTGCTACAAATATATTATTATCTATGTCTGTTCACCTATGACATCTGACACCATTATCTGTTATTTATATTGATGATATATCCTGTTACATTATTATCATATCTGTTATCACTCTTCAAGTTCCTTGTTAGTATAGAATTCCCTATGGGTTGAAATGATACATACCCGAACGATCTGTAGAATAAGAGAAAATCGTTATGGGTTGTAATGATGAACCCAAGAGATTTTAATTGAATATAGGATTGCGAGTAGAAATGATATATACCCGTATATATTTAAATTTCAGATTGAAATGATAAATATCATATCACTTGGCCATAGGATAGAAAATTATATACAGACACCGTTGATCCATGAATAAATATTTTGAAATGATTTCTATGGTTTTGCAAAGAAAAATATGGGTTAATAAATATTATTTTTAGGATATTATATATAAATGTTTTTCTTTAAATTTATATGTTGTGAAAATTGTATAGTTATAAGTAAATTTTGAAATTTAAATTTAAAAAATTATTATAATTTTACTATTTTTAGAATATATAAATAAATTTAATATATAAAAAAAATTAATAAGATGTTTAAGTATTTATTTAAGATGATATTTTAAAATAGATTTTTAAACGATTTTATAAGTTAAGATTATATTGATAAATTTGAATTTATTTTAGATTGTATTTAATAAGAATTTTATTTAATTAAATTGATTTGAAACTTATTGAATTTGAGATTTCTAAAGGGTATGATTTATAACTTGATTTTATTTAATGTGATTTAATGAATGTTTAAAGTTAAATAAAGTGAAGGAAATATTTAATTTATTTATAATTTGGGGTTTATTTAAATTATATTGGATTTACTAAGTGAATATTTTCAAAGCTAAATAATAATAAAGTGAATTTGAGGTATATATGAAGTTATCAAATTTAGTTTTGAAAATGTTGAATACGTAAAGCTTTGAAATATATTGAAATTGAAATGGTTTATTTTGTGGTTCAAATCTGTTTTTTATAAATCGATCATTTGGAATGGTATTGAGAAACTGAATTGAGATTAAATTTAAATTTTGGATTTCGAGTTGATTTGAATCGATTTGTGAAATTTGAGGAAGCTATTTTATTATATAAAGTATTTTTAAATTATATTTAAACCTATTTATGTATTTTGTAAATTATTTTCATATAAACTATTTTAATATAAATCATTTTTATATAAACTATTTTTAATATAAACTATTTTAATATACTAACTATTTTATTATAAACTATTTAATATGAATCATTTTTATATAATCTATTTTTAATATAAACTATTTTAATATACTAATTATTTTATTATAAACTATTTTAAGGGGAATTTCATCAAAAGGACAAACTTTGCAGTCCAATTAGTTTCTAGGACACACATTCAAAGAAATTACTTTCAAGGCCAAAATCAGCAGAATAATTACTTTCAAGGACAAAGTCAGCAGTCCAATTACTTTCAAGGACATAATTTCATAGGTTTTTAGGCCCTAAACACTAATTATTTTGTGTTTTGTCCTTGAAAGTAATTATTTCAGTTGTGTGTCCTAGAAACTAATTCCGCTTGCTAAAGAGGCCCTTGTGGCTAATTTCCACCTATTTTAACTTATAATTATTTTATATAAACTATTTTATTATAAACTATTTTATTATATATATATTATTATTAATATGTAAATGGTTTAAAGGCAATGTTATAATTTCAAAGTGTTATGATTTCCAAAGTACTATGATTTCAAAATGTTGTGATTTGCAACTTGTTATAATTTTTAAGTGGTTTGGTTGAAGGTGTTATGACTTTGAAAGTACAATGATTTTGGAAATGGATATATATTTGAAGTGAAAAATGATATCGTATTGATATGGTTTTGAAATGGAAATGATATCGTATTTATATGGTTTTTGAAGTGGAAATGATATTTTGGTTTTGAAGTATAAACTATTTTGAAATGACCATGTAAGTAGACCGAGATCGGAAGTTATCATACTCTCTGCCAACTCCGAAAACCACTTCAACAACTATGTATGCGGTGGAGATTCTAGAATGAAGTAGGATGGTGGTGACGATCCTAGAGGTATATTTACGTGGACCTAACTCCCATGAGTTAACATAAGGTGGCTAAAACAGGAGCGTTTCCGGGCCAAGTGAGGTAGCACCTCCGATCGGACACATTCCTTCGATACTATATTCTGACTTTGTGATTGATTTAGTGGCCACACTTGATTTTTTTTGATTTGGGAGTATGCTCCGCGGTGGGCGGTAGGGTATTACCACCAGCCCGGATGCTTAATTGGTATATCTACCCTGGCGTTTCCTTGTTGTGCCATGTCACCTACCCTATCGAGACCAAGTTTGTTTTGTCTCGTACCTATGGAGTATCCTCTGGTAGCCTCCCGATCAGGAGGTATTACGGTACTGTATAGAATATTGGCACTACAAAATGTGTTAAGGTGGAAAATGTAAAGCCTTAATCTATTTTTAAATAGTATACTTTACTTTAGACATTATTATAATTGCGTATATTACTACATAATAGATAGTTTAATGGATCCTTAGAGGATGATTATCCCAAACATCCTTTGAGTTACTTGTATTTTAGTTGATATTTCACTTGAGTTGGATTTATTGGTATAAGAATGTTAATCCTGACTCGAGTGTTTTATGTTTTTCTTTACGCTCAAGTCAGACTGAGTGATACAGCTTTTGAGACTCATCTTTGGAGTTAGAGCTTCGTTTGGAGATCCATCTACATCTATTCAGCTTGCAGTTATTCAGTTGATTCCAGTGATGTATTCTGATCTTGTATTTGACTACTATATTTGAGACTTATGTTGTATCTTATTTAACTCTGTTATATATATAGTAGCTTCATGAACTACTATTCTTTTGTTTCTACTGCTTATTGTTACATTACTCTGTTTCTGTGATTATTTGTTTGCTGTATATGCTGAGTTTTGCCAAACATAATTTAACAATCTGATATTTTGAGCAATTCATGTCCGACATGTGTGGATGCGAATGGTCGAAATTACCAGGTTGTTACATGTTACATCATATAGGGTCCTTCTTAATATGACCAAGTGCCCCCGTATCGGGAAAGATCCATTTCAAAATAAGGTTTCCTGTCTTGAAGATACGGGGTCGAACCTTAGCATTGAATTGCCTTACTACCCTTTGTTGGTGAGCAGCTACCTCATATTAGCTTCTTATCATTTTCCTCCACTAAGTCGAATGTCTCTAGCAAGTCACCTTTTGAATCACTCAAATCTACAAGCTTTGATTGATCAACACCGATCAACGGTTGAGTCGGAGCACTGACTCCAATTCTTCCACTCTTTCTCATTGACACTCTAACACCTCATTTCTACATTTTCTACTTTCCATCTATATAGCTCTAATTCGATGAGCTTTTCTAATATTAGTAGGATGAATAATCCTTTTATCCTTGCGTTGTTTGGGAAATCCTCTTTGCTACGAGGGCTGTGTCGGTAGAGCGAATTGCTTCTTTATCTCCTTCATGATGAACATCTGGCTTTACATCATTTTCTTATTCGTATCATCCATCATATTATCAACCTCAAAAAATTCTAGTTGATTAAGGGTTCCTTCTTGATTTTGTAAATTCATTCCAATAGCTCCATGGTCTAAACCTTCGTGTTCTTTAGTGATCACTCTAGATCTAGTGAGCACCTCTTAGGAGCTATTCCTTTCAGATCTTATTGGGAATTTTCTTCAAATCATAGCAACAATTACAGATTTGATCCAGTTCTTCTTTTCTTCAAGGAAAGCATTAAAAAAATGTTTGCATATGGAATGGGAAAACACTCTCGATCGATCAAAATTAAAATTATCAGGTAAGAAATTAGAAGTAGAGAAAGAATACATAATTTTTATGGTAATTCGATAAAATCAAGTGCCTACATCTATTTTATAGTTTATTTCTAATAAATTTCATAATTACAATCAAATCACAACATGATTTTGATCTAGAAATGATTTATTTTTAATTTAACAATAGCTCCGTGCAAAATTCAGAGAATGATTTAGAAGTCATTTTTTCCTTGTTTAAGTTTGCTATTTATAGACGAATTTGCGCATCAGAATCACCGAATCAGTTGTTTAATCGCTTAAACATGTTGCTCTGAGTTTCTAGCATGAAGGACAAGTCAACTCAGCACAACTCCCTAAATCTCGATCGATCGGTACTGATCAGTATCGATCAATATAGTTGACTAGTTCTTTGTCTCTTTGCTCAAAAGCCTAAGTCTTTGAACATTCGTTCCCTAGGTGCAAAATCGTCAATGATGGTCGATCATTACCAATCAATGTCATTTCACTTAGACTTTCTTTCTACTTTAATCCTACATGTAAATCATAGATTAAGAAAAATGGGAGCCACATCAATAATAAGAATAATTGGTATTGATCCATGGATTGATCGGTACTGATCGATATGACTTGTTTTATACTTAGCCAAAATTTTCAATCTTCTCTCTTGATATATAAGCTTCTTGATCCAATCTTTCGTCATTTAGTTGCCTATATCCATCAAAATGTCACTTAGTTTAGATATCGAATAAAACTACTATTTAGTGATTTTATCTCATATTGATATTTGCTTGATACATCTAGTATATTACCGAGATCTAATATATCACATAACATAGCATATATACAATGATTCCTTTTTTCGATGCATAAGGGATCTAATTCATATCTTCTATATTATACATTCCATATGGTGTCTATGTATATAGACCGAGATGATCCAAACATCCTTATATACCGAATATAAATGGCATGTCTTTCAAATCCTTCCTCAAGAATTAAACAACCAAACTTTATCTGATTTTAACATGGATGCATCGTTAACAACTAGTAACATGTTGCTTACTTATAGTAGAAATGATTTAGTACCTTCGATATTTTTTCTTATAAATACACGCTTCCTCTACATTTTGACTAAAACAAACAATTTATTTTTCTATCATAATACTTGCTCAACCTCCAACTGCTTGTTGGGCACCTTTATTGTATTAGCTCTTGGATCATATTCAGAAACCTACAAGCATTGTTATCTCTTCTGCTAACTTTAAGACATTTTGATTGTTGTGTTCAAATGGTCTCTTCAAATCATCATTTAGAAGTTCTATTCCAACATCAATGTGCCAAAACTAAAGATCAAATGGTATGATAATTTGTAAATAGAATTCGAATGGACTTAAGCACATTGACTAATGAAACTATTCCACTAAATTCAAAATTTGAAACAAACGAGGTCATTTTCCATCAAACTTGTTTTTTTACATTTTAACTGCATGATCTTCTTCTCGAAGACTCACTTACAGTTGATGGATGAAATCCCTTTTAATAGACAATTTAATGAGCTATATTCATTTTAAGCTTGGTTTAATTTACTTCATCTATGTAATCAATTACTATTTTTAAAATAATGTAACCATATGGTCTTATATATTAAGCTATAAGTTCTTGAAGGTAAACAACTATTGAAAGTATGAAATTTTAAAAAAGTTGCAATCTATGTGCCAATCGGGACTCAAACATCTAACCTCCAGTCTTTGAATCAAGGTTTACCACTATGATATATAAGCTCATGTTGTAATCGGGTTTAAATTAGCAGTATTAGGGCTACCTTATTAGAGCCTACCCATTTAGTAGGGTGTCTAGGAAAGTAGTGCCTAAGATTGAGTTTAGGTAACCCAGTACTCTGCCTCTGCCCTACTTGGCTACTAACCTATCCCGAAATTATAAGGTAAGCCTCAAAGTTATCCCAAGTGTAAAATCCCAAATTGATTTGGGCCTTGGGCTAACTTTCAACATCTGTTTTGAAACTAAAATACAATTTTAAATTCAAAAGGTTAAATCTAAAATATTATTTATTTTAAATTTAAAATAAGCAATGATTTTATAAGTGTTATAAAATAATTTCAAAACTATTATGAAAATAAAAATAATTAATTTTGAAAATTATTAATTAATCATATTAATTAAATTGAATAACTAATTAAAAGTTAATTAATTAAATCAAATAACACACACATGCACATATATATTTATATTGATATATGTAGCATTGTCTTAAGATCTTAAGGTAATATATATATATATATATATATATATATATAATTTTCGAAATTAATTATAATTGTTTTATATAGATAGATTAATTAAATTTTAATTAATAAATAATATGATACACACACATCTTTACTACTAATAAAAGAAACTCCAGCAACTAAATTCGACCGTGTCTTTTTGATCTTCCAGAAATACCCTCCGTATCTCTCTTCTATTCGTCTTTCCAAAATAAAAAAACAGATCCCAATTTCTCTTGCCTTATTGACTACAAAAAAAATCCTAAATCGATTTTCTCCCCTTCCATATCTAATGTCTTCCCAAAGATTTTTTATTATCGGCTGCGATTAAACTTAGATTTTCGATCTTTAGGAATAGCCTACGTCATCGATCTCAGAGGGATTGAAGTTGAAAGGGTTCTTGAGTTGCTCAAGGGAAGGCTCGATTCAAGGGATGTAGTGTCGAGTGGGGAGATACAGTTGATAGAGTCGAATTCTAAGGATGGGAGGATACTGAGGCGGTTTGCGCTTTCTTATGAGATTCTGATTATTAGTACTATTGCGGTGGTGCTTGCTAGCATGGAGATGATGAAGAATTTGAAGCAGGACCTGTGAAAATGCTAGCTTTGCAAGATTTGGACAGAGAGGAGATGGATTTGAAGAAGGCGATTTATGCTGCAAGTTTATGAAGTTGTTGTTTTTTTTGGCATGTACTGGTGGTGAGTTTGTATACAACTACGGTATATCACGGTGTAAAATATATGCATACACTAAACTATTTCCAAACTTCTACTTCTAATAAGCACCTATCATGTTTGGAACCCTACGCGAGCATGCTGCTTTAGCAATGATGCTTTATGAGTACCTTACAAGATGATCTTAAGCATAATAATGATAAATAGATCTATTCCATTTCCTATATTTGAATTTGGGAAGTCTTTTGCATGCCAATTGTTAATTATCTCAGATTAAAACATATCCGTCTATTTTGAGCTTGGCTTGATTATATGTAAGTTATATAATGTGTAGGAAATAGTTATTTAAATTTGTGCTTACTGTTTGTAGTTGCAATAAATGTATTTTACTCGATATTTTTCATCACCTACACGTATCCAAGCACAATATACTTTTCTCAATGTTTTTTGTCACATGCAATTATCCAAGAATGTCAGGAGAACTATAATCCATAATAAAATTTAGTATCCTTTATGGACATATGTGACTACATTGGTGAAGGTTCTAACTGTATTATATGAATATATATATATATATATGTTTTATAAACATCCACTAAACATACATGTTTTGAATGATGAACTCGCATTATTTAGTTCGTATAGAAACATAACACACAAAAGGTCGAGAGTTGGAATGAGGGACCATTTAACACTGCTACTTAACTTGCTATAGAAAAATTGGCTTTCTTTATTTGTCAAATATTGGATGCAAGAGTTTTGAAAATATTAGAGGGAACAATGATTTTGGTGAGCCTATGAGAACGTTGAAACACATTTCTACAGGGATCTAAAGTAAATGGTCAAGTACTTTATAGCTTTGCATATATTAGTTATCATATTATTACGAAAATGTATGCAAACTAAATCTTTTAATGTTATTCTAAATGAATGATGATCATTTTTTGTGTGAATATTCATGCGAACTCAATCTTAATTACTTATTGCTATATATCTGCTCATAGATGATTGCTACGAATATCCTTTTTTCTATGAATGAATCACAATTGTCAGCCCATTAGCATTACATAACATATATTACAGAGTTGGGCCAATTGGTTATAATACAAATGCAAATTAAGTATTACAAGTTATCAATCTTATTGTTTTGCCAATCTTATCACACAATATGACGTCAGCATGCAGTTATTATTGAATGCATGTTTTAATGTTGTTTAACTGAATTTCACATGTGCCTATATTCTATCTTTACCTATCATAGCAGATGAAAACCAGAATTCATCAAAACTATTAGTAGGTTACTGAACAATTCTCATTTTGAAAGTGGTAAATCAACCATATCTCATGTTTTGATTTATATAGCATTTAAGTCCAAAGTTGGATAATCACCTAAGTTGTTTCCGTTAATGTTAAGCAAATTTCCGTAACATACATTGAATAGCAAAAAAAAAGAAATATTTTTCTTATAGTTAATTTTAATTCAACCATCCATTAACAATAATAACCATAAATTATTGAAGTGCATGGTGCACATTTTAAATGATAAAATTATATATGCAGTTCTTACTGTGCAATTTATACCTCCTTTACATTTTCAATGTATCCTGCTTCTGTATCCTTGCAAAATCATTCCAAAACTTTAAAAACAATTAATTCTTCCTTCTTATTAACTAAAGGAAAAAAAAAAAAAATTGACTTCCTCGCCTTCGCATCACCAATGGTGATTATGAATTAAGCACAAAATTTTGGAACTTCATATTTTGAGTGAAATTTTGGTTCCTCAACTATTCATGTGTTGTAACTAAATTTAGTGTTAGTTTTTAGTCTGCTGATATTGCTTGATAAGTTTGGGAATTTTTCTTATTTTGTTGAATTTATTTTGATGGATAACATCAATTGCTTTATTTTGCAATTAAACATGTTATATTCATCAACTTACACCATATATATTTGAAGTGAGATGATATTGTTCATAGATTTATGTGGATGACTGATTGCCCCAATCAAATTTCTATTTTTATTCATCGGTCTCACCTAAACTCAAATCATTAACATTGTATATCTATTTCTACTGCTAATAAGGGAATGATGTTTGTAGACATTTGTTTTAGTACTTTGTTATTTGATGACAATACATTTTGTTTCCATCTTATTACAATATTTCCTGAGTGATGCTTTAAAAGGTGGCTGAGACATACAAACATACTGTTAAATGAAGGTATCGACCATTTCTCTCTTAGGTATGTTTTACTCCACATACTATTTTAAGAAATGTGGTCTTTTATGCATGTGTATTTCATCATACATCAAATAAAATGTCCATGTCTCTGTGTTTATGCATGTGTATTTCATCATAGAAGGTATAAGATAAATATATCTTTGTAACCTACATAGATAACATTACAAGGTTGTAGAATAAACTTGAGTATAAGTGCATATTTATGATGAATGTTCACTAAACTAAGATTTACAAAATGAGATCACAAAACAATATGAAGTGCACAAGGAAAAGATAACAAAAAGGATGAAGATGTTACTCATTTTAAATGTGACATCGCAATACCTTTGAGTAAATTTATAGGCTTAAGGTTGACGAAAATTACAACATAGTCAACATACTTAAATTATAAATAAATATTTTATGATAGCTACTTATTTTACAAACGAAATTGTTCCATTGAAGTGACTTGCAACATACTATTTTTTTCGCAAGTTGTATAAACAAGACGAGTGTCATGTGCTTGATTTCAAAAGATGGGCTGATTGAAATGATTCCTTGAATCGATGAGAAAAAGTTTAATTGAAATGAAAGCTAAAGAAAAAGCAGTTTGGTTTGCTTTTCTTTTAATGCCAAACTGAAAAATCGAATGATCCACTTTAATGTAGATAGATAGGTCCAAGCAGTTGCTTCCAATAATTAACTTTCTCTCTTTTCCAAATTAACTGCACTAATTTCAATCAACTTGAAAATCTAGCAATATCTTCATTAGATCTCAATGATCTTTAATTACCGACATGCTGCATTACTATTAATATTAAATTGTAGAGTTATGGACCCTTTCAAATCAAATGAAGTTCATAGAGCTATTTAAAAACGTAAACTCCTATGATAATACCGTATATAAGTTTGTTAATAGTTTATAAGTTTTTTGTAAACTGTTCACCGATGAGACACTCAAGTTTATAACTTACATATATAACATCTCTGTAATCGGAATATCTCTCTAAGAAGATTACAGATCACTCTAAAAACATCTCTGTTAGATGATTAATGATCATTCTGAATATAAGTGCATATTTATGCCTAACAGCATTATGTGTATCCCATCTAACATCATTATAAGATGTTAATGCATATTCCTTCAAAAGTTTGAACAATTTCTTTTTCTTTTATCGATCTCTACTCTTTTCATCATCGGTCTTTTGTGTGTTGATATATGCTTTTTTCTGCATTTAGTAGATTAGTAGCATAATTCAGCATAGCCATACCTGTTAGATCCTTTCAAATGAAATTATGTTCTAAACTTTATATAGCTTAATAAAAGCGAACAAAGTATCAAAATATAGCTTTTGATGAATTATTATTTCCACTGTTAGTAACTTTACCTTGCAGTTGTTTATGTGGATATAGAAAACAAAGACTTGTCTATTTGATTAGTTTAGAAGAATATTAGAAAGAAGTATATTATTGTCACTTCAACCCAAGATGCTCTTTTTAACAAATTAATCAAATTGTAAGACATTCTTTTTAACTCATGCTCTTCTTTCTGTGCATTTTGTTAAAATATAAATTTCATGGCGATGATTTATTTCCAGTGATCAAATAATTTGGTCAGAGTTAGAAACTTGATAAAAAACCAGTTCAATTTTGTGATCAAAATGAGACAAAATTTGATCATAACGGTGACTATAATCTAAATGCTTACATCAAAAGGTCAGTGTCTATTATGCATGCATAAGTAAAATAACTTATAGTTTATTGTAATTCAGAAATTATAACTTCAAATGCGAAGTAAATTTAAAGAGGATTGCAAAAGGGTACCAGCAGTAGTGTGAAACTAGATTAACCATCATGACATGCTCAAACCATTAAGTCAGTGGATTATTCATCTTTTAAACATTAATAAAAGATGTACATTAATCTACAGGGAATTCAAAGCTTAGGGGCACAATTTAGGATATAAACTTATATCTTCATGTTTGGTTTTCAGATTTTGGTTAGTTCTTAGTTTTAAGGAGATCAGGATGGTTTGCAACATTAATTCACTGATGAAACACAGAAGTATATAATGTAAATTGCGGTTTGATTTCTGTATTATTTGTTTATCAAATCCTTAATTGCTAGATTTCAGTTTTTTTATTCATTTGTGATATAATACTTGATTATGACATTCGATTAAAAATGAAGTCTGAATTTTCTTTTGTTGGGGCCAAGTTGAAGTTATTTGGCTTTTCCTTTTAAAAATGTTTTATATATGTTAAGACTTAAAATATTAATTATGGTATACTTTTCAGATTATTTATTCATAAAGTCCTTAATTGAAGTTGTCAATACATGCATGATAGCCCATTTTAGACGTGTCAAGTCAACTTTAACTGCATACAAACCCATGATGAACAGACCTCAGACAGATATTGATTAGTCGGATTATTTTTCACCAAGTATATTTGGTGTTCAGTAAGGACCTAACTATAAATAATGCAAATATATTTGGTGTATACTAAAGATCAGACTATAAAAAATGAAAATATACTAAGGTCTGTCAACCTATATTTTTGGATGTGGATGCCATATTCACATCAGCATTCGAATTCATTTTTGAATATTGGATACTGTTAATTGTAATCTTACTGTCGTATACTGATTATACAAATATTTTTAGTGCACTCTTCATTTATTTCCAGTAGTCTTCACTTCTTCCGCAATTTTGCTTATGTTTTTGATGTCTCAACAATATTTGACTGATTTGTGACTATTTTAATTTGATTAATGTTTAAACCATCTGTTAAACTCCCAACTATTGTGTTATTCATAAATGTTATTATGGGTTTAATTTGGCTTTTGCTTACCAATGAACACAATTTGTTAGATAAAGTCCCATTGATTATCTAAACATGTTTTGATAAAGCTTTAAGCCAATAATTGTGCAACTAGACTCCCAATTGATTTTAGTTAGTTACTAAGAAATTCAAATTTTCAGTATTCAAGGGGTAAGGAACCCTAACCAATGATTCTGATGGGTTTATTTATAGTGTTTACCTTAAGCATAATTAAAATCCGTATAACTTGGTATCATTTTAATTTATACGCGTAGAATTGGTGGAGAATCACTAAGTACAGTTCAATTTGGTAGTATTTAAATTGATTTGTACATAATCTTACTCCAAAATCAATTTATACATTTACAGTTCATTTTTTATTCTTTTTCATTAAACGCAATGATAAGTAACGATTTAACTTGAGCATTAATTAAAATGCTATGATAAGTAATAATACCGATTTGATTATCATGCGTATTTAGTTCTAATTTGTGTTTAACTACGTGCTTTTACTAAGATTAACTGAATTTGAAATGGTGATACACTGACAAATATAAGCAATGTCACCAGATTAAATAACAAAATTGAGGCTCATGGTGGATTAACAACAAACAAACTAGATTGGAATTTTTTATAAATAAGACCAAATAATTTAATTGTTTTTTTACTACATTGTAAACTTTATGTAACAGCACGTTGTTCCGTACCCCTTGAGTCAACACTATTCTCCATCATATCAACTCAAAGTGAACGGAAAATACGAACCATTAGGGTTAAAGAAGAAGAAGATAGAAGAAGAGAAAACAAAACAACAACAGAATCTAACCATCGCAGCGGAATAAAATATAATAGAAAATAACCGATCTTTACACAAAAGAAAATTTGTTTATACATTACATCATCAGAGTACACATAACACCCAACTGGACAGTAATCATAACATGTCCTCACAAAACTAAATACACAGCTAGTCACACAGCGGAATACTTAAAAACAAGTACGGAAGTATATATCGCCATCCAGCTCGTCTCCTGAGCTTCAAAGTATCCTTTCCTGTATCCTATAATACTCGGTCTGACTCGAGCATTATAGTTAAATAACACCCGAGTCAGTCTGGAATACCAGCATGAGAAAATCACACTCAATTTGATTATTAAAAGTTTCAAAATCCTTCGAAAACAAAAGCATCTCGTAAGACCACGCCACAAATAAGCATGTCGGGTTTTTACCTTACGATAGCCAAAATACTTTTTATTAAGATCCTCTGATATTTTAATAGGGACTATTTACAAATACTTATTAAAATAGCCGAAATTGTTACATGATTAAATTCCAGCATACTAGCCACAAAGTGGGTTCCATAAACAAAAATCGCAAAGGCACGTAGGTAGAATGGATTTCCAACTAATGACTAGGCATTGTGGTACAACCTGTCACAATACCTGGTCTAGATCAGCGTACCGAGGATCCACCCTAAATCCCCTGCAACACAAGATCGGGACTACCCCTTACTGGATAATCTCGAGTAAGATCAATCCGCGGTTGGGATCAGCAACCGCCCACTAAGCCGAAATAAAAAGGGACATCTAGACAGGGATGACCTCACCCTAGTGGGTGCTACCCACTTAGCCTTGCTGCATAACCCTTGATTTTCAGTCATTCCCGGTTGATGAGGCTCGAGGCTAAGCGTTACCTTTTAGAATGCACATTGTCCACCTGACGATGTTCCGAAAGCATTCATCCATACAAGTCCGTCCCGGGTTCGAACGGAACCGAATGCACTATTCCTACTACATCCATTTTGGAATCACCTCGGGATTAGTAGCGACTAGCCCTTGCACTTCACTGCTCCACCTTCGAATCCAAACTCTTGTTTTCCACACGAAAACTTTCAAACCAGATCGAAGTGGTTTTCAGGAAATAAATCCCGATCCGGTCTCTTCGAAACGATCAGCGCATTGACCAATATTGATAGTCAGTTATTTAACTATCAATTAACATTCACAAACAACCATCAAACAATAAATGATCTCCTAAATTATTTATTATCCTCAAAATATCTTTGCAAGATATATTTTCATTTTCAACCCTTTTTGAAAACAGTTTTCAAACCCTATGCTTCTCATGGGATAAATTCCCAACTATTTATTTCCACTGAAAGCACCAAGTACAAAGCTTTAGATTTTTAAAATAATTTAAAAACACTTTATTATAAAATATACTTTAACATTTAAGTTGAAAACTACTTCAATACTTTATTAAAAATATATACTTTAGTAATATTTAAGATGAGGTTACTTTATGAAATATAAAACTATATTTTCTCCTTTAAAACAAAATGCCAAGTCACCTTTAAATAATTACTACGATGATAGATTTGAAAAATACTTACTTTAGAATTTAAACATTTAGAAATAATAAATTTTCTAAAACATGCCTTTTAAAACAACATTAAAGCTTTTAACTTATATTTAAAAATTTTACTTTGAAAACGTAGTTGGCTATCCAGAGAAATATACTTCTCTTCACATCCTTTAAAAAATAAATCACTATTTATTTTTAAACAAATTTACCCATTCCTTTAACATATTCCCACTGTGAATATATTCTTTCGAATATCTACTGGTATATTACTTCACCTTTATAAACCCAGTTTATAAATTTCTTAACCCCATCCTTCTTACAATTCCAATTTCAAACACTTAAATCAATTTTCAAATTGATTTCCTAATTACTCTATTTTGAAATAATTTCCTTTACTTACTCATATATTTCAAAGCACATTAACTTCGGATTTTTAATTCTTAATTATGATTTTAAAAAAATTTAACTGAAAATACCAATTTCATATTTTCCAAATTTCTTCTTTATCCTTTCAAATAAATTCAAACCTTGAATTTTAAAATAGATTCTTCATTTCTTGAAATAATATCACTTGAGTTTAAAAATAAAATCATTTATTCCCATTTATTCAAAATCTCATTTCCCGCACTTGGAATTTAATTTATCAGAATTCACAAATCACTTTTTATTTTTTTCCAATTCATTTTTAATTTATTCAAATTTCTATGATTATTTTACTCAAAATTCACTCTTTATTTTCTTTTCAGAAATTCCATTTCTATAGATTTTGATAACTTAGTTCACCGAAATATTTTAAATCAACCATAGTATCCAACATTTCCAATTATCAATATAATTCATCACAGGATAGCAAATAATTATATCACAAAATATTTTAACAAATCTAAATATTTTGAGGAATCCAGTTGGATCCCTCCAACATGTTTCCCTGCATCCACAGATGTTAGCACAATATAAAATACCATTCCACTTCGAGGTGGAATATCGCAGTATATGGGATTTATATAATATCCTCCGCTATTATGCGGCGCATAGGGTCTCATCCGCTATATAATGCGGGAAATCAATCACTCCAATATGTACTATATATTACTATATAATATACCACATCAAATCAATTCAATCATTCAACCAATTATTTAAATTTGACCATTAAATTTAAATTAAACCTAGATGAGTGAGATTAACTCACCTTTTGCCCCTTTAAATTTGCAAATCCACTTCATTCTCGATTTGTTCCACGATTTTCAGACCTTGTATAAACATTAGATGTTTTATTAATATTCGAGTAAATCGAACAAACAATTTCCATTTAATAAATTTAATAAACCAATGATATTTTTTTCATTCTTTAATCACTAATTATTTCGAATAAAAAAATGTTTTCGGTACTAAAATAATTAAACAAATTTATCTCCATAATAAATTATTTTAAAAATAAACAAGTAAGAGGAATATATGTATATATTTATCTTCCTTTTAAAAACACATATATATTTGTAAAAATAATCTATTTAGATTTTTAAAATCTAATTTTTATTTAAATCCCTATATTTCCAAATCTATAACAGCATCAGCTTACCTGTATATGTAATTCATAACTTTAAGAAAATAACTTGTTTTATAACCTACTGTTATACATTTATCCACAATTATTGTTTTTCTAAATAAGAAACTTTACTGCAACAATCCAAATTCTATCTAACCGGAAGAAACGAACATTAGATAAAATAAAATCGATAATACCTCATGGTCAAGTTCGAAGTCGAACGAAACCCTAGCCTCGACTGACTGCAACACCGACCACCACCAAAAAATTTCGGCCCCATCCACTGTCACGCCAACGTCGCCCTCAACTAGAGCACCTCGGAACCCACATGAGCTTCCCAGTGCGCCACCTCCTTGGCCTCGACATCTCATGGTGTCACTTATGACGAGCAACCAAACCCTAACGCGCCCGCTTCCCACATCTTCGGTTGCCTCAGCTCGATTTCGAATCGCCGCCGTGATGCAAAAGATCATCAGAACTCAGATCGTTTGAGAATAATGAACTCAATTTCGTTGAAGATTCTAACCAAAGCCGAAGAAAGATGGGAGTTCGCGAATTAATTGAAGGAACGAGGAGTATGCCCCCTACCATTTTTATAAGAACGAAATGAAATTTGATTTCGATTTAGTCTTCGTGTTCGGCCATGAAAGACAAAATATTTAGCAGCAGATTCTATTTTCTTTTATTTTTATTTTTTTCTCTGTTTAATTGAGGGAAGGATACGTGGTTTATAGAAGTAGTGAAAGACAGGAGAGGGTGGCGTGCAGGAGAAGGTTGGCTACAGTGAAGGCAAAAAGTTTTGATGTAGAAATGAAACAGGCTGGGAAAGAATCTCTGCTTGTTGAATTAGGTTATATAAATAAATATATATTTAATTAAATTCAAATTCAAATTGTCTCGATAAACGCATCATGAAATTTTGATTTCCTATCGAGGCATGCCGCTAGGCGTTTATAATATTATACCCCTATTCCGAACGCAATGGAAAAGGTTTCGAGTCCTAATTCGATCGTATGGAGAAGATAGCTTTTTGAAACCAGTTATTATATTAAACTTCGATATAAATTCAGCGCGTTTACTTACCATATGTCCTTACGATAACTCTAAATACTACGAAAAATGAAATCCGATAATAATTCAATATTACGGATCCAATGGAACTGGTTTCGTCGAAATCCAAGACTGTGCGTCGGAAGGCTATTTTTAAATATCAATTTAAACGATATATTTTCAAAACTTAACAAAACACCTTTAAACCCAATTTTAACACTTTTACTACCTTTAGTACTATCAATTTAAATTTTTCAAACCCTTAAATTATTTTTAACAGGCTTAAAACTCCAAATTGAACATTTTTACCCAGCTTCAAATTATTTAATTTAATAAGTAAACCATCCAATAAATAGTGATATTTGGAATTCAAGTTAAACATTAACTTTTACATATTTAAAATCAATTAAATATTCCAATTTCAAATGTCCAAAAATTCCGGCTTGTCACATTCCTCTCCCCTTAAAAGAATTTCGTCCCGAAATTACTAAGGCAGAAGAATGTTCCAAACCCACTAACTTTATAAAACCCACTTAGTGAAAATCCCATATTCACTTTTCTAAACCTTTTAATTCCAACTAAAAAATTAGTTAAAATCTCCATTTTCAAAATCCCTTATTTCAATTCCAGTTTGAAATCGTTTTGTCGCTAACAAAAAAATTTTCAAAAAATTTCTAACTCCTAAAATTTTCGAAATTTTTTGGCAGAGTCTCCTTTGTACGGAGGAGCTTTTGCAATTTGACAAGAGATATAAATATATATACATCGACCCACACGGTCAAAAAACAAAAACAGTTCATCTATTTTTATTACGTAGGCGTACCTTTATTTAGCATTTTTAAGCAAGCGGCTTATTATTTTAGCAATGAGCGCGTCCAAATCCAGCCAAACGGCTTCCCGGTACCTGTACTTACTCAATTCAAACATGTAAGTACTAAATATATGAAATTTATTAACATTTCACTTACTTTCAATAGCTAAACACATGCATTTCATAAGCAACATGCACCAAACACTTTCCATGAACATTTTATTTGATTTCAAAACTAATTCAATTGCTTTCAACCAATTCATTTGCCATTCCATTCAATTTTAATTGTTTACACTTCAATTTCTTACATTCAATTTATTTTTAATCCAAACAAGCTATTGATTTCAAAATCAATTTTATTTCACTTCTATCAATTCATAGAATTTTATTTAATCTCGTTTTCGTCAAACGACAGTTTATTTCTACGCAATTCGACTATGATCATGTGAATAAATAATTACTTAAGCTTATAACCATTTTAAATTGATTCCAACTCAATTTATATTTAATTCCTTCCATTTTAATACATTCACAACCATTTTATTTAGCTTGACACATTCCATGCTTGTATACTACTAACCATTCCCAAATTAATTCAACCCAAGCTTTTATTTAATGGTCTACCCTTCCTACTCGAAGTCAAGCTTCTCATTATTCTTAACTTAAGTTAATTTATTTCAATTTATTCCAACTTCAAACTTAAGTTCACTTCTATTTAATTTGATTCTCATCTAATCAAATTCCATTTAATTCAGTTAGCCCATCCATTTTATTTTAATTCACCTTCTCAATTTATCAGAATAATATCCAAGCACATACTTAACTCATTTATACTCGAATTGGATTTTATTTGTAACTCAAATCAGTTCTATTATAATCCAATTCCATTTTATTTTTACAACACCTCCACTTATTTAATTCATTATCAATCCAAGTCGAATTCTATTTATAGTTCGAGTTTATTTCCAAACTTCATTATTAACTTACTATCCATTTTATTTAACCGAGTTAAATTTTATTAACATACTCTATCAAATAATTTATTTAGCTAATTAGCTTACTTCCAACTTTTAAATCAATATTCGATTTTATTACAAAAATCACTTCATTAAATTTTCCTGAGTTCAATTTTTTTTATAATTCCAGTTTGGATTTTCTTTCATTTTCCAAAATTCCAACACTTTTATTTCGACTTATTTATTCCCTTTTTACATTTTTATAAGTTACTCACTTATTAATATTCGTACTTCTCCCTCCATTTACAGTAAATCACATTTTCACTTTACTGTTAACTAGGGATTATATTTTTATTTCAATGCTTTCAATTCTTTTATAAGCTTCTGAAGCTTATTTATTCCAATTCAATACTTACTTAGTTTACATTTATTTATTTAAGTAAGAATTTTATTCCATTTAATATCATCCCTCACAATTCACTTTAATTTCACTCCAATTCTTTTCAACTTAATTCAAATACAATAGGGTTTTATTTTTAGTTTAATTCAATTTATTTCAATCCAATTAAATTTTATCTCCAATCCAAATTTAATTTCTATTTTCCCATTCCAATCACATTCAAGATTTACTAATTATTTCTTCCAATCATCCATTAAATTTTCCACAATTTAATTTCTCCAAATTAAATTTAATTAAGTTTTTCACTTTAAATTTTAATTCCAACATTCAAAGCTCATATTTTCCTTCCTTATTTAAAAATCATCTCAACTTTACATGTTTATAACTTCCTCATCAGGATTTTCAATTCAAATAAGGATTTAGGATTTCAAACACCCGGATTTTGGTTCAAATCATTTTGAAATTATCACAAAATCACACTTCTCAAAATTTTAAACCAATCTTGGTTTTTACCCCCAACAAATTTCCTTTGAAATTTCAAAAACAAACTAGTTCTTATGAACAAATCAATTTGGCAGCAATCCGTCACTTAGAAACTCGAAAATAAACATCGATGATGCTGCAGTCATCACCGAAGTTATTTTCCAGCGAATGAAGTGAGCTCAATGTTATATCCCTTTCCAAAATTTATTTGAAGCAATTCCCTTTCAGAAATACCTCCAAAATAATAATGCTACTATTTGTCTTCAAAACACTTCGAAAAACACTTCCAAATTCGTCGGGGTTTTAAATTTTCAGATTTTGACTTAAATCAAAATTTAACTATAATTCATTTTTATAATTTATGCTCATACAAATTCCCTTTTTGATTACACAGATCATTTCAATTTTTATAATCTTATTTGTTTAGAATATTATTATCCAAACATCCAAGTTATATAACAATTTAAGAAAATATTTCTTTTATATCAAAATATAATTTTGGGCAAAATTATTTCATTCACCCACCTTTAAAATAATACCGTGTCAGTTTATCTTGTCAGGTGTTTATAAACTCTTATCAAATAGCGGCCAACTTACCCGATCAGAATTCATATTCCACCCAACCAATAAGTCAACACGATATTAAAACAATTTATATTCACTAACAAATACGCGCTCATATCTATTAATACACTCAAACTCATTCCAAAGTACCACTGACGCTATCTCTAATGAGTGATTCCCACCAGAGCCAAGGTTCTCGCTTAACCTTCAGCTCTGATACCACTGTAACAGCCCGTTGTTCCGTAAACTTGAGTCGACACTATTCTCCATCATATCCACTCAAAGTGAACGGAAAATACGAAACATTAGGGTTAAAGAAGAAGAAGATAGAAGAAGAGAAAACAAAACAACAACAGAATCTAACCACCGTAGTGGAATAAAATATAATAGAAAATAACTGATCTTTACACAAAAGCAAATCTGTTTGTACATTACATCATCAGAGTACACATAACACCCAACTGGACAGTAATCATAACATGTCCTCACAAAACTGAATACAAAGCTAGTCACACAGCGGAATATTTAAAAACAAGTACGGAATTACGTATCGCCATCCAGCTCATCTTCTGAGCTTTACAGCATCCTTTCCTGTATCCTATAATACTCGGTCTGACCTGAGCATTATAGTTAAATAACACCCGAGTCAGTTTGGAATGCCAGCGTGAGAAAATCACACTCAATTTGATTATCAAAGTTTCAAAATCCTTTGAAAACAAAAGCATCTCGTAAGACCACGCCACAAATAAACATGGCGGGTTTTTACCTTACGATAGCCAAAACACTTTTTATTAAAATCCTCTGATATTATAATAGGGTCTATTTACAAATACTTATTAAAATAGCCTAAATTGTTACATGATTAAATTCCAGCATACTATCCACAAAGTGGGTTCTACAAACAAAAATCGTAAAGGCACGTAGGAAGAATGGATTTCCAATTAATGACTAGGCACTGGGGTACCCCCTGTCACAGTACCTAGTCTAGATCAGCGTACCAAGGATCCACCCTAAATCTCGTGCAACACAAGACCGGGACTACCCCTTACTGGATAATCCCGAGTAAGATCACCCCACGGTTGGGATCAACAACCACCCATTAAGCCGAAATAAAAAGGGACATCTAGACAGGGATGACCTCACCCTAATGGGTGCTACCCACTTAGCCTTGCTGCATAACCTCTGATTTTCAGTCATTCCCGGTTGATGAGGCTCGAGGCTAAGCGTTACCTTTTAGAACGTTTTACTTAGAATGCCCATCATCCACCTGACGATGTTCCGAAAGCATTCATCCATACAAGTCCGTCTTGGGTCCGAACGGAACCGAAGGCACTACTCCTACTACATCCATTTTGGAATCACCTCAGGATTAGTAGCGATTAGCCCTTGCACTTCACTGCTCCACATTCGAATCCAAACTCTTGTTTTCCACACGAAAACGTTCAAACCAGATCGAAGTGTTTTTCAGGAAATAAATCCCCGAAACGATCAGCACATTGGCCAATATTGATAGTCGGTTATTTAACTATCAATTAACATTCACAAACAACCATCAAACAATAAATAATCTCCCAAATTATTTATTATCCTAGAAATATCTTTGCAAGATATATTTCCATTTTCAACCCTTTTTGAAAACAGTTTTCCAACCCTACTCTTCTCATGGGATAAATTCCCAACTATTTATTTCCACTGAAAGCACCAAGTACAAAGCTTTAGATTTTTAAAATAATTTAAAAACACTTTATTATAAAATATACTTTAACATTTAAATTGAAAACTACTTCAATACTTTATTAACAATATATACTTTAAGAATATTTAAGATGAGGTTACTTTATAAAATATAAAACTAGATTTTCTCCTTTAAAACAAAATACCAAGTCACCATTAAATAATTACTACGATGATAGATTTGAAAAATACTTACTTTAGAATTTAAACATTTAGAAATAATAAATTTTCTAAAACATGCTTTTTAAAACAACATTAAAGCTTTTAACTTATATTTAAAAAATTTACGTTGAAAACGTACTTGGCTATCCAAGGAAATATACTTCTCTTCACATACTTTAAAAAATAAATCACTATTTATTTTTAAACAAATTTACCCATTCCTTTAACAAATTCCCACGATGAATATATTATTTCAAATATCTACTGATATATTACTTCACCTTTATAAACCCAGTTTATAAATTTCTTATCCCCATCCTTCTTACAATTCCAATTTCAAATACTTAAATCAATTTTCAAATTGATTTCCAAATTACTCTATTTTGAAATAATTTCCTTTACTTACTCATTTATTTCAAAACCCATTAGCTTCAGATTTTTAGTTCTTAATTATGATTTAAAAAAAAATTAACTGAAAATACCAGTTTCATATTTCTCAAATTTCTTCTTTATCCTTTCAAATAAATTCAAACCTTGAATTTCAAAATAAATTCTTTATTTCTTGAAATAATATCACTTGAGTTTAAAAATAAGATCACTTATTCCCATTTATCCAAAATCTCATTTCCTGCACTTGGAATTTAATTTATCAGAATTCACAAATCACTTTTTATTCTTTTCTATTTTACTCAAAATTCACTCTTTTATTTTCTTTTCAGAAATCCCATTTCTATAGATTTTGATAACTCAGTTTAGCGAAATATTTTAAATCAACCATAGTATCCAACATTTTCAATTATCAATATAATTCATCATAGTATAACAAATAATTATATCACAGAATATTTTAACAAATCTAAATATTTTGAGGAATCCAGTTGGATCCCTCCAACCAGTATAAAATTCCTGGCATCATCTCTCTCATTTTACTTTTTGTTATTGCTTTTATATTCATCTGTGATTGCTTCTGCGACTTCTTGATTAGCATAAATCCACGTAGTTAATCTGTGATTTGATTTAAACCTTGAAACAAAGTTAAAAAGATACATATGAATTATAAAATACTATTTGCCCCCCTTCTTTTGTGTTAAAGTAGCGTTAAGATCCATTACACCGTAACCCACATATAGATGTATGTAATCGTAAGTCTAATAATGCGAATTTCCACATACTTCCTTGCATTCACGATGAGTTATCACCCATATAAAATCTGTATTTGATATATAAGTACCATGTCTATGAAAATCTCATACAATATAAATGGAAATAAATAACGTAATGTGTAATAGAAAATTAAAATGATTCGGTTTGATTGAATAAGCGAGTATATTAGACAGTGTTCGAAAACCTAAAATATGAATAGAAATTTAATGTCAAAAGTCACTCCTTCCTATGATACATAAAGATGTATCAAAAAGGAGCGCTCAAATTTGTTGAACAAAGTATAATGGCGAGGGAAGTTGAGTTAACTTCTTTTTACAAGGTCATGTACTTAAGGGTAGTACATAAGATTAAAATTAATTTCTTTTAAATAATAGCTTACAAAATCATACAAGATAAGGGTTTGTATGAAACCTTAACATATCCTAGGCCAAGGAGTTGGTAGTTTATGCAAGTTAAAAGACTGTCTAATAATTATTCATAAGGGATTTTGTATGAATCTCCCTAGAAGGAGTTTGGAAACGATTATCATGATGACCAATTTAGGCTTTGAACATAAATATTGTGAACTAAAACCGAATCAGCTTTATATATAAGGAAACTCATAAAATATTTATGAATATCTATTCCGTTGCACTGAGAAATAACTATTGTTTCAAAAAATACCAACTTCGTAGCGAAGGAATTTCTTTTAAAAATTATTGGTAGTCAAATGGATTTGGATATGATCTAAAGATGAAACTAATTACATGAAATGAAATTAACCAAACCTAATTGAACACAATGCATTAGAACGTCTAATAAATATTCTTGGGTATTGAAGAGAAACTATAAGTTTCTTATCAATTCGAGAAAGACAATCTTCAGTTGTCAATTAAGCCATTAAATGTGCAAAACAGAAAGGATTCCAAGTACATTATCAAAATATGATTTTGATAGTCGTGCCCAAAGGGATGTGATCCATCACTTGTGATTGTATTTTTAAGAGAAAGACTGAAGCGGTTGGAATTTAATGAGAAATGTTGATATGAATAACCTCGTAAATTTTAATTGTTGAAATTAATATAACAGATTTGTTATTCAACGTGCTCAAGTTAATAAGGAAAATGTAAGATGAATTTCTTGTGCTTTAGTAAGATGAATTATCATACATATTGTATTGTCTACAATATCATAATTTTCTTGTGTATTTGATGCATGAAGCAAATATCAAATCTGAATTAGGATCACTAAATGGTAGTTTAGAGTATTCTCGAATATTTGCAAAATATTAAAGAATTGTTTACAAAAACAAAGAACTCCTTATGAAGGAGTGTTCAGAATCGAACGTTATATGTGATGTTATGGTATAATATATCAATATAAATTCATGTTCAAACTTTAATTAAGAATCATTTAAGTTGGAAATGTTCCAAACAAAAGGTTGTGGATGAATCAATGAAAAGGCTGAGTACGTCACCTTAAATAGCGCCAAAACCAAAGCAAAATATATAAATATAAACACACAAAATTATAACTAGCCAGCGGTGATTTCTAGTATTAAGAATACTACATCATTGTTATACGATAACAATATAATAATAAGAGCCCACTAGAAGTCAAAAAATCAAATAGTTCCACATGATAAAGTTAGTTTATTTCGAAGGGAGTTGATGGCAAGGTAGATAATTAAACAACATAGCAGATCCATCCACGAATGGTCCAAATCTATCAGTTCTCATCAAGCTAATCGAAAGGATGATATTGAAATTCCATAATTGGCCCCACGTGCAAGTGAGAGATTGATAGTGTTCAAGGTATGCCCTAGGGGAAATTTTGTAATTGTTAAATATATCTAACTCGATAACTAATGTTGTTCGAAATAAAATGTGTTCCTTTCTATTATATACTTAATATAACGTGTTATATTAATTAATTCTATTAAAAGTATATTTAATAGAAAATCTATAAATAGCATATTTTGTTAAAGTAGTAACAATGTGTTGTAATCATAAGTGATATATCACACTAAAATAAACCTAAGGTTTTAGCTATACCAAAATAGTGATTTTGCAATAGTTTATATCTATTAGTTGCTAACACTTACAAATGCTACAAATTCCTAACAGCAAAAAAGTGTTAGGATACCTGAAAAGTATTGATGAAAATAAATACTTTTCTGAATAAACTTTACAACACAAATAAGTGTTACTGTAGTTGTTAAAAATGTAAATAATTTATTAACAAGAGGAATCTTCTATAATTTAGACATATGCTTCTCTTCTCACGCTTACCCATCCATTCCCAGACATATTTTGGATGCATAAAATTTAATTTAGGATTTTCTCTTCCTCCCAAATTCAACGCCGATTTCAACCACTTCCTAAAATCAACGATGCCTTCATCCACTTCCCAATATCGAACGCCAACTTCAACCACTTCAACTTGCCGACTTCAATTCGCTTTGCTATAGGTTCTTCTTTCGCTCTATTTTTTTCATATCTTCGCTTTGTTGTAGGTTCTTCTTCTAATCTATTTTTTTTGCTGAAATTTTGAGTGATAGTCTGTTGAGGAATAAATGGTGCCTTTTACAATGAATATGATAGATTCCTTTGAATTTTCCAGAGCCGTTTGCCATTAGTTGAGCTCAAATTGAGGCTCGTCTTCCCCAATTTCAACAGCCATTCTCATATTTCAAAAAAAAGAAGGCCTTTGGGATTTCCAAAATTTGCTTCTATGATGTGAAAACTTGAATCATGATTCAATTTCAGGTATCGATATTTTCAATTTCACTTTGACGCGTATGATTTTTAACAGTTGCGATTCAAACTGAATTTTGAATTGAAGATGGTATATTTTGAGTTGAAACTCATTTTGAATTGTATGATTCTGTGATTTTTGAATTCCATGATAGAGATAAACAATAATGTGAAGTTGTTTGTAATATTTAAATCTATATGAAATGTTTAAGTCCAAGCGAGCTTGCTTGCAAGCTTAGTGATTATTTAATTTACCTCCCATGTTGCATGAGTATGGTTATGCCAAATTTCCATTGTGAGTCATTCAAACTATGGCCAACCATTCAATTATTTATTTAACTTTGGTGTGTGTTGTGTGTATATATACCCGAGCTTTACTAATTTTACCAGTAAACATATATTAAATTACATCTACAGATGATAGGAGTCATGAACTGATTCTTGTATTAAAAATAAAATAAGATTGTTAGCATGCACAGATCCTTGGTCTGGTATTATACTCTTATAGTATGATGTTTTGCTAGGCTCTTTCCTAGCATATTTAGAAATTTAGTAAGAAAGGAAATTCGTACAGAATCAAAATACTTGATATTTTATTACTGGTATATGAAGACAACTCATTCACCATGCACGAACTTAACTGTACTGTTATAACTAAGAACAACTTAACTATGTCTAATTCATGCTTTAGAACGCATTTTGATTATTTGTGTTTCACTTTTGGTTTGGCATATGAGTTTATTCTATGGTATGATGTTTTCCTACGCTCTTTCCTAACATATTGCAAAATCTTTTGAGAAAATAACTTGTAGAATCAAATCACTTGTTATACTGGTAATAAAAGGACAATTATTCCACCATGTGTCAACTTAATTCCATTATTTTAACTAAGAGATGCAATTTTATTATTTTTCATTGCAGTCTTTCTTCACTGCAAACCGATTTCCTTAGTTATTATATTTACATGACAGTGAAGCAGTTGAATATCAATCTTGCAATGCATTACATTTTCTGTATTCGATTATTGGGACATAATATATGGACGTGAGAAGTATTTGCTTTGGGGAAATGAGGTAACTAACATATATGGAATATTTCTGTACAATGTTACTTCTACTTATATATGAGTTTATTTCTACATAAGGTCAGGTAGAAGTTGAAAATTTAGACCCGAAATAGGTTGTTACTATTTGTAGATATTGTTGATATGTAAGTTACAATAGTTTCCATTACTTTGTTAAGCTTTCATGTCCAGTTGGTGTTACAATCTATTTCTTAGATATGCACACGCAATTTATTATTTTGTATATAGATGCAATACCGATGATATTCAAAGTTTGTTGTCACCTTTTATTCCACGATATTTTAAATAATACGAAGGTATCTAACTTATTGTGCAGGTTTATGTCTGTTAGATTCAAAAAAGTTACTAGTTAACTTTGTTATGGGTCTTCGTAATTGCAAATAAGACTACAAGCAATTGTAAGTGAAAATGGGTTGGGTTTAATTGACAAACTGCTTATACATTTTTCTTTGCAAATCTATATGACACTAACGTAATATTATATATTATTTTAGTTATGACAGAACAAATGTCAAGAGGGTGGATTAAAAATCCACGTAGAAATGAGGATGAATATAAGTAAGGTGTTAAGAACTTCATCAACTTTGTAAAACAACACTCACCACAAGATATCCAGTTATGTCTGTTCCTTGTAAGAAGTGTAAAACTCCAAAAAAATCTCAATAGAAACAGTTGATAAAGACTTGATATTTTTTGGTATGCTTTCGACATATGATATGTGGTTCTTTCAAAGAGAGAGAAACAATGCTACAGTACAAATGACTTGCATTATATTCTACCCACGAGTTTCCTATTCAAGACCAAATGCAAGTAGATGAGCCTATTGAGGGCGCTCTTGGAAATCTCATTAATGATGCATTTAGAGTGCATGATATGCCATAGGCTAGCGGTGAAGTGAACTTTGAAGAGATACATGTTCAAAAAATGTACCATGAATACAAAAGCAAAGCAAATGAGAAACTATATCCTTCGTATGAAGATGGACTTACAACTTTAGGTATAATGGTAGAGCTTCATAACTTGAAGAAAGAATTTAACTGGTTAGGAAATTGCATGACAGAATTGTTGAAATTATTTAAAAAATGTCTTCTAAAAGAAAATACATTACCCGACAAGTATCCTACCAAGAAAAAAATGTTAAAAGAATTGGGAATGAAGGTAAAAAGCATTCATGCATGCGAAAACGATTGCATGTTATTTTGAGAAGAGAACGCTAATATGGTAGAATATCCCC
Organism: Allium cepa; assembly: GCA_030765085.1. Taxonomy (NCBI): domain Eukaryota; kingdom Viridiplantae; phylum Streptophyta; class Magnoliopsida; order Asparagales; family Amaryllidaceae; genus Allium; species Allium cepa. The sequence goes on from CM060941.1 coordinate 748,900,850, forward strand.
ATTGTCTACACCAAGATTTAAAGATATGGCAAATGTGTTAGGCATAAAAAAATGACACCCAACCAAAGAAAGTTCTAAGACATTTCCCTATAATTCCAAGGCTGAATAGATTGTACACTATACCGTGGATAGCTCATAAAATGCAGTGGCATAAGCATGCCGATCCTTTACGTAATTTCATGTGCTATCCTGTTGACTCAGCTAAATGGAGATCAATCAAATGTAAGTGGCCAGAATTTGCAAATGAATGACGTAATATTTGGCTTGGTATCACTAGTGATGGATTTAATTCGAATAGGATTCTCTCTAGTAGTTACCGTTGTTGGCCCGTATATATGATTCCTTATAACCTACTCCCTTCGTTATGCATGAAATCACAATTTCAAATGCAAAGATTGTTAATTCCTGGACCAAAAGCATCAAGTCAAGACATTGATATATACTTAGAACCTCTTGTTGATGAGATGAAGAAACTTTAGACGGAAAGAATTGCTTCTTTTGACATGGACAAGGGAGAAAGTTTACAATGAAGGCAATACTGTTAGGGGGAATCCATGACTTGCTAGCATTTGGAAATTTATCTAGTTGCGTGACACATGGTTATAAAGCATGTCCATTTTGTGCTATGGAGACCGAGTCAGAGCACGTTGGTAACAAGGTTGTTTATCCAAAGTATAGAAGATTTTTGAAGGGTGGCCATCCATATGGATTAGTAAAACATGGATAGTATAAGGATATCGAAGATAAAGAACCGCCAACGAGGTTAAGGGGAGCATCCCTTTTGGAAAAGCTTAATTGTATAAAATATTTCTCTAGAAATTACAGAAGAATAAGAAGCAAACAATATTTGAAGCTACTGATAAAAGTTTCTTTACAGATGGAGATGGTGACATAGAAAAATCGTCTTGGTATAAGAAGTCAATTTTCTATGATTTAATTTATTGGAGCAGTCATAAAGTGAGAATACTATTGATGTGATGCATACCGAGAAGAATTTTAGAGAGCTTCTTATCAACTTAATGTTTGACAAGAGAATGTAATCATCAAGTTTGCATGGGACGAGATTCATAAAATAAAATGTTGCCAAGTTCTAAAAGATGCCAAACTTCCATCTTGTCTTGCGACAAGATTTGGTTGCCTTGTTACTATTCAACCATCTACTTTGCACATGAAAAAACATACAAGTATCATAGTTTTATGCAATACTTGCTTCCTATAATGGTTCAACATGCATATCCGAAGCTTCGTGAGTTACGACGAGCTATTTTACAAGTGAGTTTGTATTTTAACATAATATGCTCGAAAGTTTTAGTTCGAGAACAAGTTCAAGCCACTAAAGATATGATTTTTGAGGCATTGTGTGTGCTAGCACATTATTTTCCTATAGAATTCTTTGATATAAGTGTTCTTCTTATGGTCATCAAGCTGGCCAAGCTTTGCTATATGGACCTACAAACTATATATGGATGTATCCATTTGAAAGGTGAGATATTATTTTTACTAGGTTTGTAAATGACAATTTCTAAATATATATGCATGTGTACATGTGTTTAGGGCTATGAAAGAATGCAAAAATATACCTAGTAGTAAACGCTATATAGGAGGATCAATCGTTGAAGCATATATTGTTTCAGAATCAGTTAGATATGCAATGGAATATATGATGAACCCACATGATGGAAATCATAGTTCTACACAAGCATCATTTTTAGATGATGATGATGATGATATATGTGAATGCCCTATCTTTGAAGGCAAATATATTAAGCTAACTAGGATGCAACGTGCAAATACGAAGGTGGATACTTTTCAGAATCGATGTTCGCGAGAGAGAAGAATAATATAGGTATGAATTTTCTCCATATTATGATAAATAACTATGACACAAAATAGCGAATGTATTCATATTATAATATCTAATTTGTAGTACATATCGTTCTTTTTTAGATGGTGTGTCTCGTGGTAAAAGAAAAGTTACCATAATGGCAGAAGTAGTCGTTCAAACTGAATTTATTAATTGGTTGCACAAAAAGTAAGTTATTTCAATATGAAAATTGCAGGTTTTTTCCTTTTATGTTAGTAATGCAAATTTTTTCATCCCTGATAGCTACTAGAAGAAAAATGCCTGAACATAATGTTGTGGCAATATGTTAGTGGTCCAAAGCGGGAAGCTAAAGGCTATCTCAAGTATAGAGTGAATGGATACATATTATCTCCTCAACATTATGACGACACTCTTTTAACCCAAGATAGCGGTGTTTGCATGGATGTAATCACCACATTTGTTGCAAGTGCAAAAGATATAAATCCTACAGATGATGACACTACTTGGTATGGTATCATTAAAGATATCGCAGAAGTTGATTATTATGATTCTCAACATGTAGTATTCTATTGTGATTGGATAAATATTGCGGATAAGACAATGGTTGTAAGATTTGTACCAATTCACATTTATTGATGGTGAACTTGAAAAAGCTCAAAAATTCTAATGGAGAGTATGATGAACCAGCTATTCTAGCAACCGAAGAAGGTCAAGTTTTCTGTGTAAAAGACACTCAAAATCCCGATTGGTCTGTTGTTCGATGTTCTCCAAAGCGCATGACAGACAACATAGATGACTACACCATACCGACCGATTTTCAGTCTGTTATGAAAGAACAACCTAGCTTAGAACCATTATTGAAATGTCTCGAAATGAAATAGATATCATTTTGAAATGAATATTTATGTTGTTTAGTAGTTTTATTTGCTTTCAACATGTGTGAAAAGAAGATAGTCATTGTTGTGTTTTCAACCACTCATCCTTATTTTTGGTTGTGATATTATCAAGTAATTCAGCACAACACTATTTATATGTTTTACTCAAGAGAAGTCTTCAAATATGTAAAGTTTATTAATTATTCTGTTAAAAAATTCAAATCATTATTATGCTTATATGTTTTAGGATATAATCATTAAAATGCAAAGATATGTTTGGGAAAAATGATATATTACTATATGAAGTATTAGCACCGGTTCTTAAGGAGACCGTGTTCCGAGGATTTTTAATAGCCTCACTGACTAAGTGGTATGGTTACTTCCCATTTGAAACCCGCTTCGTTGTTTTGAAACGTTTTAGCAGTTTATATCTAATATTTGCTATCGCTTTTGATTTTAATACATATTACGTTTTAAAATTTCTATTCATTATGTCAGCATCATTACTACTATATTTATTGAAATGACGTTTTAAGTTTCATTGTATACTAAAATCTTTTTATGCAGGTCTAAATGTCAAACAATTGCAATACTAGTGCATCTAAAGGTACAAATGCAGAGCTTGAAGCATGTAATCCTCCTCCTACAAGTAATAAATAATACTCGATTACTGTTGATTTTGAGGGTGTTAAAGGGAAAGATGAAGCTAAATGGAGCTCTAGATGCCAAGCCATAATTTGTTGTCATATATGGATTGGCTATGACGAGTGGAGAAACGTAGATGATTAATACAAGAACATTTTGTGGCAAGTGATGTGCACGTAAATGTGCATATATTTACATCCATATTTTATCTTTTTTTTAAATAAACATCATATTTGATCATTTTAACATGTTTAAAACCAAAATTCAATTATTTGCAAACCATCATATTTTCATCTTCATTCAGGAGCAAAATGGTCATTTTTGTGCATATGTCAATGTAAGAATTTTTACTTGGACGATTTTTATAATTTTTATAGGATATTTTGATGCATATGGAAGAGGGATTCATGATGATATATGCATGCACATAGAACTACAAAGGAATGAAGAGGAAATAATTCAAGTTCAAGATCATGGAGGACCCCACCCACTTATCTTGATTTTCAGTTAGGAGCTAAGCACATGATAAAAGGTCATTAAAGCTTCATGTATATTTAAATGGGGGATTAGTGGATGATAATGATTACTTGGTGGTCACACTACCTCAAGGGTACTTTGGGAAGCTCCCTAAAAAAGGAATTAGGGATTTATGCATGTATAAATAGCCCTTTTATGTACATGAAACTATCTTCTACTCTCATGTATGTTTACTTAGGAAATTAACAAGTTGTAAACAAAAATCAAGGTGAAATAAAATGGCTTTCAAGTCTCTTTCTTCTCTCTTTTCTACATGATTTTCTTTGTTTTATTGTTAATATTTATTTTTATGCTCACTTTCTCTTTAAGTTCATAGCTTAGATTTACATTCATGCAAGTGGTGTAGTTTATATTTTTATGCATGTAGTTAGTAGCTAATCTCTTTTGCTTTCTTTGCTTATTTTCTATTTTCTTCTCTTTTTAATGTTGAAATTAACCTATGTTGCTTCAATGCTATAAACGAGTAGCTAAACCCCTTCAACTTAAGGATAATGAAGCTCTCAAATATTATGTACTTTCAACATTACTTTGATTTATGATCTCTTTTTGTTTATGCTTAATGAGAGTGAATTTTGATGCAAGTTTATATAAGTTGGTTTGATAGCTTATGGTGTTCTCGCAAATGAGCTATTCTTATTCAACATAAACACAATTTGCATCATCATTTGCTAAGTCCATTTTTGATTTTGAAATGAAAGTAAAAATGAAATTTAATAATCTATATTACTAGTTACAATAGTAAATAGGTCATTCTTAAAATAGCTTTTGCTTTGGCTTCATTTTCATGAGAATTACAAGTGGTATAATTGTTGCACTATTGTTTGATGGTTTAAGTTATACTAATTAATAACATAAACAAACCATACTTATGATAAATACAATAATTATTTCACTTAATATCAAAGCTAGAGATCATAAATTATTATTTGTTGATTTACAAAAATTAGAGTGGATTTATCCCTAAATTGTTCTCTAGTTCAATAGTTCTCTAATCACATTTTAATTCTAGTTCTAGCTACATTTTGTTTTTAGTTAATAATTTCTCCTCTATTTGGTCTAATTTGATTGAATAGATTTTTAAACTCTAGCACTTCCCTACGGATCGAGCTATATTCGCCACGTATTATGACAGTACGCCGCGTGCTTGCAGTAAAATTTAATTCGAAAATTTTCGGCTATTTATCCAAACCAATAGAAATTTGGTCGATTAACAAGGTTTTAGCGCCGTTGTTGAGGAATCATTTTTATTTTGATTTTCTATTCTTCAAATTATTTTTGTTTGATTTTATTGTATGTTTGTTTTGTGTGTTCATTTACATTTTATTTTAAAAACAAAACAAAAAATTGTGTGTTTGTGTGTAATTTTTGTGATATTTTGTTTGTGGGCATGTTGTTAGTTTTGTATTTTCTTTTTTCTATTTGCATTTCATATTCTAAAAAAATATACAAATTCAAAACAAAAAAACGTATTTTATTTCCCTTTCAATTTGCATTTCATTTTTACAATTTACATTCCATTTAGAATTTGCTATATTTTTTAGAAAAAAATTCACTGTGCAAAACTATGCACATTCTGCCTACTGTTGCCTACTGTAACCATATCCATTACAACACACTCACTGCTCCTCTGCCTAACAACCTACGTCTTCCCCTCTGTTAACTTATCCTCACTGCCTTGAACATCTACTTTACTTCCCACTGCCTATCTGCCTACAACAACTTCAAGTTGACAGCAACAGACTGCATCACCATCTCCAAATAGCAATACAACCAAGCATCCACCATCTCCATCACTACTCGAACCCCATGCCATACAACATCATTTAGCTGCAAGTAAATATCACTTCATCCCCTCCACTTGCACATATTCACACATAGACCTACCCAGTCATACAACATCCATACATACCACAACTCACAGCAAACAACTTTCATAGCCACAGTTCAACAATCCCCGTCTGACCAAAATTCAAACATTTCTGCCTCAACATCTTCACTTCATACAACCATCTTCCTCCAACACTTATCACTTCATAAACATACTCAGCCTTCAATTACCGCCACAAGTTATCTCTGTTACTTCTGCCTGCCATTGTTCCCCCTTTTTTCTTCCACAGTCAGTCCTATTCATATCATTGATCCCATTCACTGTCCACTTGACCATCCACTCCTCACTACCGTTGCCTTCAGTCATCTACAACTTTAACTCCGCACTTGCCTGACAACTCTACTACACAATCTTTCACCGCCCATCAACAGCCCTATACAGCCACCTCACCATCACCACTAACCTTTGTCAGTTATCACCACAGTGCTTGCATAACACCCTGCTCCTCTGGCCTTCCCCTGTTGCTACTTCCTAGAGTAACCAATACGAACTACTGCTCATATATACAACATTGCGTCCACATACTCATACTGCCTCATACTCCTCAGACCAAACTTACAACTGTCACTTCCCCTTACAACCAGACAGCCACAACTTCAATACCAAAACAACTGTCCCATAGTATCATTGCCTGCAACGGCTTGTAGTCATCAATATCCACCAATATCTCACCTTTAATCACTATTCATAACCACCACCAATCAATTACCCCCAAACTTCTACTTCTAAAAACCACTGATCTGCATAAACCACTCAGCACCATCATAACCTACTACTGTATCACCAATTCTGTGCTTCTACTCAAAACTGTCATTCACCTCCTCAAAAATTCACCACCTCACTACATTACGTATGACACTTCCTCAACACATAACATCCAAATCACTATCCACTATCATAACCAATACCCACTGCAAAGCTTCGGCTCTACTCAAAACCAACAATCACCTCACCAATCCAAGCTTCAAATCGACCAACCAGCGACTTCGAAATGGCATCACCTGGAATCGCAAATCCCAGAGCCACCGCAACCTATATCCACCAATCACGACACCTCCTACAACCCAATTACCCAATTTCCTTCCAACCAGCATACTGTAAACCTCAGCCTAATCATCAATCGTCGCAATTACCAATCGCCATCACTATCACTTCATCAACCCACGCAACCATTTCACGACCTCAGCCCATTCATCAATCCACGTGGATTTCGAACGTTGTTTTGAGTCTGTAATATTCGCGAATTTGTATTTGGTCTGAAAGTCATGAATTTAGGATCAATAAAATTGGTTTAAGAAACGAATGAATTTGGAATTAACGAAATTTGTTCGAGTTTTCTAATTTTTTTTCTTTTTAGTGGCGAAGTATGATTGTTTTAATTGGGTCGGGCTGAATAACAGGGACTTGCTTTCAATTTTTAATTTTGACCTTTTCTTTTCTTCATTTGTTTTAAGTTTTCTTTCTTTTTATTTCTCATCTATTCTTCAAAGAGAAATTTCAACCTCTTGTTTTCTTTTGTTTGGTTAAAACATCCTCTTGTTCTATTTTATTGTTAAAACATTCCAACCAAAAAAAGAAAGTTTGAATTTTTTTTGTTTTAATTTATTTTTACTTCCATAGTTATATATTAAAAAAAATAAAACAATTGTATATGTCTTACTTTTTTAGGTTGCAGGAGATAAAGAAATTGCTTGCCAAAAGTTGCTTGCTCCCCTGCTTAGCTTGTTTAAAAAAAATATTATTGCCGCTTTAAAAATAAATTGCTAATAATTCTACACGCTCTAGTATTGTACTTTCATTCCTTGTTTTTATTTGAATCGCATTGTTGGTTGCTTGCATTTGCATTTATATATATAAAAAATTTCAAAATCCAAAAATAAACTTCATTTTTAGTTGCATCGTAAATTCACTTTTAATTTTTTATTTGCATTCATCTCATCTTATTTTATTTTCTAAAGGCAATACCCCAATTCACATAAGGTGAGGAATTTCATCACCCTTTCTTTAGCTCACAAACGTATTTCATCGTACAATTTGACTAATAATAAAGGTTAGACGTTGGACCTAAGGGTGTCGCGAGCTCATCTAGGGCTTAATGTATCTTCACAATTTTTTTTAACAATTTTATTTCTTGGAGTCTAGGCTACGGCAGAGTAAAAACCATTTATAAATATTATGGTGATTCGCAAATATTATAGTGGTTGTTCCTCTAAAGGTATTTAAACCTTCGACTGCATTACTACAGTGATTCGCGGTGCACCGATAACTCCTGTCCGTTTCCTGGTTGAGAAATATTTTTATTGATTTAAGACAAAGTGAAATTATACAATTTTGGATTAGGAGTTACTAAGGACAAAAAATTGTAATTAAGTCCTTTGCATTCATTTAGTTGCATTAGTTCATGCATATTTAAAAAACAAAAAAAAATCAAAAATGCAAAATCTAAAAAAATTGTAAATTTTACTTAACTTAGTTTTTAATCCAAAAAAAATCCTTTTTCCTTTCCTTTGAAAATTTTTAATCAAAAAACAATATAAAATCTTTTCAAAAAATAAAAAAAATTCAAAATTCAAAAACGAAAACAAAAATTAATTTCCATTTTCTAAAGAACAAAGAAGAATCCTTTTGGTAAATATTCGAAAATTCCAAAAAAATACAAAAACAAAAACAAAACAAAAAAATCAAACTTTTCTTTTGAAAATAAATCTCACTTGGTAAATAGTTTTCTTCCTTATAAAAAAACAAAAATGAGTTTTCAAATTTTCTTTCATTCTCTAAACTCGATTCTAACTCCTTTCTCTTCTCGACTTTCACCTTTGCATGAGTGCTTGGACTCGTGAATCAACAAATCGTTGGACTCGCGACTCAACAACTAATCGTTTAACTCGAATAGACGATCCTCCCGAAATGGCAAATGAAAATGCCCCTCGAACTCTTATGGATAGAGTATTTCATGATAGAGTTTCGATTCCATCTTGCATCACATTACCCGCCCCTACGGGTAACCACTTTGAAATTCACTTGAACCATATTGCCACACTTTCAAAATTCGGCAATTTCGAGCACGATGATCCATACATCTTTTTGACGAAATTCGAACAAGTTTGCGCAATCATTAAACTCCAATAACTTTTCAATGACGGAATCAAACTTTGATTAATCACATTCGCTCTTACGGATTACGCTGAAAAATGGTTGTATAGCTTACCATCAAACTCAATTAAAACTTGAAAACAATTCGTAAGAGCTTTCTTGAAAAAATTCTACCCCTTGGAAAAAACGAGTGGAATTCAAAATGAAATTGCAAATTTTCATCAATTCAAGGGAGAACTATTCGTAAAATATTTTGAAAGATTTAAAGAGGTTTTGATAAAATGTCCACACCATAACTTTAAAAAATGGACGATTTGCCAAATCTTATATGATGGACTCGAAAATAGCTCACGAACCATGCTCCAATCAATTTGCCAAGGCAACTTTCTTGCCCAACATCATGACGATGCTTGGCAATTTCTTGGAAACCTCGCTGAAAAGTCATCCCAATGGGAACGTTCGAACGAAAAATCAATTTACTCACGATCGAGTGCAAACTCGATAGGATCTTCATTTGCTTTGGAAGCTAAGATCGACACAATGATTAAAAAATTTACAATGTCTTCTCATCGAATCAAATGAACCAAGCTTCACAATCGATGTGTTATAAATGCAACGATCCTAATCATATAGCCGATCAGTGTCCTAATTCTATCGAATAAATCAATGCTTTCAATAAAGCCAAAAACGTCCCGTTTTCTCCAACGTACAACCCTGGTTGGAGAAATCATCTGAATTTTGCTTGAAACCAAAACAATTCTAACACAAATACGATTTGTCCGAATTTTCAAGCATTTTCGAATAATGCTTCGAACCCTCCCTTTCATCCGAACAATTTTCAACCAAACTTTGCGGGTCCGTCCTATAATCAACCGCAACAATCAAATTTTCAACCAAATTCTATCCATCCTCCTCAAGACCATAAACGTTTAAGTTGACTTGAGAAAACTCGTGAAACTTTAGCTAAGGCAACTACTCAAAGCCTTCAATCAAACAGCAATTTGCAAAATTTATTGACTTCATATATGCAAAACACAAATCAATCAATTACGAAACTCGAAATGCAAATGAGTCAATCAGCCACGTCTGTAAGTGAATGCGAACGAGAAACATTCCCAAGCCAATCCCTTCCAAATCCCAAAAATCAAAATGCAAATTCAAATCAACCCCATGTTGTTCAAGATAGCAACGTCACCCAATTGAATGCTATCACAACTTTACGTTTCGGTAAACAAATCATAATCAAGTCGTTAACCCAAACGACTTACCGAAAACTTCTCTCGACACTTCTAAAGCAATGAACAAATTTGAACAGACATGGAGACAAATGTCGAATCGAATGCCAATCAAAGTTCTTCTTCTACTACTCAAGTAGACTCGCCTTCCGAGTATCGTGTCCCATTTGCACATCGTCTTCGACCAAAGAAACACTCGGACCAAATGGAAAAGATATTGAAAATTTTTAAACAAGTGAAAGTTAACATCCCACTTCTTGACATCATTCAAAAAGTCCCCAGTTACGCGAAATTTCTTACGGACTCGTGCACCCAAAAGCGACCACTCAAGTGCCCAAAATGGTCTTCTTAGCCACCAGTTTGATTGAAGTCTTGTTCCAATCCATGCCTGTTAAATACAAAGATCTTGGCTGCCTTATGATTTCGTGTACAATTGGAGATAAGACAATTAACAAATGTTTGATTGACTTAGGCGCAAGTGTCAACTTGATTCCATATTCCATGTACAGACAATTAGGATTAGATGATTGTTCGTCGACGGAAATTCTATCGGTTTATAAAACCGTCAGACGATTTTAGAAATAAAATCACCGCAAGCGCACGTTGTACGAATGTAGCACGTGGCGAATACGGGTCGATCTGCAGGGAATTATTGATTTAAATTTCCTACTCAATCAAATTATACCAAAGTCGATAGTGTATTTAAGCTAGAAAATGAGAAAATGAACCAACTAACAAAAAGAAAAGAAATGCAAATATGAGAGTTAAATGTCAATTTAGAGAATAAATCCACTCTCTAGATCATGTAGTTCAACACATGAAATCATGATCTCTCTTTTATGGTCATTAGTGTTTTAATTGATGTGGTTATCATAAGTATGACATATTTGAGCTATTGATTAGCCAACATAAGCCGTCAAACTATAACAAACTCCTTAAAACACTTACTAACTTTCATGAAACTTGACAAAGAAAATGAAAATGAAATCTATTTTAAGTATGTCCTATTAACTATTGATTAGAAACATAGACTATCAAATTTTAATTTCAAATCACTTTCTTATGCCATAATCATATATTGATGAAGAGGCATTTGTGTTAGTGATTGTTTAAGCATAGCCTATTTGGTGTCAACAATATAGACTATCAAATTCAAAGCAAAAACAACAAATAAAACCACTTCTATCATCATCATTAAGCACAAAAAGAGAGCATGAATTAACAAAATGTTGAAGCTACATTAATTAGAGAGCTTCATTACCCCTAAATTGAAGGGGTTTAGCTTCTCATATTTGCCATTTTATTAACAAATGTAGCTAACAACATGAAAGCAAAATGAAGAGGAAAAAGAGAGCAAAATGAAAAGATAAGCTAATTAACTTGCATGAAAGAAAAGAGATCTACACTACAACATAAAAGTAAATGAACATGAAAAGAAAGAGCATGTATTAAATTGCATAAAAAAAAGATTACATAAAATAAAAATGGCTAAATAGCCATGAAAAGAGAAAGAGGAGCTTTCATTTTATTTTTGATCTAAACTAAAGAGAAGGAGGCCTAAGAGAGACTAAGAGAAGAGATGAGGATACATGAAACATATGGGTATTTATACATGTATGAAACCCTAATTCACTTTTTGGGGAATGCCCAAAATGCCCCTTAGGAAGTGTGGAGCCCAAGTAACCATTAACATGTCTTAATCCCCCATTAAGTGTACATGAAATCATTAACTCCATAAGCATGTGCATTAGCCTTTAATTTGTACATTAAGGTAGGTGGGGTCCTCCATGATCTTCACTTTGAATTATTTCCATCTTCATTACTTTATATTCTTTGTGCATTCATATTCCTTCATGAAACCACTCCTATTTGAGACCATTTTCCTACAAAAATATATATAAATTTCCAATCAATTTTTCTCAAAGAAATATATGCACTTAAATGACCGTTTTGCCCCTCTATGAAGATGAATATGTGAAACTTTGGAATTAATATGAATTTTGGTTAAAACAAGTTAAAATACCCAATATGATCATTTATTTAATTTAAATAGAATAAATATGGTGGTAAAAATATGCACATTTACGTGCACATCAAATACCCCCACACTTATCTTTTTATTCGTCCTCGAATAAACAAAAACTAAGATAAATCCGTTTTCGTAGGGAGTACGATTGCATTGAGCGTATGCAACAAGCCGTTAAACCTCTGGGTGTCCCCAGTAGGACGAGTGTTGTCTCGTGAGGGTTTTCAGCGGATACTACCCACAAAATCCGAGTGCGGGATGAAAATATTTACAAAATGCAATATTTATTTACAAAGAGACGAATGTGAGTTTTTGAAAATATTTACAAATGAAGGATTTCTTTTTAAATTGACACAAATAAGTTAAACATAGGTTTTGATCATTATCTTGGGATTTAAGTCATTTACTCATCAAAATTTCCAATAAAAATCAAGTTATCATAACAAATAGACAATAGTTTAACTCGTTGTTTTGGTTAATAACATATTGTAACTATGAAATGGATCCTTAGTTGATTATCAAAGTTTATCAAAGTGGTATTTTCATTTCTTTTCAATAACAAATCAAATCAACTAAGTAAAAATAGTGCTATGATTTCAATTGCTTGCTCTCTCATTATTTGCAAGAAAAATTACACATCTAGCTCAGGTAAACTGAGGCTAGATATACCACCCATGCACTGCCTTTCGGGCTTATGTGAGGGGAGTACAGAGCATGGCGAGTGCACACACTTTCGTGCATACACCTACTGACCGTAGGTGGTTTTTATTAAGTCTGTTTTTTTACATGTGTTTCATACATGCATAACCGTGATGACTTTTAAATGAGTATGAAAGCACATAATCAAAAATTCCAAGTAATTCACCCATGCATAACCGTGAGGACATTTAAATGAGAGTGAATATTTGGATGTTATTATATTTTATTTTTATATATATATTTTTTAAGAGAGAGAGAGTTTTGCAAAATCATCTTAGCACCATTTAACTTGGAAGACAAAAAAAATGTTATATCCTTTACTTTAAATCAACCACTTTTTAAAACAAAGATTTTCAATTAGGATGTACTTCATAATTAACACGTATGAATCTTCCTATATACTAGTTAAACCATTATTATTTGTAATCAAACTTCAATTTTATTTTTTTTAAGGCAAATAAATTTTCAAAAATTTTAATTTAATAAACCAAAACCATACATTTATCTTGTAGTGTTTCTTTTAAAAATAAATCAAAAGAAAATTTACTTTTGGGATTTTTTTAATTTTTTTTGAGATAATAAAGCAAAAATAAACCATGAAAAAAAATTGTAGATGAATCTCCCCCCACACTTGATTTTAACTGTGTCCCCACAGTCAACCTAAGTGGAAGGAAAAAAATAAAATAAAAATCTTATATTTACATGAAAGATTATTATTTACAAGAGATGAGAAAGTATACAGTCAAAAAGTAAATGAAACGGTCTTCTAAAGACCGATTCATTTGTCTCGTCAAATGTGCGAGACACAGCTTAAGCGCAAAAAACCAAACCTTTAAAGATTTTAAAGTTGAATGTTGATTTGGAAAAACGAATGTCGTTTTATTGAAAATCGTATGAGTTGTTTTATTTTCGACGATTTTTGGGATTGATAAAACAATTGATTGAAATTCACATTTATTTTCACCAAATTGAAATTCAAGTTTATCATTGAAAACTTCTTCCAAATTATTGATTTCAAAGTCAAAACGGTGATCGAAATCTTCCCCATCGGGATTTAACAACTCGTCATCCAAAAGTCCAAAAAATTCGTGTTCATTAAATTCGTCTTCCTTTGTTGGATTATCAACAACTTCATTGCGTATCTCAAGTTCAAAATCCAAAGTTGTATTCAAATTTTCAAGATCGAGAAAAGGAAGATCGAATTTTAAATTTGGTTCCACACCCTCAAAAGAATTGAAATCTAACTCAATTACCGTGTTTTCAACAACTTCATTAAGATTGTTATTTTCAATTTCAAAAGTTGTTATTTGAAAACCATCGATTTGGGTAAAAGATGGATTATCACTTGACTCATCACATGTTGGGATTTGGTTTTTTTTTTCACGTTGTTTCATATATATTTCAAACAACAAAATTGTGTGTTCATCGTAAATTTCGTTCATTTGTTCAACAAAATCCAACTTATAATTATTAACTTGAGAATTTTCGATTTGGATTTGTTGAGGACAATTTTTTTCAATCGTATCATGGTGGAGATTATTCCCATTGCCAAAATTATTTGTAAAGTGGATCACATTTTCGTTTTAATTTTGAAATTCATTTTGGAGCTCAAAATTGAATTGGCATGAGTTATACTCGAAATCGTTTGAATTTTGAAGTGAATTCAAATTTTGATTATTTTGAAAACTTTGATTCGAGTTATCGCACAAATATGAATTACACAATTTATTTATCATTTGATTTCGTTGTGTAGCGATTTCGATTAAAGATGAAATACTATTTTCAAGATTTGAAGGTTGGTCATCATTTTGAAAATTTTGTGGTTCAAAATTCGAATAATTTACACAATAGTTGTTGTTAAAATATCCATACGAATTTGGAGTGAAATCATATGGATTATATTGATTTTCACAACTATTGTAAAATTCAAATGAATATGGAAATTCAGACATTTTCAAGAATGTTTTTAGTTTTTTTTTAACGGAAAAATATTTACAAATAAAATTTATTTTTCAAAAGGAAAATTGATTTTTGTTTTTTTTTTTTGAATTTTTTTTGGATTTTTGAAATTTCAAAGGAAAAGGATTAAAAATTTCAAAGTAAAAGAAAAGGAATATTTACAATTTTTTTTTTAGTTTTGGATTTTTGAATTTCTGTTTTGTTTTTTAAATATGCATGAACAAATGCAACTATATGAATACAAGGGTCTAATTACAAATTATTTATCCTAAGTTAACCCAAAATTGTATAATCGCACTTTGTCTTAAATCAACAAGATAGTTCTCAGCCAGGTAACAGACAGAATTTATCAGTGCACCACGAATCACCGTAGCAATGCACCCGAAGGTTTAAGTACCTTCAGAGAAACAATTCAGTATAATATTTACGAATCACCGTAATATTTATAACTGATTATTGCTCTACCGTATCGTAGACACCAAGAAATTAAATTGTTCAAAGAAGACAAATTGTCAATATACAATTAAGTGTTATTGATTTCTAACCGTTATTATTAATCAAAATCTAAAATGATATGCAAAGTAGAAATTAAACGTGTATTAACAATGCAAGTACGAATGAATTTTTGTTTGTGAATTTTTTTTTGGAATTTTTTTTAAATGCAAGCAAACAACAAAGAAAATAAAAAATAAGAGATAGAGCAAGCAAGCATTTTTTTTAGCAAACAAATCCTTCTTTTCCTTGCAATTTTCTACCTTGGCAACCTGAAAAGGAAAACAATACATATACAAGGTTTCTTTTCTTCTATTTTTTTTAGGAAACAATGATGGACTTAAAACAATTCAACACAATTTTTTTTTGGATAAGGAAGACTAAATCTAATAGGAAAATCCAAACAAGGAAAAGAAAGAAATTTGTTTTTTTTTTGTTTTTGTTTTTTAATTTTTTGTAAAAGAAGAAATTGAAATTCAAACTAATTAAATAGAAAGAAAAACAGCCCGGCCCACTCAAATTAACAAAATAAAAGCACTCTCAACTTCATTAAATAAAATGAGACAGTAAATCTTCCCCTTTCAAAAAAAATCGATGTCACTTTCGCAATTCAAAATCTGTTCCTTTTGTTCTTGTTTTTTTGTTTTTGTTTAAAAGAACGAAGATATGTCGCATCAATTTCTCGCTTCAAAATCCCTCTATTAGAATTAAAAACCAATTTCGAATTCAATCAAAATGCAACTTAAATTCGTTCGACTTCAACAGATCGTTTTTGGGGAATTGATGGCTGCGGATGACTTTGGGTTTCAGTGGATTACAGTGGGTTGCAGCAGTTTGAGGATGATGGAGGTTAGGTTTTCTGGTTGCAGCTGTAGTTGGTGTTGTGTGCTGTTGAATGTTGGCGGAGTGAGTTAGAGGAGTTGTATGTATTGCCGATATGGGGATGGCACTGTCAGTTATGAACTGTAGCTCGTGTTGGTGGCAAGGTTGCTCTGAAGTTGAACGATGTTCTACAGGCAGGGGGGAGGAAGAATTGTGAAGAAAGGTGGTTGTTGTTGGTGATGATCTTTGAAGGTGGGAAGTATGCTACTATGCTAGCAGTTTATTGGCAGAGGCGTATACTGCTGTTTTGTTGTCGGTGGTAGGCTGAGCAGTTTCGAAGGTCAGGTAAGTGTGAAATGGGATCAGGTTGTGGTTTATGGCACTGTGATGGTTGATGAGAGTTGCAACGTGGATAACAGAGGCTTGTTTATGTGAGGCAGCAGTTTGTATGAGGATTTTTTTTGTTTTTTTTTGGTGAATGATGGTGTATATGGGTTAGGCTGAGGGTGAAGTTGTTTGAGAAGTGCGGATGGGTGTGTTGCAGTTTTATGATGGAGGTGAGTGATGTGGTTATCTGATGTAGAGAGGGACAGAGGCTTGTTGGATGAACTGTAAAGTAGATGTTAAAGTAGATGATGGAAGGGGAGTAATTTGTGGAGCAGTGAAGAGTGCGTAGTTTGGGTTGTGCAATCGGTAAAAGTATTGCTTGCTGTGTGGTTATGCAATTGTGGTGAAGGATGGAGCAGAAGTGTGAGGGTATTGTGACAGTAATGAGGGAGTGAAGTGATGTACGTTTGTGACAGTATTGATATAAGGTGGAGGCTGTACTTGTGGATGTAGAGGAGTTATGTGATATGTGACTGTTTGGTGGAGATGGATGAAGTAGATGGCAGAAGATGTATGAATGTGTGGATGTGTGAAACTGTGATGTATGAATGGTCCAGTGATGATGTATGAATGTTTGTCAGTGGAAGTGGTGAAGGAGAAGTGGTTAGACAGCGTTGAGGAGCTGTTGTTGATGATCAGACTTTGATGGCAGGAGAAAGATAAGAAGATAGATTTGAAATGAAATGGCTGTGATTTTTCTGGTGATGCAAGTTTTTTAACAAAAGCAAGATGAAGTTTGTTAACAGAGGCTTGCTTATGAGGGGATGACAGTGCACATGAGTGTTTGCGCTGTTTCAACTTGAAACGGAGAATGTATATAACACTGCAATGAGAATTGTGAAATCAAATGTACACAACAGATTGTGAAATCAAAATGTAGTGCAATCAGTGTAATCAAAGGTTTAAGAACAATGAAGATTGTGAATAACTGAATTTTTTTTAATATGGAAATGCAAAACAAACAAGAAAACAAATGCACACAAAAGCCAAACACACAAACAATATTTTTTTTTAAACACAACACACACAAAACAAACAAAACACACTTAAATCAAAGAACAATAATCCGAAGAATAGAAAATCAAAATCGAATCAATTCCCCGGCAACGGCGCCAAAAACTTGTTCGTCGACGGAAATTCTATCGGTTTAGAAAACCGTCGGACGAATTTAGAAATAAAATTACCGCAAGCGCACGGTGTACGAATGTAGCACGTGTCGAATACGGGTCGATCCGTAGGGAATTGTTGATTTAAATTTCCTACTCCATCAAATTATACCAAAGTCGAGAGTGTATTTAAGCTAGAAAATGAGAAAATGAACCAACTAACAAAAAGAAAAGAAATGCAAATATGAGAGTTAAATTTCAATTTAGAGAATAAATCCACTCTCTAGATCATGTAGTTCAACACATGAAATCATGATCTCTCTTTTATGGTCATTAGTGTTTTAATTGATGTGTTTATCATAAGTATGACATATTTGAGCTATTGATTAGCCAACATAAGCCATCAAACTATAACACACCCCTTAAAACACTTACTAACTTTCATGAAACTTGACAAAGAAAATGAAATCTATTTTAAGTATGGCCTATTAACTATTGATTAGAAACATAGACCATCAAATTTTAATTTCAAATCACTTTCTTATGCCATAATCATATATTGATGAAGAGGCATTTGTGTTAGTGATTGTTTAAGCATAGCCTATTTGGTGTCAACAATATAGATTATCAAATTAAAAGCAAAAATAACAAATAAAACCACTTCTACCATCATCATTAAGCACAAAAAGAGAGCACGAGGAATTAACAAAACGTTGAAGCTACATTAATTAGAGAGCTTCACTACCCCTAAATTGAAGGGGTTTAGCTTCTCATATTTGTCATTTTATTAACAAATGTAGCTAACAACATTAAAGCAAAATGAAGAGGAAAAAGAGAGCAAAATGAAAAGATAAGCTAATTAACTTGCATAAAAGAAAAGAGATCTACACTACAACATAAAAGTAAATGAACAAGAAAAGGAAAGAGCATGTATTAAATTGCATAAAAAAATATTACATAAAATAAAAATGGCTAAATAGCCATAAAAAGAGAAAGAGGAGCTTTCATTTTATTTTTGATCTAAACTAAAGAGAAGGAGGCCTAAGAGAGACTAAGAGAAGAGATGAGGATACATGAAACATATGGGTATTTATACATGTATGAAACCCTAATTCACTTTTTGGGGAATGCCCAAAATGCCCCTTAGGAAGTTTGGAGGCCAAGTAACCATTAACATGTCTTAATCCCCCATTAAGTGTACATGAAACCATTAACTCCATAAGCATGTGCATTAGCCTTTAATTTGTACATTAAGGTAGGTGGGTAGGTGGGGTCCTCTATGATCTTCACTTTGAATTATTTCCATCTTCATTCCTTTATATTCTTTGTGCATGCATATTCCTTCATGAAACCACTCCTATTTGAGACCATTTTCCTGCAAAAATATATATAAATTTCCAATCAATTTTTCTCAAAAAAAATATGCACTTAAATGACCGTTTTGCCCCTATATGAAGATGAATATGTGAAAATTTGGAATTAATATGAATTTTGGTTAAAACAAGTTAAAATACCCAATATGATTATTTATTTAATTTAAATAGAATAAATATGGTGGTAAAAATATGCACATTTACGTGCACATCAATGATCTCAAACCTACAAAAGTTACGCTTCAATTTGTCGATCCTTCGATTAAGAAGCCTGTGGGAGAAATCGAGAATGTGCTCGTTCGAGTAAGGCAATTCATTTTTCCTGTTGAGTTTATCATTCTCGAAACACAACCCATGACGAATCCTCGAGTCAAATTCCATTGATTTTAGGTCGACCATTCTTAGCCACCTCAAATGCCTTAATCAATTGTCATAATAGATCAATGAAAATCTCTTTTGGAAACATGACTTTGGATCCTAACATTTTCAATCTTGAAAGCCAATCGAATGAACCTTGTGACCAAATGTTGGAAGTTAGTGCCATTCACGAAAACTTTGAAAATGAAACACTTGATCTTAATGATGAATGCGAGTCCTAATATGAAAAATTATTTCACGAAATTCCTAAAAAGATTGAATACACTTTTTCCTTTGAATCGCTTCAAGTTGATTCCGAATCTCAACCCAACTCTTCAATTGAAAAAATCCCAAAGTTGGACCTCAAACCACTCCCCGATCACCTTAAGTACGCATACTTAGGTGAAGACCAAATGTTGCCTGTCATAATTTCCACAACTCTCTCTGTTGATCAAGAAATCTCGTTACTCTCTATTCTTTCAAAAAACAGAGAAGCAATTGGATGGTCGATTTCTGATATAAAGGGGATTTGTCCTGCTCTTATTCAACATCTCATCCATTTAATCGATGATGCCAAGCCTGTTCGTGACGCACAACGAATGCTTAATCCAAAAATGAAAGATGCGATGCGTGATGAATTTCTTAAACTTCTCAACAATGGAATCATTTATCCAATCTTTGATAGTTCATGGGTTAGCCCAATTCATGTTGTACCAAAAAAGTTTGGGCTAACAGTTGTCAAGAACGATTCAAACAAACTTATTCCAACTCATACTTAAATGAGTTGGTGAGTTTGCATTGACTATCGAAAACTAAATATCGTAACACTTAAGGATCACTTCCCCCTTCCTTTCACCGACCAAATGCTCGAACGTTAGCCGGCCATGAATTTTACTGCTTCCTTGATGGTTATTCCGGTTATAACCAAATTCCAATCGCTCCCAAAGATCAAGAGAAAACGACTTTCACCTGTCCATTCAGTACTTTCACTTATCGACGTATGCCATTCGGACTTTGTAACACTCCTACGACTTTCCTACAATGCATGGTTGGAATCTTTTCCGACATGATTGAATGCTTTCTAGAAGTTTTTATGGACGATTTCTCTATCTTTGGTGATTCTTTTTCTCAATGTTTACATCATCTCGAATTGGTTCTAAATCGATATAAAGAAAAACATTTGACTTTGAATTGGGAAAAATCCCATTATGGTCAAACAAGGCATAGCCTTGGGCATATCATCTCAAATAAAGGCATTGAGGCAGATAAAGTGAAAATAAATGTAATTGCAAACCTACCCGTTCCCAAATCTATTAAGGACATTCGATCATTTCTACGACACGCTGGCTTTTACCGACGCTTTGTGAAAGACTTTAGTAAAAACGCTCGTCCTTTGACGACTCTTCTCGGAAAAGGCATACCGTTCGATTTCAACTCTGATTGTATCTTTTCTTTTGAACGTCTTAAGAACGAACTTAATTCTGCTCCTACCATTTACGCACCCAATTGGGATCTTCCTTTCAAAATCATGTATGATGTTTCGAACTTTGCCGTTGGTTCTATCTTAGGACAATGCATCAACAATATTTCCACGTCATTTACTACGCGAGTATGACTTTGAACAACGCTCAACTCAACTACACAACAACCGAAAAAGCGCTTCTAGCTGTAGTTTTTGCGCTTGAAAATTTTCGACCTTATTTGATAGATTCACACATTACTTTGTACATGGACCGCTCTGTGCTTCGATATCTCTTCGCTAAAATGGATGCTATATACCGTTAGATTCGTTGGATCCTTTTACTTCAAGAATTTGATTTTACGACTAATGACAAAAATGGATCCGATAACGTCATAGCCGATCACTTTTCTTATCTTTCAGACGCACCATCTTCTTTGCCAATCAATGAAAACTTCCCCGATGAACAACTTCTTTCGATTTCTATCGATCCATGTTACGGTGATATAGCGAACTACTTAGTCACTAAAGAAACACCCTCATCTTGGTCCAAACAAGACAAATGCAAATTCATATTTCAAGTGAAATATTGCTTCCCGACCAAATCATCCGATGTTGCGTTCCAGATAACGAGATCAGGAGTGTTCTTTTGTTTTGCCACGATCAAGCGTGCAGTCGACTTTTCGGTCCTTGAAAAATTGCGAAAAAGGTGCTTCAGTGTGGTTTCTATTGGCCTTCTCTTTTCATAGACTCGTTTGAATTTTGTAAAACTTGCGATCGATGTGAAATGCTTGGACGAATTTCTCGATGATATGATGCCTCTCAACCCCATTCTTACGATCGAAATCTTTGATGTTTGGGATATCGACTTTATGGGACCTTTTTCCAATTCTTTTGGAAACCTCTATATCCTTCTCGTCGTCGATTACATCTCAAAATGGGTCAAAGCCGTTCCTTACAAAACCAACAACCATAGAATTGTTTTGAAATTTCTCAAAAAAAACATCTTTTCAAGGTTCGACACACCTTGCACAATAATCAGTGATAATGGAACCCATTTTTGTAACCGTTCTTTTGAAACTTTAATGAAGATATACTTGATAACCCACAAGTTATCCACTCCGTATCATCCACAGACTTGTGGTCAAATTAAAGTTTCAAATCAAAAAATAAATCAAATCTTGGAGAAAACTGTTAAAAAAAATCGAAAAGATTGGTCTCAGAAATTGACCGACGCGCTTTGGGCTTACTACTTTTAAAACTAACCTTGGGGTGTCTTTATTTCGTTTAGTTTACGGTAAAGCTTGCCATTTAGTCGTTGAAATCGAATATAAAGCGTTATGGGCAATTAAGAACTTAAACTTTGATCTTGAGAAAGCTGGCGAAAACCGAAAACTACAGCTCAATGAACTAGAAGAACTTAGAAACGAAGCGTATGAAAATGAGAAAATTTACAAAGAAAGAACCAATTTTTTTCATGACAAGTCACTCCTAAGGAAAATGTTTTCGCCTAACCAGAAATTTCTTTTATATGACTCATGACTTCATTTAATCCTTGGGAAACTTAAATCCAGATGACCGGATCATTTGTGGTACGAACTGTCTTTCCACATGGTGCCGTAGAAATAGAAAATCCTAGGGAAGGATCGATTTTTAAAGTCAACGGTCATCGTTTGAAACCTTTCTTGGAATTGCCCAGTAACCAAAAGGAGGAGCTCATGATTCTTCATGAGCCAAGCTATGTCTAGTAAGAATGTTAACCCTCTTTTGTAAATATGTACATATTTTTCCCCGTTACACTCATTAGATCATGCATTTTCTGTGGGGAAACTGTCAAAATTAAGTTTGGGGGGAGTCTCATTTTCATTTTTCATGGAATTTTTGAATTTTCATTTTTCCTTTACCTAAAAAATAAAAAAATCAAAATTTCTAAATCCCGAAATCATTTTCTTTTTAGCTTTGATTTATTTTTGAAGAAACACTATGGGATAAGTGTAAGTTTTGGTTAATAAATTGAAATTTTTGAAAATTTATTTTTCTTAACAAAAATAAAAATGAAGTTTGATTACAAATAACAATGGTTTAACTAGTATATAGGAAGGTTCATATGTGTTAATTATGAAGTATGTTCTAATTGAAAATCTTTATTTAAAAAAGTGGTAAATTTAAAGTAATGGATATAATATTTTTATCTTATAAGTTAAAAGGTGCTAAGATGATATTGCAAAACTCTCTCTTTCTAAAAAAATTGTATATATGTAAATATTTTCTATTAACAACTACGGTCGATAGGTGTACACACTTGTGTGTACACTCGCCATGCTCTGTACCTTTCTCACGAAAGCCCGAAAGGTAGTGCATGGTCGGTATATCTGGCCTTAGTTTATTTGAGCTAGGTGTATGTATATATAAATTCTTTTATTAATAATGCCTATAGTCTATAGGTGTTCATATTTGTGTGTTCACTCGCCACACTCTATATTCTCCTCACATAAGCCTGAAAAGCAGTGCATGAGTAATATATCTGGCCTCAGTTTACCTTAGTTAGGCATATGTAAATATTGTTAATATTAATAAAAATTTCAAATAAGAGAGACTAAGCAATTGAAATCTAAGCACCATTTTAACTTGTTTGATTTAAGTTGTTATTGAAAAGAAATGAAAAGACCACTTTAATAAACTTTGATAATCAACTAAGGATCCATTTCATAATTACATTGTGTTATCAACCGGAACAACTAGCCAAACTATAGTCTATTTGTTATAACAACATAATTTTTGTTGGAAATTTTAGAAAGCAAATGACTTAAATTTTCAAGATAACAACCAAGACTTATATTTAACTTATTTATGTCTACTTAAAAGTAAATCTTTCATTTGTAAATACTTTCAAAACTCGCATTCCTTTGTAAACAAATCTTGCATTTTGTAAATATTTTCACTTTGCATTTGGATTTTGTGGGTAGTATCCGCCCAAAACCCTCATGAGACAACACTCATCCTACTGGGGACACTCAGAGGTTTAACGGCTTTTTGCATACGCTCAATGCAATCGTGCTCCCTATGAAAATGGAGTTATCTAAGTTTTCCTTTATACGAGGAAAGATAAGTGTGGGGGTATTTGATGTGCACGTAAACGTGCATATTTTTACATATTTCATCTTTTTTTAAATAAACATCATATTTTGGCATTTTAACATGTTTAAAACCAAAATTCAATTGTTTACAAACCATCATATTTTCATCTTCATTCAGGGGTAAAACGGTCACTTTTGTGCATCTGTCAATGTAAGAATTTTTACTCGGACAATTTTTATAATTTTTATCGGATATTTTGATGCATATGGAAGAGTTATTCATGATGATATATGCATGCAAAAGGAATTACAAAGGAATGAAGACGAATAATTCAAGTTCAAGATCATGGAGGACCCCACCCACTTACCTTGATTTTTAATTAGGAGCTAAACACATGCTAAAAGGTTATTAAGCCTTCATGTACATTTAAGTGGGGGATTAGTGAATGGTAATGATTATTTGGTGGCCACACTACCTCAAGGGTACTTTAGGAAGCTCCTTAAAAAAATAAATAAGGTTTTATGCATTTACAAATTGCCCTTTTATGTATATGAAACCATCTTCTACTCTCCTATATGTTTACTTAGGAAATTAGCAAGTTGTAAACAAAAATCAACGTGAAACAAAAATGGCTTCCAAGCCTCTTTCTTCTCTCTTTTCTACATGCTTTTCTTTGTTTTATTGTTAATATTTATTTCTGTGCTCACTTTCCATTTATGTTCATAGCTTGGATTTACATTCATGCAAGTAGTGTAGTTTATATTTTTATACAAGTAGTTAGTAGCTAATCTCTTTTGCTTTCTTTGCTTATTTTCTATTTTCTTCTCTTTCTAATGTTGAATTTTACTTGTATTGCTTCAATGCCACAAATGAATGGCTAAACCCCTTCAATTTAGGGGTAATGAAGCTCTTAGATATTATGTAATTTCAACATTACTTTGATTTATGATCTCTTTTTGTTTATGCTTAATGAGATTGAATTTTGATGCAAGTTTATACAAGTGGGTTTGATAGCTTATGTTGCTCTTGCAAATGAGCTATTCTTATTCAACATAAACACAATTTGCATCATCATTTGCTAAGTCCATTTTTGATTTTGAAATGAAAGTAAAAATGAAATTTGATGATCTATATTGCTAGTTACAATAGTAAATAGATCATTCTTAAAATAGCTTTTGCTTTGGCTTCATTTTCATGAGAATTACAAGTGGTATAATTGTTGTATTATAGTTTGATGGTTTGAGTTATGTTAAATAATAACATATGCAAACTATACTTATGATAAATATAATAATTGTTTCACTTAATATTAAAGCTAGAGATCATAAATTACTGTTTGTTGATTTACAAAAATATGAGAGTGGATTTATCCCTAAATTGTTCTCTAGTTTAATAGTTTTCTAATCACATTTTAATTCTAGTTCTAGCTTCATTTTGTTTCTAGTTAACAATTTCTTCTCCATTTAGTCTAATTTGATTGAATAGATTTTTAAACTCTAACAATTCCCTACTGATCGACCCGCATTCGCCACATATTGCGATAGAACGTCGTGCGCTTGTGGTAAAATTTAATTCGAAATTTTTCAGCTATTTTCTAAACCATTAGATATTTAGTCGATTAACAGCAAGAACTATGTCACGAATTCATCTTATTTAGTCATTTATGTTTTGCACAATATTTATCCTTAGTACTAAAATTTCTTTGTTAAACAGAATGAATTTGACATGGATATAAATCCCGATCTAGCTTGGCCAATTTTAGAAGAAACGTTTCCACGATATTATCGTATGGTAAAGTCTACTTTGTGGAATAAATTGCTCAGTGTCGGAGGAACCACCATACCTAAGGACATTGCTATTACTAAGTGTACCGTGGACATTGACAAAGTATGGTGGGAAAAGTTTATAGACAATGAATATTTGAATAAAAAAAGCAATGTAGGAAAACGCCGAAGCTTAAGCTAATAATACTATCACTCATGCACTAGGAAGAAAATCATACCGTAGAGTTTGCGACGAAATGGTAAGAAATAGTATAAAAATATTTCTTGTAAATATTAATAATGAATAGTAAATTAGTTTAATAATATTTGTTCTTGCTGGTCAAGGAAAATTTGAAAGAGAAAATTATGCGGACAATGGTTTAGAAGGAAGGACATATAAATAAGAAATTTGGACAAGTTCTTCCATCTACAGCAAAAGCCTATGTAAGTATTTTTACTTTGGTATGAATTATCGATCAATTGTAATAATTTGATTGCCTTATTTAGCATTATTTTGACAATATAATTCATGTATTTATAGTTCTCATATACCCAATAACTACTCAGAATAGCAACCTTATATGCAATTGACTATGTGGAGTAGTATTAAGTTTTTGCAAAAAATGATCTCTAAATTTTCACAACCATTACTTGCCAATTTACAACAGAAGTACATATCCGTTATTTTTAAGTTAAATATCAAATCACCATTGTTCGTTTGATTGTAAATGTTTTCTATACTTACATATTTATAAATGTAGTAGCACATCTAGTATTTGTCAGCTTTCTTGGCTTTAAAAAGGTGATAAAAAGAACAATTTTTTGAATACTTGGACTATAAATATGATGGTTCACCAAAGAGTTCTCTGTCTTAAAACCATTCTATGTTCTTTTATTACTTCATATAATAAAGAAATACACAGCTTATGTGAAATAAAATAGGTTTAGTTAATTTGACTCATATAGACATAACTGATATTGTATGCACATTCAAAAAATACATTGACACATTAGATATATCCTTTATTGATAGTTCAGAAAAGTGCCAGAGTGTAAGAGTGATTATTACAGTTTGTTAGTATTCTTTTAAAATAATGGTGATTTGTTTGACATGTGTATCCTATATTCTTAAACTCATCAATCACCGACAAATATTTATCTAGTTACACTTTTGAAATAGCCCTTATTCCCAAACCTTTACCAGGACTATCAATTTTCTATTATGTTTTGTCGTGTAATAACAACTAGGTCTTAAACAAGAAGTATCTATTTTTAAAAAATAGTGCAAAACTTGTACATGATAAGTGCAAGAGAATTATTTGTAACTATAGAGTACTTGACTAAAAAATATAATCATGCATGGAATAAGTATCAGGGAAACTCCACCCACCTTGTTCAGATAAGGCCCGTGATAAGCTAAAGGGGAACGACAAATACAACATGCTAGAATGTAATCTGTATTGTTGGGTTTGCATTCAAGAATAAGCATGTTGAATTCAGAAATCGAGACTTGTGAAGCTGTTATAATGATTTTATTTAGGACAAGTAAAGGTAATGGTACTATTCGAATTGAATCTCAACCTAAATAAATATGCATGTTCTAGCTTATTTACTCTGGTAAATATGAAATGCATATGTTTAGTTTAATATTGCAGTAACCAAGGGACCTAACCCTAAAGGTCCTATAGAAAGTAGACGTGAGCTAAACCCTGCTCATTCCTAGTTCATTATGGGTTAGGTTTTAAAATTGGTTCTTCTTTTAAACACACGATCTACTTGGCATACCTAACTCTATTAGACATGGAAATCAGTGGGGTGTGTTGGGCCAGGCCAGATTGGGTTAAAATGCTTGTCCTAGCTCTACATTAGGTATAGTGTAAACGTGTATAACCGTCTTTTAACGTCGTTTGTGTGGTGTTTGACATTTCCAGCCAGCTTCAAGCTTGGTTATGCAATACATATCTTGTCTTATTATAAACTTGGTTGATTATATGAAGTTAACGGGGTCAATGTTGTTTCATCTTTTTCCATTTCATTCCCACTGATGTTTTTCTTATTTTACTATTATCGCAACACACGTTAGCTTGGCCACACAACTAAATAGTACATGTAAATTATAATATACATACATTTGTGTATGGGTCAGGTCCAGTTAGAGTACATGTTTTATACATACATTTGTGTTTTCCCTGTAAGCACAATTATGGAAAGAAGTAAAGTGGCTCTGTGTTTGAAAAATGAATACTTGCGTGCGGGTTAGGTTGTATATTTGTCTGTGTGTTGCGTGAGTTCTTCCCCAGTGTTGTATTCTTGGATGGTGTGTCTGTACATGCATTTCTGTTTGTCTCTTTGCATGAGCCTGCGTGAGTGATAAATAACAGAGTATTTAAACTTGCCTCGTTTGATAAAATACTAACATTCCATGCAACCTAGTTCAAAACAATGACCAGTTTATGCATGAAACAGAGAAAAGAAATATCTGTATGATGAATGTTCATGCTTCTTCTTATATAATGTGGTTTCTATAAGCATGTGGAGACATTCAGAATATTTACATTGTCATTGCCAATTTCTTTATTTTTATTTGCTACATTTTGTATGCAGATTTGTTGCTCATCTTTAAGAGAATTTGATGTTGGGAAGTGTTCCACATTTGTAGAATTGGAATCTACATTAGTTTCACCGATTTCTTCTTCTGTAGTCATTTTACATTTCTAGTTACATACACTGATTGTTTCATCTTCTGCACATATTGAATGCAGGCACTTGTGGAGGAAGAGGAAGAAAAACAGAAGTTGGAATGTAGTGGTAACGAGGAAACAAACACATATGACATTGACAATGATCCCATCTCTAAAGTTTTTGGGTCGGATAGAAAGAAAAACTATTGTCGTGCAATTAGCTCCACTTCCTCTGCAAAACAAGTAAAGTTGATGCAAGCTTCAAAAGCAATTGCCGATAAGAATAAAAAGGAAGATTTTCATCAATTGTCATTGGAATTACAAAACCAAACGGCAAATCAAGTTGCAAGTCAAGTGGTAAATTAAGTGTCAAGTCAAATCAATGAGGCTCTTAAACCATTTGTTTCTTCTTTCCTAACTATGGTACGGGGTTACAACATAACCTTTACGGTGCTAACGTGACGCCTATGACGTAAAATGCTTCTAACTTGGATAAATATCCTTCGAATATTGAGTTGCTAGTTCACTTATTCCATCAAATGATGTTGGATCATCAACAAGAGGTAAACAATTTGTAATGCTACTATCATAAGATATAAAGAAGAATGTAGAAAAAGCTTATATTGGAACACAAACTTTGTATCATTTTAGAGAGATAGTTCCAAATATTGAGAAAATAGTTTGGATAATAGAAGTTTAAGAACTGGAAGCACCAATTTATGATGGTCCTCAAAATGGGCATTACAAGCTTTGTGAATTTTCAGATAGGGGCTTTACGATATGGCCTGTGTTTCATCTTCGCAATATCTAAAATTCTATTTATCAATAGCTTATATTATATTGGATATTTAAAATCGAATATGAAATTGCTTTTTTGTAATTTGGATATGATATTGTGGTATTTTGAAATTGGAAAGTTTGTAGCTTATATTATAGTGTTATCTAAATATGATATTGTTGCGTTGGAAATATGGAAGCATTTTAGACTTCATATTGAATTGATATGATGAATTATATATGTGATACGGACATCATCATTTATGAGATATTTTATTCATTTGTTTTAAGAATTTAATATTAATTATGCATAAAATAGTGTAAAAACATAATTTCAATAAGTAACGCATATTAGTGTTACCAATATTTTGGATAACAACGCTTATCTGCGTTACAAACCTAAATGATAAGGAAAGCAATTTATGTGTAACAACATATATATGTGTTACTAAATAATCATTTTCTAACACTTATAAAATGTTACTATATATTCCTGTACCAACACTTATAAGTGTTACCGTATATTTCTGTACCAACACTTATAAGCATTACCGTATATTTAGGTGCCAACACTTAAAAGTCGGTAATACGTATGTTCGTAACACTTATAATTGTTACAAATTTGACCGCTCCATTCCTCACAGTCCATTAGTAACACTTAAAAAGTGTTATTGAAATTATTTATAACACTTATAAATGTTAGGATTTGCCTGTTTTGGTGTAGTGATATCCTAGTCAAGATGTACCGAGACTGGATATTGATACCTCTGTTGAGACTAGAGTATGTAAAGCTCTCCAAATGTTGGGCAGTGTATTACTCATTGTTGTTGGGGGTCACCAAGGGGTTACGTACTGATAGTTATTGGATAACTATGGAATGGCCCACTCGATAATTTTCTGTTGGTTAATATAACTAAGGTCAAATAGAAAATAATGTAACAATATTACACAACTCCCTCTACTTGAGAGTACTATCAAGCTTCAACGTGGAAACTCCGCTTTGATTATAGCTTAATTATGGTACGACATCCATCGAACGACTATAGTTAGGTCCAGTGGAAGAATTTGAAGTGAGATAGTATTCAAGAGAGAATTCGTCTCCTTAGTTATATACTGTTAGTACCATGATCAACTAAAGTCAAAGCCTCTAGCCAGAGCAGTTCAATTAATAATAGTAATTATTATTAAACCAAAGACTTTGTGTTTGGATTATAAAGTTGAATATGGATGATATTGAAATTTTGACCATTACCAAATTTCATAAGTCCTAATGTGATATAGTTTTGATGAAGAGAATCAGTGTAAATACTTGTCATTAATGGGTACTGCTTAAAATAGTAAAATTAGATTTTAGTGAAAAAATGTATAAGTGATAAATTCAACCAAACTAGCACACCACTAGTTAAGGTGGCTTGTGAACATTAATATTCGATTTATTGGATATTATTCGCTGATTGAAATTACACCCGCGAGTTACATAACTGCATCGGTAGATTCTTCGATATAACACATGATTTAATTGATTTGTAACTGTTATAGATTAATTAAATTAATATTTATGAATGTTAATTATTTGTTTATTGGCTGCTATTAGTATTTTCAGGGTGCCAATAGTAGTTAATTAGTTGCATATATAAAAGTTATATATATATGAATCAATATTCGATATCGACGTGCATTTAAATTGGATTAAAATGTGATTAATTACTAATGGGTTTGGAATGATTTAAGGCCTATATAGCCTCATCTAGCAGCTATAGGAGAGCTAGAGAGGGGATAGAGATTCAAAATAATGGACATAGATTTGGTAATAGAGAAGGAGTAAATCAAGGAGAGAATGTCTCCTTTACTCTCTCTATGAGGCCACACTACCCCTCATTGGTTAGATTACTTTGGCTCTCCCTCTCCTGTATGAGGGTCGCCATTTCTATACCTCTTAGGCCAAAGTTATCAGATGCAAACATGAAATAAAAAAATCAAAAGTGGTTCTCCAAGCAGTTGCAAAGCTAGGAGCTCGAATCAAGATCGAATCTAGGAAAGTCTACCAATTAAAGTGCAAATCTAAGGTAACATTGTCTGATGTAACGTCTCATAATCTATGATTAGTATATCATTATATTAATATAGTTAATTAATATATATTTGAACCAAATTTATATGCACATTTGTCTTGTTTAATTGTATTGTTATACATATGTATATGTAAGTATAAATATATAAATTTCATTATCTATCAATTATATTTTTTTAAACTAATAAAATTTAAATAATAATTATATATATACATATCACATCAAATTTTTTGAAAATATAATTTTTAATAATTTTGAAAACATTAAAACTATTTTAAATTGATCATTGTCTTAACTATGAATACAAATAAATGAATATATACATATATGTAATTATACATCCAAAATCATTTTATTATATGTCATAAATTAATGTTATAGTAAAAAATTTAATTTAATTTATTTTAAATATAAAGTTTATAAAAAAAATATGTACTAATGTTAATGTAACATGTGTTAACTAGTACTATATACATAAGTATATAAATATTTTCATTTATAAAATATACTTTATTATTTATAGGATTATTTCTAAAACCGTAAGGCATTTTATTTTAATACATAGATTTTAGTTAACTTGTTAATTATTTTAATGTATTATCACTAAAAAATATAAAATCATTTTTGAAAATTATATGATATAAATATATTTATGATATTTTATTTGATTTTATATAATATATATATATATATATATATTAATTTGGATCTATAGATCAAGATCAATTTTGAAATTGTTTTACCAATCTAACAAATTAGATATTTTGATAATAAATTTTGAATTTCAAAATTATTAACTTATTCAAAATAAATTATTATATTCATATTTTTAATATCTTTATTAAACTTTATAATATATATATATTTAATTTAAGTCTATAAATCCAGATCGTTTGTAAAACTTTTTTACTAATTGGACAAATTAGATATTTAAAATGAATTTTAATTGCAAAATTACGGACTTATTAAAAATAAATTATTTTATTATAAAATAAATATTCAAAATTTAAGTATTATATATATGTGTGTGTCTGTGTGTATGTGTGTTTATAATTTAAATTTGTTTTGGACAGCATTGAGCAAATAAAGGGCCAATGTATTTGTTGCGGTTTAAATCCCACCACTTATATATGAGCACATTATACCACGTACACATTTATTCGTTGCACGCTATTTACAGGTATATGTGTATTTGATACATATATACACTTTATATTTTACATATTTATTGTAACGATCCCGGTTTTTAGTCAAATTTAATTTGATAACTAATATAAATTTTTGGATTTAAATTGTGAAGTTAATGGTGAATTAATTTGAATTTTTCCGAATAAAATAAGATATTGTTTGTTTACATATATAAATTAATTATGAATTGAAATTTGGATTTGAAATTCAAATATAAATGTATTGAAAATAAAATTGGATTTATTAACTTATTTTTTTAAGGAACTAATATATATATAAATATTTATTACTAATGTATAATTTGGATTTCAAATCATTTCCTTTAAAGTTGTATAAATATAAATGATGGCTGTGCAGTTAAAGCGCTCGACAGATTCAAAGCGGTGGAGGTGCAAAAAGTCATATCGGGGATACAGCGAGGATATAGCTGGATATAGCGGAAGCTCTAAAATAGCATATAAAACTTGTACTTAATGTTTTTACAAATATATAAATGGTTATTAAATGAAAAATTATCATTCAATTGAATTATAATTAATAAATAAATGATTTTAAACAACAAACATGTGCGAATATACTTTAAATAAACGTAAAACTGTTATATAACATAACTGAATTTAGTAGAATACTAGAGTATTTTCATTTCTGAAAATATATTAAAAATTAAATCAAATAAGTCGGTTTCATAATTTTTATAATGTATAAATGCAATTTTTAAATTCATTTTGTTAAAGAAGATATAGCGGAAATAGCAAAATATAGCGGGAATAACGGGATATAGCAGAAATAGTGGGGATTAAAGCGGAAAGGCTATATTTTGGGGCCATATGGAAAAATCGTAGCGGTAGAAATCCGCTATGAGATACTGCGGGGTTATAGCGTGGTAATAGCGGGGCATTAACTACACAGAATGATAGGAAAATGTATGGATATATTGAGATTATATTATGAAAAACAATTGAGATAAATTTAATTAAAATAAGATTTAAGAACTATATAAACTAATAGAAATTTGTTTTCTATTTTATACATTGGTGTGTGTATATATATATACATACCAGAGATTTGAAAAGTTATGATTTGAAATAAATTTTTAAAAGTTTAATCTAAGTTAAATTCTTATATATATATAATCAATATAATTACTTATTTATGTATAATTGGTTTTAAAATCATTTTCCTAAAGGTTATAGAAGTATATAACATTTAAAAACATAATAAATATAAATTTTAAAATATAAACATATGTAAATATAAAAGAGTTAAGTAGTTTTTAAAATGAAAAGGGTTTAAAACAAATTTCACAAATTTAAATAAGTGATTTGCAATTACAAGTGGCAAGATGTCTTTGTTTTTCTTTTTGAATTTATTAAGTAAATAAACATCAAAATAAAGAAGAAACCAGGCTGATCTCCTCTCAAATTCTTCATCTTCAAAAAAGAATAAAACCTCATCAGTGTGAGATCATCTTAAATTCAAATTTCAGAGCAAATCAGAAATCCAGTTTTCAAAAGATTAAAAGCAATCAACGTGGTTTCAACCTGAAAACATCTCAAACCTGGAAGCCTGTAAGCAAGATCATCCCAAACCAGTTAAACAAATCTGAAGCAAACAAAATTTAAAAAATAAACCTGGAAAAGAAAAACAAAATCCTGGAAGATTAAAACCCAAAAGAACAGAATCTAAAAGCCTGGAAATCAAAACTAAAAAGGATGAATCAACAGTTTTCAGACTAATTCAAGTTCAGATCTGAAGCAACCAAAGCCAAGTAATCAAAGATCAGGGTAGATTCAATTCAAAAATATCAAGTTCAGAATCAATGTAAGCTAGCATATTCATTCCAACTTCAAAGTTCAGAATCAAAAATAACTTCCAGTTTAAAAGAAAACTTCTTTGCTTTTACACATAGGTGAGCAAACTCTTCAACCAGTATTTATAAATTGGTTTGCATGTGATTAATATTGAAGTAAAATTATGAAATATGTTTGAATGGGTATGAATATGTATGTATATACATATATATGTGATTGTGTACATACAAGTAACATCTCTGTTAACAAACATCGGAATTTCTTATAAAAATTCATATCTCAACATACAAGCAGATTCATATTATAATCCTAAAAGAGAAAATGTTTGTTATAAGGTGGTTTTAATTTTAAAAATATTTCTACGTAAAAATATTTGGTAAATAATTCAAAATTTTGAAATTACAGAGAAGAACATTTAAAACAGAAAATTCAAGAATCTTAATTCTAAGTTTTGATCATTGGATCAGATTCGTCTTGCAATATGATGATTTTTAAAAGGAATTTCACAATTTTTAAGTTTGTGAACGTCGAGAATTATCGAAATGAACGAAAAACGTATTTGAGTCAAATTCCGGCGATCAACGTCGAACTGGGTAGGGTAGATCATTGCTGAAGGTAGAAGGAAGGTTGGGGATCACGGCAAAAACGGTCTGAGGTTTTGTTAATTATCGTGGTAGCGCGACGAGGTCCAAATATGGTTTCGAAGAAGTTTTAGTTGACGTGAATTTCTTGGTTACTATGTCGTCTTCAAGGCATCGGAGTGGACTAGTACGGGGAGAAATGGAGCAGAAGGCATAGGCAAAGAAAGGGTTGGAGTTTTGGAACCTTCAGTGAACTGTGGTGGCGATGCAAGTGGTTTCTTGGCGATCGACTTTGTCCATGGGTATGTTCGAAGTGCTCGATTTCAAGTTGCTTGGGTTTTCGAGGTTTTGGGTAATCGTTGGGATTGAGATGGTCGTTGATGACTTGTGGATGGTCGCGGCGTTGGTCGGAGGTGACCGGAGCAATGGTGCATATGCATTTTTGTCAAAGTGGTGTCAGGTTTTTGGTTTAGGGAAGATGGGGTTGTTCTCGAGTTCGAACGCGAGGATTTGAAAGATTTGCTCGGGTGAATTCTCGGGAAAACATCGTATGGGCTCCGGTTTATCTCGTATATAATCATTTTTTTTGGATTTTGAAAATTTAATCTGTTCAGGTTTAAAACTTAACTAGATTTTAAAATAAAATTTGTGTTCAGATTTTAAACTTGAGGTAATTGGTACCAGGTTTTAGAGTTAAAAGTTTTCAAAGTCAAGTTTCAATGTTTAAAATGTTTAAAGTTAAATATCTTTGAATTGTTTTAAAATTAGATTAAGTGAGTGATTAAAGGTAAAGATATTAATTTTAATAAAAGATCTCAATTTATTTTGTAATGAATCAATTTCAAGCCTTTAAAATTTGATAAGATTTAAATGTTAATTAAGTAAGATAAATGACTTATCTTTGATCAATTAAGGATTTAAAGTTAATTAATTAAAAGATAATTTAATTATGTAATATATTAAAGGTTGATTAATGTAAGTAATTAAGGGTAATTAATTACTTAAAGATTAATTACTTAATGAAAGTGATTAAGTGAATTAATTAATTAATAATCAAAGGTTAATTAATCAAGTAATTATAGAACAATAACTTAAATAAAGAATTAATTGCTTGATTTTATAAAAAGATAATTAATTAATGTGATTAATTAAGGTAACTAATTTTAGGATTATTAATTAATTTTTAATTAATCAAAGGATAATTAATTAGTAATTAAGGTTAATTACTTAGGCTAATTAATAATTAATTAGAGGATGATTAATTGATTTATGAATTAAAGGTTAATTAATTAATGTAATTGAGAATAATTAATTAAAGGATAATTAAATAATTAAAGGTTAATTATTTAATGATTAAAAGTTGATTAATTTATTAATTAAGGTTAGTCAATTAATAATTAAAGATTAGTTAATCTATTAAAGATTAATTAATAAATGATTAAAGGATAATTAATTAAAATGGTTTATAATTAATTATTGTTAATTAACCAGGAATTGTGATTAATCTGATTAAATTAATCAGATGATCAATTAATCTTACTTATGGGTGTTGGATTGTATTGAATTCTTTGAATTGTTTGATATCCCTGGTGTGTGCTGCTATGTGATATGAGTTGTTTCAATTTGAGCTGTGATGAATGTAATTTATTTATCCGTGATGAACTTACTTATCTGTGAATCTGTGAATGAAGATAAGCGTTATAGGACTATACCGCTTATCATTATTGCTATGCTTGGATTGTGATGATTGATGATGTTGCACTATTGTGTAAAACCCATGGACTACACTACACACACATAAATATGGATTTCACGGGAAATCAGTTAAGTCATAGATATTTTGAAATCTAAATACTATTTTGTTTAAAAGTTGAAGTTTGAATCTAAATGGTTTTGGAAATGAAATTGAATTGAATTTGGAAAGCCTTAGAAAGGGAAGATTTGAAATTGAAATTTAGTTTTGAATATACTATATCTTGTTTAATATTATTTGAAATTATTTTGGCAATTATGGTTTGAAAGATTGATACAATTTCTATATATAAATATATGAATTTAGGACTATTATCTTGGTAATTTGAATTTAATTTAAATTAGAACTTGCCAATAATACGGTAGTTCGTTGAATCCCTGGTTTATATTTTTAAAGGCTATAATTTGTGTATATTTGATCAGATTTTTTCGAAACAAAAAGTGTTTGTTTTCAAATGATAATAGCTTTAAAAGTAAGAACTTCAAGTTTTTATTGAAAGGGGTTTCAAACTTGAAATGGAATTCTTTTGAAAGCTATAAATGAATCTTTGCTAAAGATTAGTGAACTTTGTTTCCAAAATAAGAGGATCTTAAGGGTGTATCTTTTGTATAAAAGATTTGAATTGTAAATGGTTTTGAAAACTATGAATTAATCTTCGTGAAAGATTAGTAAGCTTTGTGAAGTGAATCTTTTTGTTTAAAAGATCAAAAGTGGAAATTCGTGTAAACCATTCATAAGAAAGATTTTGGGCTTTACGTTGTGACTTAACTAAGATCCCATATATCCATATGCTTTTAAATTAAGCGCTTGCTATTCGGTTTAGCCGGGAGAGGACTTTGTGTCATATAACCCATTTCGAATAATGATACGATATAATGGATTGCATTTGAAGACCGATGGTGAAGATTGGATATATTTGAAAACGAAAGGATGACTTGTCAAATGTCTCTGCACTGAATGGCCCCGGTATAGAGATTTGATCATCCTTTGTGATGGAGAATCCGGAATTGATTAGGGATTATCCATATTACAAAGTCTTCTTTTGAAATGCCTTCGGTTTTGTTCGAACCCGGAGCAGATTTGTATGGATGTATGTCTGACGTTACACTTTGAGATCTAAAGCTGGTTTCTATCAAATACATTTCTGTTTGGTGGCGGAGAATTTATTCTCTTAGCTTAGCACCCTTCTCTGAGACGACAAGCACAGAGGTTATGTAGATGATGGTCACTAGTGATACTTTCCCAATTTGGTAATGTGGCATACGAAGTGCTGCTGATCATGTGTTGATCAAAGCATGGCTTTTGTCTAAAGCGTAACTTTGTGGACGAGACTGCATCAGAACCTCACAATCCGAAAATGGTCGAAACAAGAAGGATGCAACAAGGTTATTTTGGGATAGCGCCCCCTGAGGGTATGTTCATTTTATTCTGGATAGAAGTCATGGTATGGAGCCCAAATACTTAACTTATGTGGTTGATGCAAACTTATTGCTTTGTGGTTGTTGGTATCGAGGCCTCGGATAAAGGTCGGTTACGACCGGGGGGTAGCATACTCGTGATAGTTAGTTACCTAGTTACAGAGGTAACCCGGCCTTGTGTTGGCAGAGATCCGGTTAGGTTCTCGGGGCGTCCCTCCAGAGGCATAGCCATGTGGCCCAGGAAGTTCCTTTGCCTGACCATTGGTTGGAAATCCAATCATCAATACGCACCTTGTATGGTTTTAGTTGTAGAACCTACCATTTAACATGATAGCTATAGTTGGCATACTATAATGGTACGTATGCTGGCTAAGATTAATATTATACATGCAAATGTTTTCTGCACTATGCACTAATGATAATATCAAAAGGATTTTGCATATCAAGCATGTTTGACTATCATACGGAGAAATCTCCTCCAATTATGTGCTTGCACTGTGTGTGTGCGGGGAGGCCTTATGGTATTTTCATTTTCCAAAAAGCATTACAAATTTCTTTTAAAATTCTTTTGTTTTTGTTTGCTCACACTAGTCTCATGACTGACCTGGAGTTTATTGTTCTCTTTCTAAACTCTGGATGCCCACAATTTTCCACACAGGCAGCCTAGAGTTGGGCTTTTTCAGATAATCAAATAATAGATGTAGATTCAATATCTTGGAAGTCTTTGGATTTTGGTTACCGCTTTGTGCTTCTCTTCAACATTCGGGATCAGACTTGCTTAATTTCAACCTGATGGTGGTTCGAGCTTTCGATTTGGAGATCTTTGGATCATTGAATTGGAATGCAGTTTTGGATTCTATATTCTTTCTATTCTTTGGAAGATCAAGTTGGTAATATTGTTCAGCTGCTGGTGTTTTCTTTCCGCTATTGTCTTGTATCTCTGATAGTATTGATATCTCATTTGTATTATTATTGTATCGAATATTGTATATCAATGAAGTTATTCATTTCTTCTTCTATTGTGTTGTTGTACTTATTGTGTTATGAGCTCCGGTGAACCAGATTCGACGTTTGAATCTGCGGCATTCGAATACGGGTGATGTATTTGAGTGCCGATTTTCGAAGGTTGAGTTAGGTTCGTGGTATTTTGGTATCAGAGCTAAAGGTTGGGTAAGAACTTTAGCTTTGGAGTATAAAACATTAGGTAACTCATTAGAGATATGGTGAAGTATACCCTAGAATGAGTATATTCCCTAAGATATCTTGTTCGTAGGCCTTAGTAAATTCTCTTGCTATTCACTGATAGTGAGTATGAGTGCAAGAAGAGGACGAGGTAGGGGACAGGGGAGTACCACTACAAATGGTCAATACCCTGTAACAACAGTGATGGTTGGAAACAACTCTTTTATCTCTTCTGATCAGTATCCAATATCAAATTCTATGATGGTTTTCTGGCAGCTCCAAGAAGAAGCTTGTGGTGGCCCTTCGAATCTTTCTGTAACATAACCCGAATCAATCTTTTCTTGACTTTAATAAATTTGAAATTTAATTGAAATAAGTCAACTAACAAATATAACGTTAAATTGGATTGTATCAATAAAACGATTTTGGTCAAAACCAAAGTTTGAAATTTTTGTTGTGATTTCTTGTGAAGATCAAAGTCCGAAGAGGGACAAGTTGGTGTATAATTTGTTATATTCCAACCTGGATTGAGTATCCATTATTTGTTCTGTTGGGTCCAGATGTATTCTACGAATGGTTAGTTATCCTTCAAACTAACCGTTGCCCCTTGCTTATATTTCATAGATCTGGTGATCCGAGTATCCTGTGTAGTATTAAATGAGTTTGTTCTCATAATTATTGATGATATTCTGATTTGGTAAGGATTTGGTAAGCCAAATACAGAATAGATATTCAGTTTGATCTGGTAAAACATTTTGTTCTTTGTTGTCTCCCTGTCTAGCAAATTTCGAGGACGAAATTTTCTTGAGGGGGGAATTGTAACGTCCCAGTTTTTAGTCAAATTTAATTTGATAATTAATATAAAGTTTTGGATTTAAATTGTGAATTTAATGGTGAATTAATTTGAATTTTTCCAAATAAAATAAGATATTTGTTTGTTTACATATATAAATTGATTATGAATTGAAATTTGGATTTGAAATTCAAATATAAATTTATTGAAAATAAAATTGGATTTATTAACTTATCTTTTTAAGGAACTAATATATATAAATATTTATTGGTAATGTATAATTTGGATTTCAAATCATTTCCATTAAAGTTGTATAAATATAAATGATAGGAAAATGTATGGATATGTTGAGATTATAATATGAAAAACAATTGAGATAAATTTAATTAAAATAAGATTTAAGAACTTTATAAACTAATAGAAATTTGTTTTCTATTTTATATATATTCGCGTGTGTGTGTGTATTGAAATTAATTTTTAAAAGGTTAATCTAAGTTAAATTCTTATATGTATATATACATAATCAATAAAATTACTTATTTATGTATAATTGGTTTTAAAATCATTTTCCTAAAGGTAATAAAAGTATATAACATTTAAAAACATAATAAATATAAATTTGAAAATATAAACATATGTAAATATAAAAGAGTTAAGTAAGTTTTAAAATGAAAAGGGTTTAAAACAAAATTTATAAATTTAAATAAGTGAGGTATTTAAACATAAAAATTATTTTTAATGACATTTGTAAGAGGGAAAATAAACACATAAACAAGTGTTCATGTTAATAAACAAATGTAAGCATAATATGATTTGTAATTACAGGTAGCAAGATGTCTTTGTTTTTCTTTTTGAATTTATTAAGTAAATAAACATCAAAATAAAGAAGAAATCAAGCTGAGCCATTCTCCTCTCAAATTCTTCATCTTCAAAAAAAAAACCTGATCAGTGTAAGATCATCTTCAACTTCAAATTTCAGAGCAAATTAAAAATCCAGCTTTCAAAAGATTAAAAGCAATCAACCTGTTTTCAACCTGAAAACATCTCAAACCCGGAAGCCTGTAAACAAGATCATCCTAAACTAGTTGAACAAATCAGAAGCAAACAAAATTAAAAAAAAAAAACATA
This sequence comes from Allium cepa, assembly GCA_030765085.1. NCBI lineage: Eukaryota > Viridiplantae > Streptophyta > Magnoliopsida > Asparagales > Amaryllidaceae > Allium > Allium cepa. Next base: position 748,941,853 of record CM060941.1, read on the forward strand.
TAAAAGAAAAATAAAAAACTGGAAGATTAAAACAAAGAAGAACAGAATCTAAAAGCCTGGAAATCAAAACTAAAAAGGCTAAGTCAACGGTTTTCAAACTAATTCAAGTTCAGATTTGAAGAAACCAAAGCCAAGTATTCAAAGATCAGAGTAGATTCAATTCAAAAGTATCAAGTTCAGAATCAATGCAAGCTAGCAGATTCATCTCAATTTCAAAGTTCAGCATCAAAGATAACTTCCAGTTTAAAAGAAAACTTCTTTGCTTTTACACACAGGTGAGCAGACTCGTCAACCTGTATATATAAATTGGTTTGCATGTGATCAATATTGAAGTAAAATTGTGAAATATGTTGTATGAATATGTATGTATATACATATACACACACATATATATGTATATATATGACTATGTGCATACAGGTAGCATCTTTGTTAACAAACATCAGAATTTCTTATAAAAATTCATATCTCAACATACAAGCAGATTCATGTTATAATCCTAAAAGAGAAAATGTTTGTTAGAAGGTGTTTTCAATTTTAAAAATATTTTTATGTAATTTGGTAAATAATTCAAAATTTTGAAATTACAGAGAAAAACATTTAAAACAGAAAATTCAAGAATCTTAATTCTAAGTTTTGATCATTGGATCAGATTCGTCTTGCAACATGATGATATTTAAAAGGAATTTTATGATTTTTAAGTTCGTGAACGTCGAGAATTATCGGAATGAACGGAAAACGTATTTGATTCAAATTCCGATGATCAACGTCGAACTGGGTGGGGTAATCATTGTTGAAGGTAGAAGGAAGGTTGGAGATCACAGCAAAACTGGTCTGAGGTTTTATTAATTGCCGTGGTGGCGCGACAAGGTCGAAATAGGGTTTCGAAGTAGGTTTGTTCGACGTGGATTTTTTGGTACTGCATCATTGTCAAGGCACCGGAGTGGACCGGTACGAGGGGAAATGGAGCGGAGGACATAGGCAAAGATAGGGTCAGAGTTTCGGAACCTTCGGTGAACTATGGTGGTGATGCAAGTGATTTCTTGGCGATCGACTTTGTCCATGGGTATGTTCGAAGTGCTCGATTTCAGGTTGCTTGGTTTTTCGAAGTTCTGGGTGATCGTTGGGATTGAGATGGTCATTGATGATTTATGGATGGTCACGGCGTTAGTTGGAGGTGACCGGAGCATTGGTGCACGTGCACTGGTGTCAAAGTGGTATCAAGTTTTTGGTTTGGGGAAGATGGGGTTGTTCTCGAGTTCGAACGCGAGGATTTGAAAGATTAGCTCGGGTGAATTCTCAAGAAAACATGGTATGGGCCCGGGTTTATCTCGTATATTATCAGCTTTTTTGGATTTTGAAAATTTAACATGTTTAGGTTTTAAAACTTAACCAGATTTTAAAATAAAATTTGTGTTCAGATTTTAAACTTGAGGTAACTGGTACCAGGTTTTAAAGTTAAAAGTTTTCAAAGTCAAGTTTCAAAGTTTAAAATGTTTAAAGTTAAATATCTTTGAACTATTTTAAAATTGGACTAAGTGAGTGATTAAAGGTAAAGATATTAATTTTAATAAAAGTTCTAAATTTATTTTATGATGAATCAATTTTAAGCTTTTAAAATTTGATAAGATTTAAATGTTAATTAAGTAAGATAAATGACTTATCTTTGATCAATTAAGGATTTAAAGTAATTAATTAAAAGATAATTTAATTATGTAATTTTGTAAAGGTTGATTAATGTAAGTAATTAAGGGTAATTAATTATTTAAAGATTAATTACTTAATGAAAGTGATTAAGTGAATTAATTAATGCTCAAAGTTTAGTTAATCAAGTAATTATAGAACAATTACTTAAATAAATAATTAATTGCTTATTTTTTTAAAAGATAATTAATTAATGTGATTAATTAAGGTAATTAATTTGAGGATAATTAATTAATTAAAAGATAATTAATTATTTAAAAGATAATTAATCAAAGGTTAATTAATTAGTAATTAAGGTTAATTACTTAATAATTAAAGGTTAATTAATTAGAGGATGATTAATTGATTTATTAATTAACGGTCAATTAATTAATGTAATTGAGGATAATTAATTAAAGGATAATTAAATAATTAAAGGTTAATTATTTGATGATTAAAAGTTGATTTATTTATTACTTAAGGTTGATTAATTAATAATTAAAGATTAGTTAATTTATTAAAGTTTAATTAATAAATGATTAAAGGATAATTAATTAAAATGGTTTATAATTAATTAATGCTAATTAACCAAGAATTGTGATTAATCTGATTAAATTAATCAGATGATCGCTTAATCTTACTTATGGATGTTGGATTGTATTGAATGCTTTGAATTGTTTGATATCCCTGGTGTATGCTGCTCTGTGATATGAATTGTTTTGATTTGAGCTGTGATGAATGTAATTTATTTATCTGTGATGAATTTACTTATCTGTGAATGAAGGTAAGCGTTATAGGATTATACCGCTTATCGTTATTGTGTGCTTGGATTATGATTAATGATGATGTTGCACTATTGTATAAAACCACTAGACTACACTATACACACACAAATATGGATTTCATGGGGAATCGGTTAAGTCACAGATATTTTGAAATCTATTTTTTTTTTAAAGTTGAAGTTTGAATCCAAATAGTTTTGGAAATGGAATTGAATTGAATTTGGAAAGCTTTATAAAGGGAAGCTTTGAAATTGAAATTTAGTTTGAATATACTATATCTTGTTAAATATTATTTGAAATTATTTTGGAAATTATGATTTGAAAGATTGGTACAATTTCTATATATATATATATATATATATATATATATAAATTTAGAACTATTGTTTTGAGAATTTGAATTTAATTTAAATTAGAACTTGCCAATAATACGGCAGGTCGTTGAATCTCTGGTTTCTAATTTTAGAGGCTATAACTTGTGTATATCTGATCAGATTTTTCCGAAACAAAAAGTGTTTGTGTTCAAATGATAATAAATTTAAAAGAAAGGACTTTGAATTTTTGTTGAAAGGGGTTTCAAATTTGAAATGGAATTGTTTTGAAAGCTATAAACAAATCTTTGCGAAAGATTAGTGAACTTTGTTTCCAAAATTAGAGGTTCTTAAGGGTGTATCTTTTGTATAAAAGATTTGAATTGTAAATGGTTTTGAAAACTATGAACTAATCTTTGTGAAAGATTGGTGAGCTTTGTTAAGTGAATCTTTTTGTTTAAAAGATCAAAAGTGGAAATTTGTGTAAACCATTCAAAAGAAAGATTTTGGGCTTTAAGTTGTGACTTAACTAAGATCCCATATATCCATATGCTTTTAAATTAAGCACTCATTATTCGGTTTAGCCAGGAGAGGACTTTGTGTCATATAACCCATTCTGAATAATGATACGATGTTATGGATTGCATTTGAAGACCGATGGTGAAGACCGGATATTTTTGAAAGTGAAAGGATGATCCATCGAATGTCTTTGCACCGAATGGCCCCGATATAGAGATTTGATCACCCTTTATGATAGGGAGTCCGGACATGATTTGGGATTATCTGGGTTGCAAGGGCATCTTTTGAAGTGCCTTCGGTTCTGTTTGAACGCAGAACATACTTGTATGGATGTATGTCTGACATTACACTTTGAGATGCAAAGCTCGTTTCTATCAAATACATTTCTGTTTGGTGGCGAAGAATTTGTTTTCTTAGCTTAACACCCTTCTCTGAGACGTACGAGCTCAGAGGTTATGTAGTTGATGGTTACCGGTGATACTTTCCCAATTTGATAATGTGGCATACGAAGTGCTGCTGATCATGCCTTGATCAAAGCATGACTTTTGTGTAAAGCATAGCTTTATGGACGAGACTGCATCAGAACCTCACAACCTAGAAATGGTCGAAACATGAAAGATGCAGCATGGTTATTTGGGGGTAGTGCCACCTGAGGGTATGTCCATTTCCTCTTGGATAGAAGTGTTATCATGATATGGAGCCCGGATAATCTACTTATGTGGTTGCTGCAAACTTATTGCTTTGTAGTTGTGGGTGTCGAGGCCTCGGATAAAGATTGGTTAAGACCGGGGGGTGGCATACTCGTGACAGTTAATTACCTAGTTATAGAGGTAACCAGGCCTTGTGTTGGCAGAGATCCGGTTAGGTTCTCGGACATCCCTCCAGAGGCATGCCCATGTGGCCCAGGAAGTTCCTTTACCTGACCATTTGTTGGAAATCCAATGACCAATATACACCTTGTACGGTTTTAGTTGTAGAACCTGCCATTTAATATGGTAGCTATAGTAGGCATACTATAATGGTACATATGCCGACTAAGATTAATATTGTACTTGCAAATGTTTTCTGCACTATGCACTAATAATAATATCAAAAGGATTTCACGTACCAAGCATGTTTGACTATCATAAGGAGAAATCTTCTATAATTGTGCGCTTGCATTGTGTGCGAGGAGGCCTTAAGGTAGTTTCAGTTTCCAAAAAGCATTGCGGATTTCTTTTAAAATTCTTTTGTTTTTTGTTTAAAGATAAACTGTTTTTTTCTCTCACACTTGTCCCATGACTGACCTAGAGTTTATTATTCCCTTTCTAAACTCTGGGTGCCCATAATTTTCCACACGAACAGCTTAGAGTTAGGATTTTTCAAATAATCAAATAATAGATGTAGATTCGATATCTTGGAAGTCTTTGGATTTTGGTTATTGCTTTGTGCTTCTTTTCAACATTCGAGATCAGACTTGCTTAAATCCAAGCTGATGGTGGTTCGAGCTTTCGATTTTGAGATCTTTCAAGCATTGAATTGGAATGCAGTTTTTGGATTCTATCTTCTTTCTATTCTTTGGAAGATCAAGTTGGTGATATTGTTCCGCTGCTGGTGTTTTCTTTCCACTGTTGTCTTGTATCTCTGATAGTATTGATATCTCATTTGTATTATTATTGTATCGAATATTGTATATCGATGAAGTTATTCATTTCTTCTTTCGCTGTGTTGTACTTAATGTGTTATAAGCTTCGGCGAACCAGATTCGACGTTTGAATCTGCGGCATTCGAATACGGGTGATGTATTTGAGTGTCGATTTTCGAAGGTCGAGTCAGGGTCGTGACATTTATGAAAAATAAAATCTTTGTATAAATTTATTAAGTAAAATAAGTATTTTATTTAAAATTATTTAGTTTGGATCTATATCAATTTAAACTTCATAGGTCCAATAAGATTTAAAATGTTAAAAAAAAATTGAAATTCACTCATTTAAACTGCTGCATGCTGACCTAATTCCAACACACAGTCCATACGCAGTAGCGCCACAGCGTAATCAGCCCAAACCATAACAACCTGCTTAACCTGAATAATCTCAGCAAAAACATGATTCCAACATATGCATGTATGTATATAAAAAAGATTTTATGTGTGTGAAAGAAGTAAAATTAGAAATATAGAATAACGAACTTAGTTATCAAGCAAGAGTAAAACGTTCGAGTAGTTATCCACTTAAACGAATCAACCATGTCAGTGCTTAAGGTCATATTATGTCTCTCATTGTTGTAAACAATATTTACCTTCAAGATATCAATGCGACTTTTTAGCATTTTTAAGAAAATCCTTGAAGAAAACATTTTTAGCCAATTTATTGCTAGGATTGGCAATCCAATTGTGACCGAAAAGGTCGAGAGTGTAAATCATGTTATTAGAAGGAGTGTTAACATTATTGAACATCTTTTAGTTCCTTTCAAACAATAAATATCAACAAGTAATAGTAAAGATATATCAAGTAAAATTCTATAACATTTAGAATATTGAAATCTAAGATCATTCCGGTACTAGTCACAATTGAAATAAGTGTTTGTCATGTTAAATCAGAAAACAATAAGAGTGTTTACAATAATAGAATTAGTTAGCGGACAACTATAATATAAGCGTGTTATGTTTTCTAAGTCTGAATTACAAAAAACACAAATTTTCCTATAAGCAAGTTCTTTTTCTTTAAAAATTCAATTGTATTTAGCTTCTTTTGTAGGATTTGTAACGACCCGCCTTTCATTCCATAGAAAGACGCATCATTAAGAAGAAAGAAAGGGATAGAAAAGAGAAAAGAAAGAAAGAAAGAAACAGACAACATCAGAATCTCACAGCGGAACGAATAAATTATATAATATCACATAAAACATTACATAGTATCATATATATCAGAGTTATACATCTAATACAACATAAACTAGACAGTTTTAAACATCTGTCTAGCAATTACAATTCAAGTATACCAGAGAAAACAGATACAACTCAAACACAGCGAAACCACTATATATCTACACGCTGAAGCCTCCTGCTCCATATCTCCTTAAGAACTCGTCAAAGCAATCCTGAAACACTTGACTACTCATACATAATATGAGTACCCAAGAGTTTAATAAAACAGAAAAATAAACACTCGGGTCGGACATGGGTATGGTGTGAGTAAACGGGTTTAAAAGTGGCTTAACTTTGAAAATCTTTTGAAAAGCAAAAGGTATCACGTAAGACTTCCCACACATAAACATGGAAAAGTTTTTACCTGACGCTAACCAAAATATGTGATAGGAAATCCAGTGATATTATAATAATGTCTAGGATTTTCAAGTAAATAAGAAATAGCCGAAATTGTTACATGATTAAATTCCAGCTACCAGCCACAAAAGTGGGTAATACAATCAAAACCGCAGGGTCTCGTAGGAAGAATGGGTTTCCATCAATGGCAGGGCTATTGGGGTACCGCCCGTCACAGTACGTGGCCTAGATCACTGTACCGAGGAGTACGCCCGCTCCCCTGCAACACAAGGCCGGAACCATCCTTTACTGGACAGTCCCGAACAAGACCACCCCGTAGATTGGCCATCGCCAACTGCGACACAACCGAAAGAAAAAGGGACCTCTAGACAGGGGTAAATCTCGTCCTACTTGGGCATGACCCACTTAGCCTTGCAGCACCTCCCATGTTTTAGCCATTCCCGGTTGATGAGGCTTAAGGCTACGATTACCTTAATAGGACATATCAATCTTAGAAGGCTCATCGTCCACCTGACGATGTTCTGAAAGCATTCAATCCATACAAGTTCGTTCCGGGTTCGAACGAAACGAAGGCATTATCTCGTTACACTCATTTGGGAATTACCCTCAGAGTTAATGACGATAACCCTTGCACTCTGAATCTCCATCTCGAACCTGAAAGTACGATTCCGTCAAACTCATCATGGAATCAGGCTCAGAGTCATACTGACGAATAGTTCTTACACCTCGAGTCTTCACTCTTCACTTGAGATTCACGACCTAACGTTTAATTTGGATCGATGTGGTTTTCAGAATTCCAAATTTGAAAATCCGGTCCCAGTCTCATCGAAATCCAAACGCCATCTTGATGTCCAAGTGAATTTAATTTGAACAATTAATTCAATTAATCATTATCTATATACATACAGATAGATAATTCACATATCACAATAGATAATCACATTCGTCATAAACAGATAATCTGTATCATAATCACAAACAGATAATCATCACAATTAGATAATCCACAAGCAGATAATCCATATTATCATACTTTAACTAAGCATCCATATCATAAAGATATTACTCATCTCATTACTGAGATTACAACCATTTAATGAAATATCAATATCATCCATAAGCAATGATTTATTAACCATCATCTATAATTAATTTAAAATGAATTAAATTAATTACTTCTATCTCTAATTAATGTAAAATAAATTAAATTAATTACCACATATATGAATCCTGCTTATATATCCATTAATTAATTAACCTAGTTAATTAATCATTCTTCAAGTATTCAACTTGATTAAACACATTTGATTAATCATTCTCTAATTACAATAAGTAATTAGTCTTCAATTAATTTGTAAAATTAATTAATCTTAATCATTAGTAATTAACATTTAATTACTTCATTTATTAGTTAACAATAATTAATTACATTTACCCTTAATTAATTACATTAATTAATCACTTAATTATTGATTATCGCTTAATTAAACAATTCTTAATTACATCATTAATTATATTAATTAATGATCTCTAATTTACATTTAAATTAATTACTTAATTTAAAATTAATTACATTAGTAATTAATCTAAAATTTAAAATACAATTATTAATCACCATTGATTAATGTCAAATCAGTAATTAACTACCTTTATTACTCATTAACAAATTAATTATTCCATAATTAATTATCTTCATTAATTTATCCCTTGATTAATTACAAAATTAATTATCCAAATTACCTCATTATAAATCATCTTCACTAATTACATTCCAGTAATTATCATTTATTACTTCTCTAAGTAATCATGCTCCATTAATTACATTAAGTAATTACTCTTATTAAATCATCAAATGATTTCTTAAATTAATTAAACTAAATTAATTAACTTAAACAAAACACATTATCATAATTAATTACAATAAGTAATTAATACCTTAATTACTTTTATCAAGTAATTATGCTTAACAATTTACAATTGATTATATTCAATTAATTAATCTAATTAATTATCATAATTAATCACATTAATTAATTACTTAATAATCCTTAGATAACTATCATTATAAACTAACATCATTTTCTTAAATTACTTACTTAAGAAATTTATCTTAGATTAATTATCATTAATCATCTCTAATTAAATTAATTCTAAATCATTATTTAAAATCAAATAAATAAGTAAATTCTTTATTATCTTAATTATTCCTAAAATAATTCATTTACTTTATTAATGACTTCATTAATATTCAAATGTATTTAAAACAATACATTTCTAAACTAAATTCAAATTCCATTTTGAATTTTAAGATTTAAAATGTTTAATTATTTAAACATTTATCCAATTTTAAAGAAATTTATAAACCTAAAAACATAAAAGTAAAGAACCATCATTACTTATATAAGTTACTTATATAAGAAAAGTTTAAAAATCTAAATTACTTAATTTTATTAAAAGAAATTAAGCTTAAAATAAATTGATTTTTTTTTTACTTTCCAAATTAAAGTTAAACACATCATAACTTTTATTCAATATTAAAGAAAAGAATTCTATCAAGTTTTAACCATTTATTTGAAATCAAATTCATTTTAAATTCCACTTTAAAACATTTTAAACTTGATCAACATTTTAAAATTTGCAAACTGATCTAAATTAAAATTCTGGATTCATAGTAAATTTGAAAACCATATTGAAACTTGATTTTTAAACATGATTTAAAAACTTAATTCAAACCTTACTTAAATTTAAAATCTTCATTTTTAAAACTTTGAATTCAAAAGTTCACTTGAATTCAAATTAATCTTAACTTGGAATTTAAATCCTTGTTTAAAATCCTGCCTTAACTTTTAAATTCCATTCAAAATTTTAAAAACTGCATGCTCTCAGGTTTATAAACCTGAAACATCACTTACCCGAGACCTCTCAACATATGCTTCGAGTCCACACACTAAATACTTCGAGACAAAAACACTAATACCCGAGTAGAACTTCGAGCCATCTCCCTGCACATACCCACATAGTTTAACAGAACCAAGTATGCACGGTGCATATGCACCGGCACTCCGGTGATCTCCAGCCACCCTACCACTCTTCACCATGACGCCGACCATCATCCCACATAATCACTACCTCCATAAATCCACTGCAGCTCGAAAACAAAATTCGAGATAGCCAAGCCAAACCTGGAACATCACTGCATTCAAAATTCCCAAACCTGTCATCATCTCGCAAACCCACCTCCGATCATCTGGCCACCTACAACTCCGGCCAACTCTCCATCTACATCTCCTCTGCCAATTCCCAAATGCTTGCATCACTCGATGCAACAGAGAAACAGAGAAGCAACCAAAACTTCGACCACTTAAAAACTAGGGTTAGAATCTGAAAATAGCTATTGCCATCGCCACCAACCTCTGGCCATCGTCCTGTAAATTTTCCCCTACTCACCTATAAGCCATCCTTTTCCAGGAAGCACCACAACAACCCAAAATCACCGAACCTCCAGATAAACCCAAAATTCCCAATTTTGTTCAATCCCTAAATGCTAACTCCATAGTTGATTTAAAAATGTGATGTTTGTTTTAAAATTCATGATTTCAAACATGCATTCAATTTATAAAACTGTTTTAACGATTTAAGATGTTTGATATTTCTTATTTGGAACAAATACTGTCTTTATTGTTACAGAGACAACAGTTTTATTTTCAATTTAGCTTAATTATAATTTACAAACCTGAATCTATACTAAACAAACAAATTTTGTTTACATATCAATCCTAACAGAGAATTAAATCCAGAGGTAAAGGTTTTTTTTTAAATTTAAAATCTTAGTTTTAAAAACAAACAGGTATGCAGATTCCTGGTACAACAACACATATATACTTATGTGTATTTATATATACACAGAATATCTATCACAATAAAATCATATAAAGCAAACTCATTTCTACAATCCACATGCAATAGATAATTTAAAACAACTTTTCAATTGTGAGGTTACTCACTAAAAAAAAAGACAGAGCCATTTTCTTTTTTTCCTATAGCAGTTTTGATTTTATTTTTTAAAAACAAGTTTGAATTAGAAATTGAGTTTTTTTGAAAAACTTGTTTAGCTTTGATTTTTTTTAAAGTAAGAACTGTTTTTAAAACTAGAAGCTTACTCACCTAATTATTGAAGAAGCAGAGAATCAACTCAGAGATGCATTCTCATTTTCCTAGAACCTGATTTGAAAGTTGAATCTGGGTTTCTATTTGTTGTTGATTGATCTGGTAAATGCTTGCATTGAAGTTGATTTTCTTGTTGTTGTAGATTATTAAAACTGCATGCTGACCCATATCTTCATTTGCTAGAGTTTGAAGTTGAACTTCAAATTGATTTTGTAACTTGCAGATTTTTAAACAAAATTGTATTTGCAGATTTCTAAAAGATTTGTGTTTGGTTTGCAGAATTTTGATTGTATTTGGTTTTGCATTTCTACTTATAATCTGATTTTCAGATTTTCTTTTGAAGAAAAATGTTTTGAACAATAATGCATTGTCAAATTTTCTTATCTAAAATAATAAATTTCAAAAATAATCAAATATTGTCACTTGTTACTTAATGAGGAAGATTAATTTACAAGTGTCTTCTCTATGATATGAATGCTTAACACATGTACAATTTAATATTAAAAGAAATTTCTTAATTTATAATTGTTATTAAATCTTTCTAAATTAATTTCTAATTTATGTTATCATGTTTTTAAATGTTTATCTATTTTTAGCCTTTAACTGATTACATATAAAGTTTCTTTTACACAATTACATACCTTAATGTTCATTTGAATAATTTAAAATAATATTTTTAAAACTAAATTTTCAAAAGAGAAAATTTTAAAAGAATTGAATATTGAATTCAATTTTATTTCAAAATTTCAATGCAAAATATTATACTCTAATATATATATGAACTAAGTCTATTTCAAAACAATTTTTAAAATAAAATAAACTTTTTATTATAATTCATAATTTAAACTATTATATTTTTATAAACAAAATAAATATTTTACTTTAATTACTTTGAAGATATAAGATAGATTTTTAAATTAACTTTTGAAAAGTTTCCTATACTAATTTTTATCAAATTAATCAATTTTACAAGTTATACATCTATATATAAAATAAATTTTGAAAATATTCTTATTAATTTTAAACTTAAATTAAAATCAAATTCTCTATTTACAATGTATACACATATATACATTATAAATAAAATATCTTTTAAATAAGCTTAGAAAGACAATTTTATTATTTAAATATTTTTAACTTTTGAAAAGAATAAAATTCCCAAAAGTTATTATTATTATCATTATTATAAATTTTGAAAAGACAAACTAAATAATTATTAGTTTTCAGAAGAAAATTTCTGTTTAAATTAGATTATTAAATCAATATTTCATATTTTAAAATAATTATAAATGAAATTATTAAATAAATATTGCCTAAATTTTCGGGATATCACATTCCTCCCCCTTAAAAGAATTTCGTCCCCGAAATTTAAAATTAAAGGTAATTTAATAATCCCATACAGATTTTAATTTTAAAATAGCAAATATATGCTATCAACCAAATACTAGCAATCACAGCAACCAATTCAAACAAACAATTCTAACTATCCAGACAAAATTCTGGATCGGATTCCCTAGAGTTTCCCAGGTACAAATACTGGAATACTAGCCCTACAGAATCTAAACTAGCTACACCACTCTGATCTAGAGCTCCTATGTATCTAGATCTACAAATCTAGACAGGAAACTGAACCACAGACAAGTCCTGATCAACTTCCAAATCTCCCAGAACTACTGATTCTAAAACCAGTGATAGACCATACACGTATTCCCTCAGAGATACGTGAAAAACAAAACGAATTCCAGCCGTCTGAACTGGCAATTCAAACCTGTAGATCCAACACTTAACCCTTAAGAGGAAACAGAAAGATCCAATACTCTTATCCACAAATCTCTCCTGTCGATCTTGGGCTGCCTTCAACCTTCTAGATCAATCTAATCTTCGCAGATGCTTCACGGAACAAATCTAGACAAAGAAATAAACAACCTCCAGATCCTACTCAACAAAATAGTTCTCCCAAAATCCATCAAAATCCACTACACAAACTCTACTTACACAAATATCAGAAGACTTCAAACATACGACTCCTATTAAAGAAAATCTTAGTTTAAAAACAAATAGGTAGAAATATATATATATATATATATATATATATATATATATATATTCAAAATTACAAATACGCTCTCTCAAGATAGACACCACTCCAGAGTCTAGGTATTCGCTCAACCTAGCGCTCTGATACCACAATGTAATGACCCGCCTTTCATTCCATAGAAAGACGCATCATTAAGAAGAAAGAAAGGGATAGAAAAGAGAAAAGAAAGAAAGAAACAGACAACATCAGAATCTCACAGCGGAACGAATAAATTATATTATATCACATAAAACATTACATAGTATCATATATATCAGAGTTATACAGCTAATACAACATAATCTAGACAGTTTTAAACATCTGTCTAGCAATTACAATTCAAGTACATCAGAGAAAACAGATACAACTCAAACACAGCGGAACCACTATATATATCTACACGCTGAAGCCTCCTACTCCATATCTCCTTCAGAACTCGTCAAAGCAATCCTGAAAAACTTGACTACTCATACATAATATGAGTACCCAAGAGTTTAATAAAATAGAAAATAAACACTCGGGTCGGACATGGGTCTGGTGTGCGTAAATGGGTTTAAAACTTGCTTAACTTTGAAAATCTTTTGAAAAAAAAGGTATCACGTAAGACTTCCCACACATAAACATGGAAAAGTTTTTACCTTACGCTAACCAAAACATTTGATAGAAAATCCAGTGATATTATAATAGTGTCTAGGGTTTTCAAGTAAATAAGAAATAGCCGAAATTATTACATGATTAAATTCCAGCTACTAGCCACAAAAGTGGGTAATACAATCAAAACCGTAGGGTCTCGTAGGAAGAATGGGTTTTCGTCAATAGCAGGGCTACTGGGTACCGCCTGTCACAGTACGTGGCCTAGATCACCGTACCGAGGAGCACGCTCGCTCCCCTGCAACATAAGACCGGAACCATCCCTTACTGGACAGTCTCGAACAAGACCACCCCGCAGATTGGCCGTCGCTAACTACCAGACAACCGAAAGAAAAATGGACCTCTAGACAGGGGTAAATCTCGTCCTACTTGGGCATGACCCACTTAGCCTTGCTGCACCTCCCCTGTTTTAGCCATTCCCGGTTGATGAGGCTTGAGGCTACGATTACCTTAATAGGACATATCAATCTTAGAATGCTCATCGTCCACCTGACGATGTTCTGAAAGCATTCAATCCATACAAGTTCGTTCCGGGTTCGAACGAAACCGAAGGCATTATCTCGTTACACTCATTTTGGAATCACCCTCAGAGTTAATGACGATAATCCTTGCACTCTGAATCTCCATCTTGAACCTGAAAGTACTATTCCGTCAAACTCATCACGGAATCACGCTTAGAGTCATACTGACGAATAGTTCTTACACCTTGAGTCTTCACTCTTCACTTGAGATTCACGACCTAACGTTTAATTTGGATCGATGTGGTTTTCAGAATTCCAAATTTGAAAATCCGATCCCAGTCTCATCGAAATCCAAACGCCATCATAATTTCCAAGTGAATTTAATTTGAACAATTAATTCAATTCATCATTATCTATATACACACATATAGATAATTCACATATCACAATAGATAATCACATTCATCATAAACAGATAATCTGTATCATAATCACAAACAGATAATCATCACAATCAGATATCCACAAACAGATAATCCATATTATCATACTTTAACTAAGCATCCATATCATAAAGATATTACTCATCTTATTACTGAGATTAGAACCATTCAATGAAATATCAATATCATCCATAAGCAATGATTTATTAACCATCATCTATAATTAATTTAAAATGAATTAAAATAATTACTTCTATCTCTAATTAATTTAAAATAAACTAAATTAATTACCACATCTATAAATCCTGCTTATATATCCATTAATTAATTAACCTAGTTAATTAATCATTCTTCAAGTATTCAACTTGATTAAACACATTTGATTAATCATTCTCTAATTACAATAAGTAATTGGTCTTTAATTAATTTTACAAATTAATTAATCTTAATCATTAGTAATTAACATTTAATTACTTCATTTATTAGTTAACAATAATTAATTACATTTACCCTTAATTAATTACATTAATTAATCACTTAATTATTGATTATCGCTTAATTAAACAATTCTTAATTACATCATTAATTATATTAATTAATGATCTCTAATTTATATTTAAATTAATTACTTAATTTAAAACTAATTACATTTAGTAATTAATCTAAAATTTAAAATACAATTATTAATCACCATTGATTAATGTCAAATCAGTAATTAACTACCTTTAATTACTCATTAACAAATTAATTATTCCATAATTAATTATCTTCATTAATTAATCCCTTGATTAATTATAAATGTAATTATCCAAATTACCTCATTATAAATCATCTTCACTAATTACATTCTAGTACTTATCATTTATTACTTCTCTAAGTAATCATGCTCCATTAATTACATTAAGTAATTACTCTTATTAAATCATCAAATGATTTCTTAAATTAATTAAACTAAATTAATTAACTTAAACAAATCACATTATCACAATTAATTACAATAAGTAATTAATACCTTAATTACTTTTACCAAGTAATTATGCTTAACAATTTACAATTGTTTATATTCAATTAATTAATCTAATTAATTAACATAATTAATCACATTAATCAATTACTTAATAATCCTTAGATAACTATCATTATAAACTGAAAACATTTTCTTAAATTACTTACTTAAGAAATTTATCTTAGATTAATTATCATTAATTATCTCTAATTAAATTAATTCTAAATCATTATTTAAAATCAAATAAATAAGTAAATTCTTTATTATCTTAATTATTTCTAAAATAATTCTTTTACTTTATTAATGACTTCATTAATATTCAAATGTATTTAAGACAATAGTATAACCCGGAAAATGAATCTTTCTTCCGTTTTGTATCTGACGATCAACTTGACCTTAGGTGCCTTCACTACAAGCTTTCTGGTGACTCTTTAGTTCTTGATTTGGACGGTATCGATGCGAGTGCTAATACTGACATGCTAGCTGATCCATCCTGGGATCGATCTTTTATCTACTGTTGTGATGATGTGGTTTATGACCCTTGTCTTGCTCTACGGTTTCGCCCATTTGCTGGTCTTTCTGGGTCTGTCCCAAAGTGCACTTCGTCGTTGTCCGGGGAAGTTGGTGATCCTCCCTCCTCGGTTGAGGAATAGTTATGTAGGTGTTTCTTTAGTTATCGTGACATGGCTGTCACGTACCTGTTCTGTTTTATCTGTTTTTTTAGTTAGTAGTTAAGGTGCTTTTACCTTGCTCCTATACTTAAATTTTATTACTTTCGTAATAAAAGTGGACGGTCCACTATAAAACCGGCTGACCTTGCCAAAAAAAAAAACAATACATTTCTAAACTAAATTCAAATTCCATTTTGAATTTTACGATTTAAAATGTTTAATTATTTAATCATTTATCCAATTTTAAACAAATTTATAAACCTAAACAGATAAAAGTAAAGAACCATCATTACTTATATAAGATACTTATATAAGAAAAGTTTAAAAATCTAAATTACTTAATTTTATTAAAAGAAATTAAGCTTAAAATAAATAATTTTTTTTTACTTTCCAAATTAAAGTTAAACACATCATAATTTTTATTCAATATTAAAGAAAAGAATTCTATCAAGTTTTAACCATTTATTTGAAATCAAATTCATTTTAAATTCTACTTTAAAACATTTTAAACTTGATCAACATTTTAAAATTTGCAAACTGATCTAAATTAAAATTCTAGATTCATAGTAAATTTGAAAACCATATTGAAACTTGATTTTTAAACTTGATTTAAAAACTTAATTCAAACCTTGCTTAAATCTAAAATCTTCATTTTTAAAACTTTGAATTCAAAAGTTCACTTGAATTCAAATTAATCTTAACTTGGAATTTAAATCCTTGGTTAAAATCCTGCCTTAACTTTTAAATTCCATTCAAAATTTTAAAAACTGCATGCTCTCAGGTTTATAAACCTGAAACATCACTTACCCGAGACCTCTCAACATATGCTTCGAGTCCACACACTAAATACTTCGGGACAAAAACACTAATACCCAAGTAAAACTTCGAGCCATCTCCCTGCACATACCCATATAGTTCATCAGAACCAAGTATGCACGGTGTATATGCACCGGCACTCCGGCGATCTCCAGCCACCCTACCACTCTTCACCATGATGCCGACCATCATCCCACATGATCACGACCTCCATAAATCCACCGCAGCTCGAAAACAAAATTCGAGATAGCCAAGTCAAACCTGGAACATCGCTGCATCCAAAATTCCCAAACCTGTCATCATCTCGCAAACCCACCTCCGATCATCTGGCCACCTACAACTCCGGCCAACTCTCCATCTACATCTCCTCTACCAATTCCCAAATGCTTGCATCACTCGATGCAACAGAGAAACAGAGAAGTAACCAAAACTTCGACAACTTAAAAACTAGGGTTAGAACCTGAAAATAGCTATTTCCGTCGCCACCAACCTCTGGTCATCCTCCTATAAATTTTCCTCTACTCACCTATAAGCCCTCCTCCTCCAGGAAGCACCACAACAACCCAAAATCACTAAACTACCAGATAAACCCAAAATTCCCAATTTTGTTCAATCCCTAAATGCTAACTCTACAATTGATTTAAAAATGTGATGTTTGTTTTAAAATTCATGATTTCAAACATGCATTCAATTTATAAAACTTTTTTAACGATTTAAGATGTTTGATATTTCTTATTTGGAACAAATACTATCTTTATTGTCACAGAGACAACAGTTTTGTTTTTAATTTAGCTTAATTGTAATTTACAAACCTGAATCTATATTAAACAAACAAATTTTATTTACATATCAATCCTAACAGAGAATTAAATCCAGAGGTAAAGGTTTTTTTAATTTAAAATCTTAGTTTTGAAAACAAACAGGTATGCAGATTCCTGCCACAGCAACACATATATACATATGTATATTAATATATACACAGAGTATCTATCACAATAAAATTATACAAAGCAAACTCATTTCTACAATCCACATGCAACAGATAATTTAAAACAACTTTTCAATTGTGTGGTTACTCATAAAAAAAAGACAGAGCCATTTTCTTTTTTTCCTACAGCAATCATAATTTATTTTTAAAAAAAACAAGTTTGAATTAGAACTTGAGTTTTTTTGAAAAACTTGTTTAACTTTGATTTATTTTTAAAGTAAGAACTGTTTTTAAAAATAGAAGCTTACTCACCTAATTATTGAAGAAGCAACTCAGAGATGCATTCACATTTTCCTGGAACCTGATTTGAAAGTTGAATCTGGGTTTGTATTTGCTGTTGATTGATCTGGTAAATGCTTGCATTGAAGTTGATTTTCTTGTTGTTGTAGATTATTAAAACTACATGCTGACCCATATCTTCATTTGCTAGAGTTTAAAGTTGAACTTCAAATTGATTTTGTAACATGCAGATTTTTAAAGAAAATTGTATTTGCAGATTTCTAACATATTTGTGTTTGGTTTGCAGAATTTTGATTGTATTTGGTTTTGCATTTCTACTTATAATCTGATTTTCAGATTTTGTTTTGAACAAAAATGTTTTGAACAATAATGCATTGTTAAATTTTCTTATCTAAAATAATAAATTTCAAAAATAAACAAATATTGCCACTTGTTACTTAATGAGGTAGATTAATTTACAAGTTTCTTCTCTATGATATGAATGCTTTACACATGTACAATTTAATATTAAAATAAATTTCTTAACTTATAAATGTTTTTAAATCTTTCTAAATCAATTTCTAATTTACGTTATCATGTTTTTAAATGTTTATCTATTTTTAGCCTTTAATTGATTACATATAACTTTTCTTTTACACAATTACATATCTTAATGTTCATTTGAATAATTTAAAATAATATTTTTAAAACTAAATTTTCAAAAGAGAAAATTTTAAAAGAATTGAATATTGAATTCAATTTTATTTCAAAATTTCAATGCAAAATATTATACTCTAATATATATGAACTAAGTCTATTTCAAAACGATTTTTAAAATAAAATAAACTTTTTATTATAATTCACAATTTAAACTATTATATTTTTATAAAAAAATTAATATTTTACTTTAATTACTTTGAAGATATAAGATATATTTTTAAATTAACTTTTGAAACGTTTTCTATACTAATTTTAAGCAAATCAACCAATTTTACAAGTTATACATCTATATATAAAATAAATTTTGAAAATATTCTTATTAAATTTAAAATTAAATTAAAATCAAATTCTCCATTTACAATGTATACACATATATACATTATAAATAAAATATCTTTAGAATAAGCTTAGAAGGACAATTTTATTATTTAAATATTTTTAACTTTTGAAAAGAATAAAATTCCCAAAAGTTATTATTATTATCATTATTATAAATTTTGAAAAGACAAACTAAATAATTATTAGTTTTCAAAAGAAAATTTCTGTTTAAATTAGATTATTAAATCAATATTTCATATTTTAAAATAATTATAAATGAAATTATTAAATAAATATTGCCCAAATTTCCTGGATATCACATGATTAGCCAAATATATAACTTTTATTAGTGTGGAGCATTAACTTTCTATATAAATTTGAAAGCCTTTTGCTTTGTTCCCAAGAGATTAAAAACTTATAAACTATGAGTATGTTTTATTATTTTTCCAAAGATAAATTTTAGTATTTCTCTCATTATTTAAGCTATAGAATTCAGGCTTAATACAAAGTGTTACAAATTGAGTCAAGGTAACATCTTCAAGGACATGGTTGAAAGTATAGTTCCATGAAAATTCATTATAAGGTCCGGGAGACCTCAGAAATTAAGGTATTTTTGAAATTAAAAATATCAAAAAGTTCTTTGAGGTCAACTCTCAAGGGTATAGAAAAAATACCACTATCATTCCAAAAAGATGTGTTATTACAGAATAAACCATGTTATTAATACCAAGGTTAAAAATATTAAAAATAAATAAAATGGATTTCCAAAAGCGACATATCTTGTTGGAATTAGAGGAAATATAATGAAGGCTATAAGCTTGACCTAAAATTGATTTGAAATAATTTATTTTCAAATAAGGTTTTCGTTATTATTATTAAATTTTCAAAGTCATTTTCCTACTAAAGATACATTAAGATTATGAAGAATTATAATTTCTATGCCCACTTCCTCTTTGGATTTGCAAACCTTACACAATTAACAAGGCAAATAATACCACCGCAGGAATTTCACCATTTCGAAGGAAATTTCTTCTAGTTTATATATTTTATAAATAACCCATTTTGAAAAAAGATAATAAGTCATCCAATAGATCAATAGAGCTAATAAGACGGAGTTAATTTAGATGATCATACTAGCTTTAAGTAGAATTCTACCATTCCAATTCGATAATTTTCTTTTATTTTTATCAATTATCACCTGCCAATATTCCTCTTTTAGGTTTGTTGGTCTAATCAAGATATTAATAGTCAATGGGAAGCTTTATGATTTTACAATTAAGGGTATTAGCAACAAGATTTTCAACATTATATACATCATTCAATACTAAGACCGACCTTTTCTCTAAATTAATTTTAAGCCTCGAAAGCATTTTAAAGCTATATAAAATAAATGTGAGAGCTGTAACATGGCGTAGTATATGTGAAGTAAAAGGCATGGTATCATCGGTGAATTGAAGAATTGAAAATCCATCACTAGAAGTATTGTTGCCTATGCTATCCAAAACCCCATTTGTAGCGATAGCTTGGTGGTCCTAGGGGAAACATCTGTTGGTAAGTTGAACAGTAAGGGCGGCAAAGGACCGCCTTGTCTATAACCGCATTTTTATTGAATTTTATTTCCTAGAATTTCGATCACTATTATTATGATGACTGCCCTACACCTTTGGTATCCAATATACATATATAATGTGTTGTGTGGGTACCCGACCGATGCAGGATGGTAGCCAAAAGTGTAAAGTAAAAAAATCCAAACACCGAATTTGTAGAACATCTCACGGCATACATACAAAATATAATATAACAACATAGACGTAAAATAGGCAAGCAGTGATAATTGAATAAACCATAAATAAGAACATCGAAGCATATTAGGTTCATAGATTATAGAAAATGAAATAAAGAGTTTATACATCCTAAATCTCTAAAATAAACTCTATAAACATCTCTTAAAATACAACTACTGACATAACTCCACAGTACTGCACAATAGAATATTAGCAATAGTAAGCTCCAAAGTATAGATATATGAAAGCATAGCCTCCTGCTCGTACTCCATATAGCCCCATGTGCTATCCTGACCTGTTATCCCTAATCTTCTCATTTAAGAGTACCCGAGATAATAAGAAGTAAAGTATAAAACCTTGGTTCAGACAATAGTCTAGTGTGAGTGATAGATCATCTCAAAATACTATTATAACAGTATATAGTAAATGGTGGACTAGGGTATGAACAAACATACCTGACATGTCCCTGCATCCAAAGAGTTAGCATATAAACATAGTATATGCTAAACTACTATCACAAGAGGAAAATATGGGGTGTATAGGGGTATCACACAGCATATCAAGAAAACAACAAATGTAACATCTATCACACATCCTTGCATCTCTCATTCATGTGCTTTATATATATGATAACTCCTATAGATGCTCAACTCATTGCCAATCCAAATGACTTGGGTTAGAAACACGTAGACTTCCAAGAATATGGGTACATGCAGGCTACCCTGGCATATGCAGGCTACCATGTCCTATTAATGAGAATCACAACTTCAGATTAAACCCTTAGCACATGTACCAATAGTAGAACTACCTCACAGATGCTCAACTCATGCCTACACAGATGGCTAAGGACTGGACATACACAGACGTTCAAACAAATGGATACACACAGACTACCCTGGGTACACGCAGGTCACCCTATCCCACTCACGAGAATCACAACTTCATGTGCTACTCTATGAGCTATAATGTAGAACTCGCCTTTTGAGTCCATCACTAGATCACATATTCACTTGCCACATTGAATCTTCGCACTTTACTGGTTGCCATTCCATGATCATCTTGAGCTATCTTAGATTCATCCATTCCTGCTCCAAACTAGCTCCTAAAACCACTAAGTAAACCCTAAGTACCGCCTTAAAGTCACTCTATGCCAACTCCGAAGCTAACACCCAAAACCACATCTGTTTGGCCCTTCTCTTATAACCGAATTCATCACTGGACAAAGAAAACTACTGGATAAGAATTGTTATCCGGTCCCTCCCATCACCGAACCAAACTACTACCGGATAGGATTTTTGGTTTGGTCCTTCACTGCCGAACCAACAATTACCGGATAGGATTTCCTGTTCAGTCCTCTACCGCCGCACCAAACAGCTACCGAACAAGAATTTCTTACTATTTGATCTTCCTTTTTCAAACCAAGCTCCTACTGGACATGAATCCTTGTCTAATCTTCAACTGTGAGCCAACTTAGATCTGGACTAATACTTCTCCTTTCTGAAGCCAACTACTGGACCATCTCCATACCAGACCAAGCTCCACCGTACCAAAAATTAGTAACTCCTTCAGCACCTCAACATGGTGTCTATTCCATCGCTATGCTTAACACTTCAACCATCATGCATCGCATGTGCAACGATATGACTCTAAACAATCTAGAGCCTATCCGTCGAAGTCTAATTTTGCGGTTCCTACCTCTAGTTCGCTCGAATGAGCGTTTTCAGCCATACAAATAAACACCATTCATGCACCAAACAACACCTAAACATGCAAAAAGTACAATTGATTATAACAATCATTAGACAAGACATTAACAACATAGCCTAATGCATACAAAGGTAATCATATACCCAAACGATATGTCTAGAACACCAAAAATCCATTTATTCAATTTTTTTACTACAGGTTGTGTTTTAAATCAGCATTAAAACGTAATTTTGACTTTAAAAAAGGATATTAAACATGTTAAATCAAGGAAAATATAAGAATTAATAGCAAAGATTTGATTTTCCATCGCTATAAATGTGGATTTGAAGATATCCAATGAATCTCATTACTAATTTATCCTTAATTTATGATTTCGACTTTATTTGGAGGAGAAAAGAGAAAATTTTGGGTGAAGAATGAGTAAATGAGAGCTTAGATCTACTTGAGAAGCGGTAAAAGTGATTTGGGGATGATGGTATAGTCTATTATAGTCTCAAAAAAGTCTAAATCTCTATTGTGACCACTCTACGAAAAGGGAATCCATCATGTTTTTTCAATGGAAGTGGTCTCGGTTGCTAATTCGGATTCTATCAAAAGTTATAGCCGTTAAAAGTTTTCAAGGGTAAAATCATCAAGGAAAATTCTAAGTATAGGAGATGTCACTAATAGGCATTTTCCAAAGTTATAGAGTCATACAACCTCATATGTATATAAAAATAACATTTTACGATCCTTCGATATGTAAAATACGGGTCGTTACACTGTCCACCCTTTAAGAATTTCTCCCTCGAAATCCCCAACACAACCAAAGTGAAATCGAACATCGATATCCCATATGTGTAATATCTATGAGTAAACATATCAAACATAAAACATGTACACAAAGCAAGAAACAATATCTGCACCTACCCTAGCATGTAGGATACTAAACTGTCCTATATAATATCGAAGGTGAAAGTAAATGTGATAAACAGAAGTCTCACCAAGTAAAGAGCTCCGGATAAGCGATCCCCATGCTCTCCTCGGTCTCCTAAGCACAATTGCCTTCGCTCTCACTCTACTAAACCTTCACTATCTCCACCATCTTCCTCCTAAGCTACTTCATATTACATCCGACAATACAAATAGGCCTATGAGTTCTCGAAGCTTCTGATTCAATCTCAATTTCATCAAGTTGATTCGGTTCAACTATCATTCCTGAGCCATGTAACAACTTCCGCAAGTGAGAGATGTAGAAGATGTTGTGCATGTCTACATTCTTCTGAGGTAAGTCGACTTGTAAGCCAGGTTCCCAATCCTCTCAAGTATCAAAATAGACCAATGAATCTCGTCGCCAACTTCCCCTTACTACCAAATCAAATGACATTCTTCAGCGGAGAGATCTTGACAAACACCATACCGATGATAGAGTACTTTAAATCATGTCTTCTCCTATCTCTGTAGCCCTTCTTTCTATCCCAAGCAGCTTTCATTCGTTGTCGAATGATCTCTATCTGCTTCGAAGTCCCTCTAATCATATCTTTCCTAAGTATCAGTTTCTCACCCGCCTCCGACCAACATGAAGGAGCATTGCACTATCGACCATATAATGCTAATATGGTGCCATATCGATGATGTACTGATAAATGATGTTGTATGAAAACTCTACTAAGCATAAATGATCATCCCATGAGCCACTGAAATCGAGAATGCAAGCCCGCAAGAGATCCTCTAAGATACAATTCACCCTCTCAGTCTGTCCATCAGCTTGTGGGTGATAAGCTACACTAAGATTCATATCCCCTATGCCTCTTATAAGCTCTTCCAAAATCCGCTAGTGAACAATGGGTCTTGATCGCTCACAATGCTCTTCAACACACCATAGAATCACAAAATCCACTTCACATACAACTCGACCAATTTGGATGCATCATATTAGACTTGACGGGTATAAATCAATCAATCTTTGTCGATCTATCGACTATGATCCAAAAGCTATGGTACCTTTCTCTAGTCCTTGGCGATCCATCGATGAAGTCCATCCAAATTTATTCCCATTTACACTCGAAAATATCAAGCGGTTGCAACAAACCACTCAGCTTCTTCTTCTCTATCTTTGTCAACTGATAGTTCATGCATTTCGAGGTGAATGTCACAACATCCTTCTTTATCTATTTCTAATAAAATGTTTATCTCATATAGCGATACATTTTATTGCCATCGGGATGTATAGTCAATCTCAAATGATGGCTCTCACGTAGCACCTCATCCCTCAATCTATCTACATCAGGAACAAACAATCTCCCATGCTTATGGAGCCAACCATCACAGAGCCTATACTACTTCATCTCCTTTGACTCTACTCCTTCCTCTATCTTTGCTATGATCTTGGCTAGTCTAGCATCCCACCTCAAATTAGTACCGACCCGCTCAATCAGTGCAGGTCTGAACGTTAGGCTAGCCAACACTACCGGCTCTAACTCAGACTAAGGTCTAAAATCACTCCCACTCTATAAACATCGCTCCAAGATGACAAGTCTCCTACTCAATGCATCAACGACTGCATTTTCCTTACCAGAGGTATAGAAATGTCAAAGTCATAGGACGCTAGGAATTCTACCCATCGCTGCTGATGAAGGTTAAGGTCCTTCTGAGAGAATAGATACTTCACAGACTTGTGGTCCATATATAACTCGAACCTCTCCCCAAGAAAATAATTCCCTTATATTCTCAAAGCAAATACGATCATCGCCAACTTTGTATCGAGGCTTAGATACTTCTTCTTGTGTGGTTCTAGCTATCGACTAGCTTAGGTGGAAACCTTTCCCCTCTGCATCAATACCGCACCTAGTCCAGTACCATATGCATCTGTGTATACAGTCAGCTTCTCATTCCTACTCGAAATGATTAATGTCGATGCGCTCGTCAACCTCTCCTTCAGACTCATGAACATGTGCTTGCATCTTGCGTCCTAAATAAAAGTATTATTCTTCTTTGTTAAGTTGGTTAACAGTGCTGCTGCCTTAGAGAAGTCCAAGATATAACGTTTATAATATCCCGCCAGTCCAAGAAAACATCTCACATCTGTAGCGGTCTTGGGTCGATCCCAGTCCTATACTACTCCTACCTTCACAAGATCTTCAACAATACCCTACTTAAAAACAATGTGACCCATTAATCACACTTTCCTCCTCTAAAAGTGATACTTTGAAAACTTCGCCTTCAATCGGTGCTTTCTCAACACCTTGAGCACAATCCTCAAATGCTCCATGTGTTCTTACTCCGTCCTTAAATAAACAAGGATATCGTCTACGAACACAAGTACGAACTTATTTAGCTAGTCCCTGAAAATACGGTTTATAAGATCAATAAGGTATGTTGATGTGTTGGTTTGCCTGAACGACGTAATTAAGCACTCATAGAATCCTGATGGCATACAAAATGCTATGATCGATGCACTGTCCTTCGCCACTCTCAGTTGATGAAACCTTATCGCAAGATCCAACTGAGAGAACACCCTATAACCATGGAGATGATCGAACAAGTCATCAATATATGGGAGAAGATACTTATTCTTCTTCGTCACCTTATTCAGTTCACGATAAACTACACAAAATCTCAAAGAGTCTTCCACCTTAGTGGCGAGCATTACAGGTGCCTTCTACTTTAATATATCTCATCGAATGAACCCCAATCGCAATAGTTCATTCACATGCACCTCTAGTTCCTTCTACTCCTTTAGCCCCATATGCCTCAATGGCATAACAATCGGTCTGGCATCCTTCACCAAATCTATACGGAACTCGATCCTTCTTGGTGGGGGTAATTCGATCATCTCCTCGAATAAGTCCGAAAACTCTATAAGCATAGATGACGACCCATGGTGAAAGATATCTAGTGCATAAAAAAAATAACTAACCATCAACTAATCTTCAAGTGGGCAGCCTATCTCCAATCTACGCCCATCATCCATCCCCATCATCGCCAACAACCTCTTATAGTCCACCACTATTTCGTACCTCCTCAGCCAATCCATCACCAGAATAATACCAACCCTATAAAAATCAAAAGAACACAAATAAACAAAAATCCATCACTTTATAAGGCTAAGCCTGGACGAACCATGCAGAGGCTGGCTGAACCCCCAATAGAGTTCATCATAATTTAACGGTCTGTCAACTATCTCGAGTTTTAATCCCAGTCCATCTACCAAATCACTAGATGTGTAGGAATATGATGTCCGGATATCGAATAAAACATACAGGTGTATCAAAAATAGAAAACGTACCATGTATAATGATGCTCTTCCCTTTCTCCTTCATCGATGGAGCACTCCAGAAAGTTGGGACAATGTCAAAGCATAAGTAGACTCAATCTGTTTATTCCTAGGCGGTTTTGGACAATCCTTCTTAATATGCACAAGCTTGTTGCAGTTGTAGCACTTCTTGCCTCCCACCTTACAAGCTTTAGCAATATGGCACTTCTCCCCACAGTAATAGAAATTAGGCATCCATTTTCCCATCCTTGGACCATCCTTCTTTTGGGGCTGCACCTCCTTAACCAGCTCTGGGAAATTTATCTTGGCATGCCCAGCCCTACCACAATTGAAGCACTTCCTCTCACCATATTTTGGGTCCTTATAGTCCTCACCAATTTGACCCATCTCCTTGAAAGTAAAGCACCTCGGCTCCCACTCCCCTTTCTTTTGGCCACCTTTCTTCTACGGCTGTTTCCCACCCTCATTGTCCCTTATTCCATTGCTACTTCCACCTACTTGCGATTTAGCTTCTTCTTAAGGGACAACAACCTACTACGCTTGCATTTAAGCATCAGTATTCACTATCCTTGTAACCTCTTTTTAGGCTACTCACATTATGCTCACCATCATATGGATGAACACTACCTGCACTTCTGGGTCATTAGCTATCCTAATGACACTTCTATCCTTAACTTATGGCACAAAGTTTCTAGTATGCCTATCCATTCTTACTATTGTAATAAGAATGATCGATCTCTCATAGAGAAAAACTACATCGATGGTATTCAAATGTGCAACACGACTCACTATTATATTCTACTATATAGTTTTGAAAAATAGAATATAACAAATACGCTCTCTCATATATCGCTCGGTCCATTCTAAGGTAATAACTCCTCCCTTATCTCTAATGGATCCAAGTACCTACATAAATCGTCCAAGCAAACTAAATTTGATACCAAATGTGATGATCGTTTTACACCTCTGGTACCCAATATACCTATACAATGCGCTGTGGGGGTACCCAACCTATGTAGTATGGTAGCCAAGGGTGTATAGTACAAAAACCCAAACATAGAACCCATAAAATACCTCACAACACAAAGACAAAATATAATAAAATAACATAGATGTAAAACAGGCGAGACAATGATATAATCAAATGAACCATTAATAAGAACAACAGAGTGCATCAGATTCATAGATTACACAAAAACTAAAAAAAAAGATTTTATACATACTAAATCTCCAAAATAAACTCTATAACTGTCTCTTAAAATACAAGTACTGACACAGCTCCACAGTAGTGCTCGACGAAATATAAGCAATAGTAAGCTCCAAAGTATGTATATACGAAAGCGTAGCCCCGTACTCTTAATCCACACTGCTTCATGTGTTATCCAGACCTGTTATCCCTGATCTACCCATTTAAGAGTACCGAGATAATAACAAGCAAACATAAATCTTGGGTCAAATAATAGTCTGGTATGAGCGATACATCATATCAAAATATTATAAAAACCGAATATAGTAAATAGGGGCCCATGGTATAAACAACTATACTTGACATGTCCCCGCGTCCAAAGAGTTAACACATAAACATAGTATATGCTAAACTACTATCATAAGAGGAAAATACGGTGGGTATAGGGGTATCACATAGCATACCAAGCATACAACAAACATAGCTTCCATCACATAGCCTTGTATCTCTTACTCAAGTGCTTTAGATATACGATAAATCCTACAGTTGCTCTACTTATTTCCCATGCAGATGGCTAGGGTTTTGACACACGTAGACATCCAAGAATATGGGTACACATAGGCTAAACTAGGTACACGTAGGCTACCCTATCCCAATAATGAGCACCACAACCTCAGAATTACCTATCAATCCCTTTACACATGTGCCGATAGTAGAACTACCTTATAGATGCTCAACTCATGCCCGCACAGATGGCTAAGGACTGGATACACGTGGATGTTTGAACACATTGGTACGGTTAGACTCCCCTGGGTACACGTAGGCTACCCTGACCCACTCTTGAGCATCGCGACCTCATGTTCTACTCTACGATCTATCATATAGAACCATCCTTTCGGTCAATCACCATATGCCATAGTCATTACCCATGTCGAGTCGTACCACTTCATGATTGCCATTCCATGGTTATCTTAAGCTATCTCAGAGTTATCCATCCCTGCTCCAAACCCGCTCCCAAAACCACCAAGTAAACCCTATGTATTGCCTCAAAGCCCATCCACGCCATGTCCGAAGGCAACATCCAAAACTCCATCTATCTGACCCTTCTCCTATAACCAAACCAAAGTCGTCACATGAAAGAGACAATTACCAGAAAGGATTTCCTATCAGGTCCCCCCATCATTGAACCAAACTACCAGATAGGATTTCTTGTTCGGTCCTTCACTATCAAACCAACAACTATCGGATGGAGTTTCATGTCCAGTCCTCTGCTGTTGAACCAAACGACTACTGGATAGGAGTTCCTGTTCAGTCTACCTTTACCGAACTAAACTCCTACTGGACAAGAATTCCTGTTCGGTCTTCCACTATCGAGCCAACTTCGATCCGAACCAACATTTCCCCTTCCTAAAGCCAACTACCAGACCATCCCCATAATTAGCCAAAAACCTACAGCTCCTTCATCTCCTCAACATCATGCTAGTTTCATCGCTGCACTCAACACTTTAATCCTCATGCACTGCATATGCAATATGACTCCAAATGCTCTAGAGCTTATCCGTCGAAGTCCAATTTCACGATTATTACCTCTAGTTCACTCCAATGAGCGTTTTCAACCATATAAGCATACAAACGAACACCATTCATGCACTAAACAACACTCAAACAAGAAAATCACGTAGTAGATCGTAACAATCAACGTACAAGGTATCTACAACAGTCGATCATAACAATCATCATACGAGGCGTCTACAATATAGCCTAATGCATACCAAGGCAATCATATACCAAAATACATATGTTTAGAATATCAAAAATTCATTTATTCATGTTTTTGCTATAGATTCTGTTTTAAAACAACCTTTTAAACTTAATTTTGACTTTAAAAATGGATCCAAAGCACGTTAAAACCTGTATATACATATATAACAAGGTGAGAGATGGTATATCACTCATCAAACACCTAAAAAGTGGAGATTTGCATGCAAATCGAGACAAATCCAAGAATCAACAATAAAATTTGATTTTTCCTCCCCAAAAATGTAGATTTGAAGATATATAATGAATCTCCTTGCTTATCTACCCGTAATATTTGATTTAGACTTAATCGGGGGAGAAAAGAGAAGGTTTTGGGTGAAGAATACGCTAATGAGAGCTTATATCTATTTGAGAAGTGGTAAAAATGGTTTGAAGATGATGCTTCCGCCTATTATAGCCTCCCAACCCGAAATTCAATAGTGGACTTGCCTCCGAAACTTACTAATTACCCAGCAAGCTACTTCAAAAATTTCCAATCTTCATTAATCCATCCCTCCTAGCCAAAATGTCTAAATCACCATTGTCCACTCCATGGAAGGGGAAATCATCATGTCTTTCTAATTGAAGTTGTCTTAGATACTAAATCGATTTCTATCAAATGTTGCAGTCGTTACAAGTTTTCAAAGGTAAAATCATCCACAAAAATTCAAAGTATAGAAAAAGTTACGAATAGGCATTTTCCAAAGTTATAGAGTCATACCACCTCATATGAATTTAAGAATAATATTTTACGCTTCTCCAATACGTAAAATATAGGTCGTTACAATTATACTTGAGTTTCTTGTTTTGAGCACAGCTATAATCCTACTTACCTGTCTAGTACTGAAACCCCTAGCGAATAGTAAATCTTCAAGAAAAAACCAGTCAATTGAGTCAAAAGCTTTAGCAAAATCAAGTTTTATAGTGCACAAGTGATATTATTTTTACAACAGTAATTAATAAATTCTTGGACTACAACAACTCAATGCTGATATTTCTGTGATAAAGAAGATTGCATAATGTTAGTTATATTTTTTCATTTTACTTCTTAGCTTATTCACTAAAACCTTTGAAATAATTTTAAGAGAGCATTTTATTAACGAAATTGGTATAAAATCCTTAAGCCTCTATCGCTCACATTTACTTGTGGGCAGAATTACATTAGTAAAGCTATATCTTCCTACTTGTAAATTATCAATGTAAAACTCATCAAACATTTTGACTAAGTCATGTTTCGAATGTGCCAATATTTCTTATACAACAATATAATAAATCCTTCCTGTCTTAGCGATTTGTCGCTAGGCATACCCTCAATGGCCCCAAAGCTAGATAATGGACAACCCAAATCATTTGATACCATCCTAGTATTTTAGGCGTATAAATCATTCCGCATTGTTTTAATTCTCTGCTCTGTGGTAGTTTCCAAGATATCTTTGTAATAGTCAGAAGGCATTATTGAGTTCATTTTGATAAAAAAAATCCACATTATTAATAAGTAGAAGTTTATGGTATTGCTGCACTTGTGATCATTAGCTATTCTATGGAAAAACTTAGTATTCTTGTCTCCCTCGTCCATCCATTAGGCACTAGATCTCTATTTCCACTTTATTTCCTCTTGCTTAATAACTTTGTCCACTCCTTTTAGGTTTAAAAGTACATTTTGCTCGAAAGCGATTAAAATTCTTAATTTTTCCAATTTTTAATTTTAAAATTTTAAAGTTAAGATCTTGCTTTTATTTTTAATGCTACCGAAAACATCCCTATTAAAATTTTTTGGAAATATTTTTGGATCTCTAAGTTTATATACAAAAACTTTAGTGATATTTCCAAAATATTTGATGTTATCTTAGCTCAAAATGCCATTTATTGGTAACTAAATCGGTAAAAACACATCTTGTTGAATCTAAAACTGTTGTGTAAAAGGTGGCGGTTGTCGTAGGAAAGAACAATATGACAATGATCAAAATACATGGAAGGAAGCCCCTAAACCCGTAATCGAGAACTTGTCTTCCATTTCTTCACTAACGAAAAATGATCGATAAATACCACTGAACGGGTTTCTTTTGAGTTCGACCAAGTAAACCATCTATTACTGATTAGTTATTCAGTCAAATTACCGTCAGTAATGAACTAGTCAAACTCTTCCATATCAAAAAAAATCATCTTCTCTATCTAAAAATATGATCACATTAAAATCTCCTACCACCCAAGGACTGACAGAAAGAGATCTAAACTCTAGGCATTCTATCCAAAGGACCCTCCTATCAATTTTATTATATGGCCTGTATAAATTAGAGACACTTAAAAGTGAATTGTCCCTTAAATCCATGAAAATGAGATGCACCGAGTGAACATTAATGAAAACTTGTATAAGTTTAACAAAGTCATGCTTCCAACCCACCATTAGACCTCCCGAGCTACCCAAAGTAGGCAGATAGGCCTAAGATAGCTCATTCAACATAGTAGGGGAATAAGTGCTACCTAAGTGTTCAATTGAAGCTGTGCTAGAGCTTAAAGCTCTAATATTCTTAGCCGAAGGAGCTCCGTATGGCCATACACTCCTCCTAACTAAGTCATCGAGAGATCTTTTTTTGGAAGAATGTTTTGAGCCCGTTGAAGCACCCACGAATGACTTCGAGCTCGATGAATGCTGCACTGCAATCTCTGAGTAGAGCTCTGATCCAGTTTACGGACCAGGTTTTATCCCCCCAATAGTAGACTAGCAACAAGATCACACACATTTGCATCGTCGTAAACAACCATACTCATGCATTCTCCTTGAGTAATAGCTGTACCGATATCTCCAAGTGCACTCTTAGCCATACCTAAGCACTCTCCCTATACAATATACACATCTAACCCTGTGCATCAGTGTTTTGGTGACCCGACCGGGCTGTCGGTCGAACCCCCATGGCCGTCGACCTTTGACCATGATGGTCCAGAGGTCAATCAAACTTCAAACAACGGTAAATTGTGGTTAAACCTTCTAAACCGTAATAAGGTATACGGAACCGCGGCTTTGATGTTAAATTTCAAAGTGATTTTGAGATATGTAAAGCAATGGATGGTAGGGTTTTGAAATTAGGTACATAAGTTTTTAAAGGTGGAAGAAGAAGATGATGCAATCAGCTGGGTTATTTCCAATGTGGTTCTTTTCTTCTCTGAATAATTCTTACATTAAACCCACTTTTTTAAATAAATTTGCTTTAACCAAGATATCTATTTATTATTAACATAGCATGAGCAATAGACGTTAACGCGTTGATTTTATGTTTCACTGGTTTAGTTATTGAGCTATCTAAAATTTTTCTATTATTTTTAATATTCTTTTCATGAATAAAACTCTAATATTAATACATTATGTTCAATTAGATTAAATTTATAATCTATATTTGTTTACACGGTTTCGACGGTTGAACTGATCTGACCTTCGAAACGTTCAACCTTTAATCATCCCGCTTCAATTCACGGTTCGGTCATCAAAACTATGGATGTGCGTGCACCGTGCATAATATACTCATTTGGCATATTCATTTTATTACAACAATAAGTTGCAGCACAAGTTTTGTCATTCCAAAAAACACCTGCCATCCCTTTCTTCCCACAAACATTTTCAAGCCGATCATACCTTACCACACCCTTATCCAAATTGACTGACACAAAATGAGCCGACGGTACAGTAGCCAGACCACCAGACTTTCCAATCACCTCTTCATCAGCTACCAAACCACTAGCCTCATCAGTCTCAATTCCTACACTCACACTGTTGGCCCAAATTGCATTGATACCTTATCCGAATTGTCCCTGTGCATAGACTCAACTTTCTTGCCTATCAACACTTGCAACCACAAATTCCACTCTATCAGGGGTTCTTTTGATGTTGCTACCACTAAAGAGAGCTAACACACCACTATTATTCTGTACCATGTTTTTCAAATTAGTCATACAAGAGGCAACTCAACATTCTGGGATGAACTCTTCACCATTTACCCACGTTTTCTCCTGTTCCATCTCCGCCTAATTCTTCATCTCCCTTGGCAAGGCCATCCAAAGTTGAGAAGTTGTTCGAAGTGCCGAAGCACACTAGAATCTTCAGTGTGCCATCTGGTTAAATATATAATGTAGCAACAATGTTGTCCAATGCATGTTGAATAAGGGTTGAAATCGCGAGATCTATGAAAATGGAGTCTGATGCTGGATTTGAAAGAGTAGACTCAAAAGGTTTTTTGGGCAATACATCGAGCAGTGCATTAGCATTGTTATTCCTAACCACCGATAATATGTCAGAGCCCATTGTAGAATTTTGACTATTCGCCTCTTGATGGTCTGACACAATAACATTCCTAGGGTGTGGCACTTCACTCTCGTCACAAAATATGGAATCAAACGAAGGAACAAATTCTCTAATAGATCGGTGCCGATTTCTTTCCTAATCCACAACCCGTCAAGAAGACGGCACTTCAACTTATACAAGACAAAACCTGGGAGTCAGGATCACTGCTTTAGCACCCTTGATAAGTGGTGCCTTCGTCGTAGTAGTGCCTTTCATCATAGTGGTGGAATGCCTATGTCTGAGGGGCCAGAGAAATTTTTTGAAGATTTTTCCGTTCAGGAGAAAGGTAGCGGTACCTATTGCATATCCAATTCTCCATTTCTGGTGAGATCACTTCCATAGAGCTTGACCTTTTCAATGGTACAGTGCTCCTGTCGGATAACTTGTCTAATTCCCCATTCTTGCCTGGATGGGCTACTTCTTCGTGGTGAAAACCTAGAGAATCAAAACGATCATTTATTTATTTACAAAATGGTTGTTGCGAGCTAACCCCCACCTTGCCTATCAATCGTTCAAAAATGAGTGGATTTCGTCCTGTGCCCAAAGCGGAGGGTGCCTATTGCCGTGAAAGCTTTGATAGCGACCTACGCCCTATTTGTTCATCTATCTCATATCGGACTGCACGAGTCTTGTCGGGAGTGGCTATCACGATTCCGGCTCCTGCTCCCTCATGCTCATATAGACAAATTCAAATTTATGATCGGCTTTCAACATAGTTGAAGGATGCGTGAGTCCCAAGTGGCTTGCTATCAAGAAGAGTCGGAAGCATGTTTATGCCTAAAACGACAACATGCGAAACACATAGGGTCATCTATAGTTTCGGCCAAGTATGAGGCTTCGCTGTGGTGATAGCATACTTTGCTTCCTCTTTAATGCCAAATCCAATCGTTGTGAACGTTTTGGATCGAGTAACTAGGAAGTTGGTTTGAAGGGGACTTAAATTGATTATTTGCACGAGATAAATGTGAATAGAGTGAGGTGGAAGACCTGTATTAGGTAAGAGATTTGGATAAAAATGAGAGATGATATACGTCATTATTCAAAAGTAAGAGCATTCCCAACCGAGTGTTGGTTGGGAAGCAATGACCCCCCATAGGGTGTCGATTGTGCTTTTTTAGGTTGCTTTAGTAATTTGAAAGGTTGCCAAATGTAACATTCCCGAATTTTAACCAAGTTAAATTTGATAATTAATTTAATTTTTGGAATTAAATTATGAAATTTTTGGCAATTAATTTTAAATTTTTTGATTTAATGATGAATTGATTGAATTTTTTTAGAATAAATAAAGATATGTATGTTAAATAGGATTTTTATTTGGAAAGTCAATAATAAATCTTTTAGAAATAAAATTGGATTTATTAACTTTATGTTTTCAAGAGACTAATATATACATGGATTATTTGTTAGTAATAAATAATTTGATTCCAACTGTTTATAAATTGTATAAGTATAAGTTATTGAAAATTCCTTTTCCAAGAGCTTTCCATATTAGAAATCAATTTCACAAAAGGACTTAAACATAATTTTATCATATATGACAAACGTAAGATATATGAAGTATGATATTAACAAGTGTAAAATGGATTAACAAGTGGCAAAAACAAAAAAAATTCTTAAAACTTAAGGATGTAAACAAAAGACAAAAAATGAACAAAGAAATAACCAGGCTGTTTTCCAAAAGCTCCTCATACTCTTTTCTCAACATTTTCTTTCATCTTCATGTTCATATCTGAAAACAAAAATCTTAAAGAACTAAAACTAAATCAAAATCTGGGAAAAAAACTCTCAACCTCAAATCTTCAACCTGGAAAAACAACAAAATCAAAACCCTATAATTCAAAAGAAGAAAACTGGAAATCGAAACAGAGAGGATTTTCAAGCCTGGAATCTCAACAACAAGCTTCAGATTCAAAGGAAATTCAATACAAGTAGCCAAAAAAAAATCCAGATCAGTTTGCAAAAGATCATCTCAAGCAAGTGTTCAAGCTTTCAACCTGAAAATCAAAATGAAACCAGAATTTTCAGATGAAAACTCAAATACAGGCTCTGTTTAAAATATTCTCAAGTGAGCAAACCTTCCCCCTTTGAAGTTAAATCTGTGTTTATTCACCCATGCATATGATAAGTAATTATTTTAATGGGGTAAATAGAATTGGCATGGATGTATTTTTAGTAGGATATAGTTGAACTACTGTATACCTATGTGTGCATATCTGTATATGGTTAAGAATGTCTCTGTCTTGAATTACAGCAGACAAAATAGGTTCAAAAATAAAAATCACTTCCCCTGATCTTTTTTAACAAATGATGTTCAAATGAAACTTGTTTTAACAGACCAGGTATAATTTGTAAAAAATATTTTTGAGAAGAATTTATTTAAGTTTGCTTGGAAATTTAAAAATACAGTGAAAAATATTCAAAACATGATAAATTCAAATCTCAAAATCTATTGATTCATACACATCACTGTGTTCAAAATCAAAAACCATGATTTTTAAAATAAATTTTAGGATTTTTAGTTCGTTATTGAACGCGAAATCATAAGATGAACGGAAACTGTATTTCGATCAGCTTCTGGTGATCCACGTCGAACTGGGTGTTGAAATCCATGGTGAAAGAAGCTTATGCATCAGAGAGTATAGGAAAAATGTTTGTTAATTTTTTAAGCATTCAGGGAAGTCGATTGAAGTTGTAGGAGGGTTTAAAAGAGTATTTTGATCGATGTGTTCATCGACATCGTGTAGCGACGTGGGTTGATCGGAGTGAATCGCGACTGGGGGAAATGAAGAAGGGGACTGCGGTGCAGCTCTAGGCGAGGCGACGCATTGTCTGATGGTTGGAGGAGGATGAACGAGGTGTTTTTGGTGATCGTAGTTGTTTCCAGGTTTGGCTCAACATGCTTGATCTTTTTTGTGGGTTTGTGGTGGAGAATTGGTGATCGGGATCGATGGTTTAGGCGATGGTCTATGTGTCAAAGGTTGCAAGGATGGTCGGAGTCGCTTTGGTCGACTGTGAAGGTGCACCATCTCGTTGGGTGTGTCAGTTTGTTTTGGTTTTCTGGGTACTGAGGAAACTTAGATCAAACTCGAAGAATTTGATTTATCGTCTCGGGGAATTTCAAAACTTGGCTCGAATTAAAGTTTGGTGAGATGGGGGTTTAGTTCGAATAGTTGTGGTTTTGCCTCGGGTATTTATAACAGTTGCAAATTTAATAAAGGCAAGATTTAAAATTTTAAATGAATCTAGTTTAAATTATTTCTTAAATCTAATTCGTTATAAAAGAAATGTTCTATCCTGATTTAAGAAATGGTAAGATTTGTTTAACTTAAATGTATACAGTTAAATTCTTAAGTTATTTTAAATTTAATTTGAAATGTAATTAGGTGGTTAATTAAAAAGGTAAATGTTTAAATGTACATGTTAATCATAATTAAGTAATGGTTTACCTTAAAGTTAAATTATGGCTTGATGATTTAAGATTACTTAATATAAGTAATTGAGGGTGAATGATTAATGGTTTTAAAGATTGATTAATCGGGTGTTCAAAGGTTAGTTAATTATGGAATAATTGGTTTATGTGATAAATTAATTAAGGTAATTGGAGAATAATTAGTTAATTAAAGATTAACTAATTAATGAAGGTGATTAAGGAATGATAATTGATTTATCATTAAAGGTTAATTATTTAATGATTAAAGGTTAATTAATTTATCATTAAAGGTTAATTAATAAATGATTAAAGGATAATTAATCAAAATGTTTTATAATTAATTAATATTAATTAACCAAGGCTTAGTGACTAATCTGATTTAAATTAATCAGACATTAACTAATCTTACTTATAAATGTTTGGATTGAATAGGATGCTTTGAATTGTTTGATATCCCTGATATATGATGCTTTATGATATGAATTATTCTGATTTGTGCTATGGAATGAGATGTAATTTATTTATCTGTGATGTAATTTATTTATCTACGATGAACTTATATTATTCATCTGTGATCTGTAAAAGAAGATAAGCATTATAGATTATATCACTTATCGGTATTTCTGCGTTTGAATCTGTGATGATTGATGTTGTTGCACTATTGCGTAAAACCCCTGGACTACACCATATACACACAAATATGGATTGCACGAGGAAATTGGTTAAGTAACGGATTTTTGAAATAGTTTTAAAGTTTGATTTTGAATCCGAACGGTTTTGGAAATGGAATTGGGTTAAAAAGCTTTTGAAAAGGAGTTTGAAGATAAAAAGTTATTTTGAATAAATTGATAAAATTTTAAAATTTAAATAATTTGGTTTCAATTTGAATTCAAAATTTGAAATTGAATTCTATATTTGGAGATTATGGTTTAAAAGACTATACGAACTATAAATGTGTATAAATGTGTTTTAAACCATTTTAAAAAGTATTGTTTTGGAATTTGAATTTAACCCAAGGACTTTAACTTGTATAAATGAAATCGGATTTTTCCGAAATGAAAACTAATTGTTTTCAAATAAGAATAGCTTTCATATAATGAAAGGATTTCCAATTTGTGTTGCAAAATTCAAGTTTGAGATGAAATTGTTAATGTTTTTGAAAGCTATAAATAAACCTTTGTGAAAGATTGTTAAGCTTTGTTTTGGAATCGAAGAGGATTCTAAATGGTGTATCTTTTATATATAAAAGATTTGAAATGGGAATTGTTTTGAAATTATGAATGGATCTTTGGAAATAGTTTTGAAAACTATAAATTGAGTCTTTTGTTTAATAATTGGATGTGATAATCCAATTTGGAAAGGAAATTGTTTTGAAAAGCTGTGAATGAATCTTTGTAAAATCTAGGTGAACTTTGTGAAGTGAATCTTTTTGTTTAAAGATTTGGAAATGGTAATTTGTTTAGACCATTTGAAAAGAAAGTTTGGGTTTTAAGTTGTGACTTAACTGAAATCCCATATTCATATGTTTTTAATATTGCGCTCAATATTCGGTTTAGCCGGGAGAGGACCTTGTGTCATATAACTCATTCCGAATAATGATACGACGTTATGGATAGCATTTGCAGACCGGTGAAGAAGACCGAATATTTTCAAAAGCGAAAGCATAAGACGTCGAATATCTCTACACCGAATGGCCTCCGGTATAGAGATTCAAACACCCTTTGTGATGGGGAGTCAGGACGTGATTAGGGATTATACGGATTTGCAAGGGATTCTTTGTAAAGTGCCTTCGGTTCTGTTTGAACCCAGAACAGACTTGTATGGATTTGTGTCTGACGTTACACTTTGAGATGTAAAGCCGGTTTCTATCAAATACATTTCTGTTTGGTGGCGGAGATTTATTCTCTTAGCTTAACACCCTTCTCTGAGACGTACGAGCTCGGAGATTATGTAGTTGATGGTTACTAGTGATACATTCCCAATTTTGTAATGTGGCACACGAAGTGCTGCTGATCATTTGTTGATCGAAGCATGCCTTTGTGAAAAAGCGTAGCTTTGTGGACGAGACTGCATCAATACTTCACACCCTGGAAATTGTCAAAACAGGAATGTTGCAGCAAGGTTTTTAGGGGTCGCGCCCCTAGGGTATGTCCATTTCCTTCTGGATAAAAGGTGATATCATGGTATGGAGCCCCGATATTTAACCTACGTGGTTGCTACAAATTTTTTGCTTTGTGGTTGTTGGTTGAGAGGCGCCTCAGATAAAGGTCGGTAACGATCGGGGATGACATACTTGTGAGGTAGTTACCTATGTTATAGCTTGGTTAAAGCATGAGGTAGCGTCGGCCTTGTGTTAGCAGAGATCCGGTTAGGTTCTTGGAGGAGTCCTTCTAGAGGCATGCCCATTTCGGTAAGGAAGTTCCTTAGCCTGACCATTTGTTGGAAATCCAAAAAAACAATATGCTTCCTGCACGGTTTTAGTTGGATAACCTGCTATGGAATATGGTGGTAACCTGCTATTGAACATGGCAGCTATAGTAGGCATACGACGAAATGTGGTATGCTGGCTAAGATTAATGTTATACTTTCGAAAAGTTTTCTGCACTATGCATTAATAATAATATCAAATGATTTTTGCGTATCAAGCATTTTTGACTGTCATAAGGAGAAATCTCCTCCAAGTGTGCGCTTGCATTCTGTGTGTGGCGGGAGGCCTTATGGCAGTTTCATTTTCCAAAAAGCATTGCGGATTTATTTTTAAAGATAAGCTGTTTTTGTTTGCTCATACCAGTCCCATGACTGACCCGGAGTTTATTGTTCCCTTCCTAAACTCTGGGTGCCCACAATTTTCCACACGGGCAGTCTAGAGTCGGGTTTTTCAGATAGTCAGCTAGTAAATGTAGATTCGATAGTCTTCAGCTTTCTGTTCGAAAATCTTGAAGTCGTTGGTGTTTGGAGCCATTTGGATTTTGGCGATCGCATTTGTTTCTCTTCAATATTTGGAGTCACCTTATTGCTTATTGCCTCGATGATGGTGGTTCTGGCTTTCTGGTTTGGAGTCTTTCTAGCTTTGGGGCTTTGGAGATGGAGTTGCAGGATGGTGTTGGCTTCTTTTGGAGATTCTATTGGAGTTCCTTCTCTGGAGTTCAAGTTTATGTTATCTTTCCGCCGTCGATGGTCGCAAAGTCTAGACCATCTACTTATGATATTATTCCACTGATGTGTCTTGTATCTCTGATAGTTATCGATATCATTTGTATCATTGTTGCATATGAGATATTGTATCTTTGGAGTTATATGATGTATTCGTTCATTTTTCTTCCACTGTGTTGTACTTAATGTGTTATAAGCTCCAGCGAATCGGATTGAACGTTTGAATCTGCGGCATTCGAATACGAGTTGAAGTATGGATGTCGATTTTTGAACGCGAAAATCCAGGTCGTGACACCAAAGCAACCCGAGGGTTGAATGCTTAGCCGACCAAGCCGGCTTTATTATGGTTGGCTAAGCATTCATTTTAGCAACGACCATTTACATGACCGTTACCACTTAGTCGTTTATAATATAGCCAGCAAAGTGGCAACGTTTATGTAAATGGCCAATTCCTATCCCTCTCCTTCTCTACACTACTAGAAAAGTCTAATATTCTGACAGAGTCTAGCGATGGCTTCCGACGGCTAATTTCTGATGTCTTTTGATGGGCCGTCGGTGATGTTGAATATGCGCTTTGCGCTTATATGATTTTTGTTTGATGATAATAAACATATATACATTCATTTAAATGTATTTGTTAATGTACTATTTATTTTAACAGATTAAATAAATATTTGTTGAATAAATTAAATAACACAGAATTTGAATTCAAACGAATATTTTATTCAAACAAATATTTATTACAATTTTGAATAGTACAATTTCAAGCTCTCACTATAATTATACAACTTTGATTACAATTACATCACATTACATATTTACAGTTCACCTCACTACATATCACTTACACTCGTATTTATCTTCAACTGCATTCTAGTTTGAATCCAGCATCTGAGCAATCTGCAAAAATATAAACTAACGCAGTAAAATTGAAAAAGAAATATTTTTGCAATTCAAAAATAAAAGATAATTTTTGAAAATATGATTTGCCTCAGTTATTTGGGTTGTTCGTCATAATTTAAATTTGAATTCATCATACACGAACAACTTGTGACATACACAGTGTATTACAGTATATGCCACAAGGCCGTGCACGCCGATATATACACTTGATTGATTTACAGGGATAGGTAAGCACAGGTCAAACCCAAATGAAAAACCGGGTTCAACTCACGTGCAATAACATAAAAATCACGACTCGAGCACAAGGTCAAATCCGAGTTTCTGCAACTGGATTCAACACAAGGCGACATGACATGAATGCAACGTAGACCAACATCAAAACGGACTGCAACAATCATGTA
This sequence comes from Allium cepa, assembly GCA_030765085.1. Classification (NCBI taxonomy): domain Eukaryota; kingdom Viridiplantae; phylum Streptophyta; class Magnoliopsida; order Asparagales; family Amaryllidaceae; genus Allium; species Allium cepa. The sequence goes on from CM060941.1 coordinate 748,983,896, forward strand.
TGCAGATCAGGTCCAGTGCCAATAAACAACAAGTCTCGACCAAAACAGTTGCAACATGGATACAACAATATGCAGAAGCAAGATCAACACAGTGGTGATGCAGTGCAACATCTACGACAGCAAGGGACGAATAACCAAGTGCATCACTGACCCAACAATAGAGACAATATAACATGAATCAAAGGCAAATGCACAAATGCAACAAAATCAAATGTCCAGTTACAACTACAAAACCATCAAGCTACAACTAAAATTATACAAGTTCCATACGTACAAACTGAAGACTGCATGAAATGTATGCAAACAGTCGAAGTCATGAAGCAATCAACATGAATATCACAAGCATGCAACAGCAAGCATGTAACAGAAACTAAGCAATGGCACAGCACACATCAGTGACCATGCAAACTGACTCGAACCAAGACAGTGGCAACATCAGAATACAAAGACCACAAAAGAAATGACACCAACAGACCAAAGTGCAGAGCAAGTGAAATTCGAACTAACATCACAACAACTCAACAACAGCCAGTACCAACATGGACAGAAGGCAGTGAAACTCAAAGAAATGATCAAGTGCAGACAAATGAACACATGTATATAAGTGCAAATTCCAAAAGCAATGAACAGAACATCAACATGGTCAAAACTACAAATACAAGGCTAACTGGCACTCAGGCAAGTGCAACCAAACAAATGCATGCAACAATGTGCATTACAATATCAAGTGCAAGTGCAGTCAGTTCATGTTAAACCGATCAGAAGATGGCCAGAGACTATAGTTCTCAGTGAAGTCGAAAAGCAGTAAACAAGCTATAGTTTAAATCACGAAATCAATGCTACAGTGGAGGAACGCAAAGATGGCTGAAGCTGTGACAATCAAGATGAATAAACAAGTCAAAAAATTCATGTACGCATTCTTTGAAATAGTCAAAGTATCAAAAAGAGGAAATTTTTAATGCCGTGTGAATCAAGGAATCGACCAAGTCACAAATCAAAACCGTGTGTGCCAAGCATCAAAAATACGAAATTGAAAAAGTCAGTGAAATCACGAGCATCCAAGAATAATCGAATGGCCAAAGCAATATCAGTAGACAAATTCAAATCAACTTATACGAACGCAAATCTAGGGTTACAAACCCTATATAAACCATCATCATCGGCAATCTCAAATCCATCGAGTTCGAGTAAGCCAAAATTGTAAAAGCAAAAAGGGAAATTACATACCGATGCATCAGAGTTGAACTTGATCAAAAATTGGGGCAGCCGAAAGCTAAACAGAGCTAGAGGGTCGATTACCGAATCAAAACAAAGAAGTAGCTACTGTAGTCGATCTACATTCAAGCGGCGCCTTTGATTTTACCAAAGCCCTAATTTCAAGAGCCAAGAGGAATGAACGAAAGAAGGAACCAGGCCGACATTATTTTCTACAGAGCAAAATAAAAAAAAAGGAACGGGCTAGTGAAAGAAAACAAAGTGGCCGGCCTATTTTCTTAAAGAGTTTTAATTAAGGGTTTTAAAATTAGGGTTATCTGTTTATTTTTCTTTCAATTGTTGTTTTTATTTTTCAAATCGAAGAATTTGTAAATCACCACCTAGGGATTAGGTCATGTCAGATTGTCTAGTTAGAATTAGTTCAGTGAGCAGGGTGTGCGAGTTTGCAGAGCTCTATAGGCGGGAGCAGTGTTTGCGAGTAATCAAAGCTCTATAGGCGGGAGCAGAGTTTGCGAGTAATCAAAGTTCTATTGTAGGCGGGAGCAGAGTTTGCGAGTAAACGAAACTCTATAGGCGGGAGCAGGGTGTGCGAGTCTAGTAGAGTGTTTGTGAGCGGGAGCAAATGTTTGCGAGTCTAGTAGAATGTTTGTGAGCGGGAGCAAATGTTTGCGAGTCTAGTAGAGCGTTTGTGAGCGGGAGCAAAAGGGTCTGCGAGTCTAGTAGAGTGTTTGTAAGCGTGATACTGTTTAATTCTAATAGAAATCTGTGAATGCAGCAGTAGGCAGGGGTTGCCGAAGCTGGGTAAATTTTGTGTGTGATTTACTTTTCAGCATATTTATTTCTGAAGTTTATTTCTGTGTTTAAATCGAGAAAATTTGCATTAACCCTATTCACCTGCCCCCCCTCTAGGGTTAATCTAGATCCTACAAGTGGTATCAAAGCCCGGTATTTTTTTAACTCTAGAGTCATGAATCCACCAAATAATATTTTTGTTCAGGGCCGTTTCAATATTATTCCTTCTATTTTCGATGGAACAGATTTTTTGAATTGGAAATTAAAAATGGAATTATATTTAAAATCTGTTAATATTAAATGTTGGGATATTATTGAATATGGGTGTGATATAGCAAATAAGGAAATTATCTCGATTAATGCTCTTGCTATGCATATATTATATTCTCATATTAATCGTGATAATTTTTATTTCGTCTCTCATTGTGAAAATGCACAGAAAATTTGGAAAACTCTCGATGCAATATATGGTGCAAAAGTCAACAGCAATGAGAAGTCCTCCACAACTGACTCAGTTAAAGAAATATGCTTAACAGGATTGGTAAATAGCAGTTGTGATGAGGATGATGATGATGGAGCGGCCGAGCTGGCATTACTAACGAAGAATTCAAAAAGGAAATTTGCAGCCACGTGGAATAAAAGCGATAGCAGTGAAAGTGAGAAAGCACATATGTGCCTTCATGGGAATATAACCGATAGCGACGACGACGAGCCAAGCGAGGTATCAAAACTTACTCACTCTGAATTACTTATTTATTTCCACGAAGTAAATGGCTGTTTTGAACGCCTTAGGGAGAAATATGCTAAACTTGAATCACAAAAAGACACTTTGATAAAATTAAATGAACAACTTGACCAATTAGTTAAAACCTATCAAAGTAGGATCCCTAAGTGTGATAAGTGTCCAACATTTGAAGAAGAAATTAAAAAATCAGAAATTAAAATGAAATCACTTGAAAACGAAATTCTGTTTTTAAAAATTGAAAATACTAGAAGAGAGAATTCTATTAAAAAGTGCACACAATTGTTAAACGAAAATGAATCTTTAAAAACAAAAGTCCAACAATTGTCAACGACTTTAGAAAAATTTTCCAAAAGTGAAAAATCGTTGAATATGTTAATAGGAAAACAAACTGTCAATATTGATAGACAAGGACTTGGATATACTCATTCTGAATATGTTAGAAATGAGATTAATCAAGAAAATTCAATATGCACGATTTGCAGAAAATATGGACACAATCACAATAATTGTTGGTATAGACCCAAACATGTGAAAACTATACCAATTTGGGTTCCAAAAGGCACAAATATAAAATCTTTTAAAGTCAAACAAATTTGGGTGCCAAAAGGAACATATATAAATAGTTTTGGGTCTCCAAAAACATATTTTTCATATTCTGCCACTAACAACCATGGACCTATAAAAACAAATAGGTCACAAAAATCTTTCATCGTGTAGGTGTGGTGGTAGGCTAAGGAACAACAACAGTGTTCTCTGGATTTTGGCTGTTCCAAAACATAACGGTCGACAAAGCAAGTTCCTTAGCCTAGTACAAAGGTGACAGAATCACAATGGGCAATCATGAAAAATTATCGTAAAGGTAAAATAGGTAAAATTATTTTTAACGATATATTAAATGTGATTATCTGCACCATACTCTAAATTAAAATCAGCCAATATTGAGATGAACAAAAGTTGATGATTTTGATGCTATGACTTTTTCAAAATATTGACCAATCATCTTTAAATAGAATTACTTGGAGTAATTTTGATGGTTGACTGATTCGGATTTAACTAATATGATTTTTTGACTTGTTCTTATTTATGACATTGATTTGTGCTTAATTGATGACCAATCAGATTTTCAATTTTGAACTAATTTATATAAATTTGTTCGGTCAAATGATGGTTACTCATGCTACACGTAGATATATTGGTTTTGACATTTTGGTCACTGCTTGTAAATCTGCACGATTTCAATTTTCATATGAAAGCTGATTTTAAGAAATTGTTTTTGAAATAACTATGATGTTGATTGGCTATTGATTGCTCATGAATATAACTGTTTATCCTACGGTTTCTGAAATTAACACTATGATATTTGTTTGAGTGTTAACACGGCTTCAATTCAAATTCAAAAGAATGATGTTAAGTTTAAAATTCTTGGTGCACACTTCATGGTTCAACGAGTGAATATTGAGTGAAATTTAAATTCAGATGCAGATTACACTGGTAATATAGTTGATAGAAAAATTCCTAGTGGAACGTGATTAATTTTTGAAACATTCATTTGCTGCATCGTTTTTTCAAAGAAAATATCTGTATATTTTTCACTTGAAATAATTTTCAAATAGCAGAAAATTTTCTTATAAAACCCCCTCGAGAAAATCATGTTTGACCATATTTACAGATTAGTCATTTTTGAAAAATTGATTTTATAATTTTTGAATTTGATTTTAAATGACAAATTTTGACTAATCTGACTCCCTTTGATTATCGAAAAGATGAATAGTGATTGAAAAAGAGATGAGTGTTGATATTTATCATATATTATAACTCGAGAAAGTATAATTAGAAAATTTCTTTAGAATTTCATAACAAGAGTTATAAAAACTTTTTGTTGGGTAAAAATTCCATGACCATTTCTATTTCTATCATCTTTCTATCGACCATCACTCATCAAGATCATATTTAGTATGTAAATTTGTGGTAGTTTACAAAGGAAATCATTTGTTCTTCAATATCTTTAAATCTGTGAAGGAAATTATTTGTGCTTCAATTTATTATATTTAGCAATAAAAATAAATATCCAAAGTATTCACTCTCATTTAAAAGTCCTCTCGGTTATGCATGGGTGAATTACTTGGATTTTTGATTATGTGCTTCCATGCTCATTTAAAAGTCCTCACGGTTATGCATGTATGGAACGCATATCAAAATTAATTGATTTAATAGAAAAGTTGATTCTAATCCCATTTAAAAGTCCTCACGGTTATGCGTGGTTAGAAGATACTTGAATTCTTTTTAAAAATTAAATTGGAATACTACTAATCTCATTTAAAAGTCCTAACGGTTATGCATGGTTAGTAGATATTCAAATTTCCCGAAATAAATATACCACAAATAGACAGAACTGTATGATTTTTTGATGATTTTATCCCCATCACTTCTGAAAGTGGGATATGCGTCTAACAAGGGTAATTATGATTTTTGTTTGAGTTTTATTGAAATTTGATATTTATATTCAATTGAGTTAAATGTTTGATTCATGTCTGTCACTTCATCCCTATTTATATAACACTGTTATTCTTTTGCTGATAACAAAAGAGGGAGAGAAAAGTTAAGATTTTGTCAAATAGAATCAAGCAAAGGTCAAATAATTTTCCATTTGCATATAGGCTCATTTATATATTACTATTTGTATGCATATATGTAGGGGGAGTATTGTGTAGAGAGGGAGCATTTAAATAGGGGGAGCAAATTGAACGATCAATCAAATACATTTAATACATTCAAAATCTTAAATATATGTTTGTTATCATCAAAAGAGGGAGATTGTTGAATATGCGCTTTGCGCTTATATGATTTTTGTTTGATCATAATAAACATATATACATTCATTTAAATGTATTTGTTAATGTACTATTTATTTTAACAGATTAAATAAATATTTGTTGAATAAATTAAATAACACAGAATTTGAATTCAAACGAATATTTTATTCAAACAAATATTTATTACAATTTTGAATAGTACAATTTCAAGCTCTCACTATAATTATACAATTTTGATTACAATTACATCACATTACATATTTACTGTTCACCTCACTACATATCACTCACACTCGTATTTATCTTCAACTGCATTCCAGTTTGAATCCAGCATCTGAGCAATCTGCAAAAATATAAACTAACGCAGTAAAATTGAAAAAGAAATATTTTTGCAATTCAAAAATAAAAGATAATTTTTGAAAATATGATTTGCCTTAGTTATTTGGGTTGTTCGTCATAATTTAAATTTGAATTCATCATACACGAACAACTTGTGACATACATAGTGTATTACTGTATATGCCACAAGGCCGTGCACGCCGATATATACACTTGATTGATTTACAAGGACAGGTAAGCACATGTCAAACCCAAATGAAAAACCGGGTTCAACTCACATGCAATAACATAAAAATCACGACTAGAGCACAAGGTCAAACCCGAGTTTCTGCAACTGGATTCAACACAAGGCGACATGACATGAATGCAACGTAGACCAACATCAAAACGGACTGCAACAATCATGTATGCAGATCAGGTCCAGTGCCAATAAACAACAAGTCTCGACCAAAACAGTTGCAACGTGGATACAACAATATGCAGAAGCAAGATCAGCACAGTGGTGATGCAGTGCAACATCTATGACAGCAAGGGACGAATAACCAAGTGCATCACTGACCCAACAATAGAGACAATATAACATGAATCAAAGGCAAATGCACAAATGCAACAAAATCAAATGTCCAGTTACAACTACAAAACCATCAAGCTACAACTCAAATTATACAAGTTCCAGAAGTACAAACTGAAGACTGCACGAAATGTATGCAAACAGTCAAAGTCATGAAGCAATCAACATGAATATCACAAGCATGCAACATCAAGCATGTAACAGAAACTAAGCAATGGCACAGCACACATCAGTGACCATGCAAACTGACTCGAACCAAGACAGTGGCAACATCAGAATACAAAGACCACAAAAGAAATGACACCAACAGACCAAAGTGCAGAGCAAGTGAAATTCGAACTAACATCACAACAACTCAACAACAGCCAGTACCAACATGGACAAAAGGCAGTGAAACTCAAAGCAATGATCAAGTGCAGACAAATGAACACATATATATAAGTGCAAATTCCAAAAGCAATGAACAGAACATCAACATGGTCAAAACTACAAATACAAGGCTAACTGGCACTCAGGCAAGTGCAACCAAACAAATGCATGCAACAATGTGCATTACAATATCAAGTGCAAGTGCAGTCAGTTCATGTTAAACCGATCAGAAGATGGCCAGAGACTATAGTTCTCAGTGAAGTCGAAAAGCAGTAAACAAGCTATAGTTTAAATCACGAAATCAATGCTACAGTGGAGGAACGCAAAGATGGCTGAAGCTGTGACAATCAAGATGATTAAACAAGTCAAAAAATTCATGTACGCATTCTTTGAAATAGTCAAATTATCAAAAAGAGGAAAGTTTTAATGCCGTGTGAATCAAGGAATCGACCAAGTCACAAATCAAAACCGTGTGTGCCAAGCATCAAAAATACGAAATTGAAAAAGTCAGTGAAATCACGAGCATCCAAGAATAATCGAATGGCCAAAGCAATATCAGTAGACAAATTCAAATCAACTTATACGAACGCAAATCTAGGGTTACAAACCCTATATAAACCATCATCATCGGCAATCTCAAATCCATCGAGTTTGAGTAAGCCAAAATTGTAAAAGCAAAAAGGGAAATTACATACCAATGCATCAGAGTTGAACTCGATCAAAAATTGGGGCAGCCGAAAGCTAAACAGAGCTAGAGGGTCGATTACCGAATCAAAACAAAGAAGTAGCTACTGTAGTCGATCTACATTCAAGCGGCGCCTTCGATTTTACCAAAGCCCTAATTTCAAGAGCCAAGAGGAATGAACGAAAGAAGGAACCTGGCCGACATTATTTTCTACAGAGCAAAATAAAAAAAAAGGAACGGGCTAGTGAAAGAAAACAAGGGGGCCGACCTATTTTCTTAAAGAGTTTTAATTAAGGGTTTTAAAATTAGGGGTATCTGTTTATTTGTCTTTCAATTGTTTTTTTTATTTTCCGAATCAAAGAATTTGTAAATCACCACCTAGGGATTAGGTCGTGTCAGATTGTCTAGTTAGAATTAGTTCAGTGAGCAGGGTGTGCAAGTTTGCAGAGCTCTATAGGCGGGAGCAGTGTTTGCGAGTAATCAAAGCTATAGGCGGGAGCACAGTTTGCGAGTAATCAAAGTTCTATTGTAGGCGGGAGCAGAGTTTGCGAGTAAACGAAACTCTATAGGCGGGAGCAGGGTGTGCGAGTCTAGTAGAGTGTTTGTGAGCGGGAGCAAATGTTTGCGAGTCTAGTAGAATGTTTGTGAGCGGGAGCAAATGTTTGCGAGTCTAGTAGAGTGTTTGTGAGCGGGAGCAAAAGGGTCTGCGAGTCTAGTAGAGTGTTTGTAAGCGTGATACTGTTTAATTCTAATAGAAATCTGTGAATGCAGCAGTAGGCAGGGGTTGCCGAAGCTAGGTAAATTTTGTGTGTGATTTACTTTTCAGCATATTTATTTCTGCAGTTTATTTCTGTGTTTAAATCGAGAAAATTTGCATTAACCCTATTCACCCCCCCTCTAGGGTTAATCTAGATCCTACAGGCGACCGTTGGAATTTTGCGAATATCTGCTCATGCCGAAGCCTTTCTTCCATATTTGGATGAATGAATTTCTTCCTCCATTAATCCCTAAATCTCCCCTCTAAGCTTCCAATCACCAATTTCGAGCTTTCGGATCCTCTGTGGCCGTGTAATCAACATCTATTGTTGCTCTCTAACTCAGGTATAATCTCTTATTTTCACCAAAAATCTAATTTTTATCCTAAATCTAGATTTGCATAAGGTGATTAATTAGGGCTAATTAGTGATTGTAATTGTTTCCAATAGCTTAATAATGGTTTATTGCGTCCCATGGTATACTTATTTCATATGTTATCATGAAATTTTAAAAAAGTATGTATGATTTGTGATTGTGTGTGTATATGTAAACCATTGTATATGAGTTGTTTCTACCATTGTATTGTGTTAATTGGAATAAGACATGAGCTGTATAACATCTTAACTTGTACAACAGTAATGAATGCACGAGTCTAAAAGAAATCTGACTATATTGGAAAACGAAAACAATATTAAAGCAGCCTTTTCGATGAAATACGCGAAACAAATATGGTAAATTAATAATTTTCTGAAATGTGTAAAACTAGTAAATATATATTCTTTTTGATAAAATAACTTTTTTACGTCCCTTATAAAGTTTTTGGCCCCGTCCGACGGATGTTGTACATAATCGTTATATAAAGAGTCGTTTTTGTCATGAAACATCCATTTATATTCATCTGGTACAATACTTGTTGGATTTGTCCCTCTATTGGACAAGTTATAAACACAATAAACAATTACATTTCGCACATTATTTCGTTTCAAAAGGTTCATAAAATTTCACCGTCATTTTTCTTTTTTGTTTCCTGCGTAGATACATTTGTATACAACGCAGGAAACAAAAGGAAAATGCTGCTTAAATTTTGTTGAATCGTTTAAATAAAATAATGTACAAAATGTAAGTATTTACTGTGTTTGTAATGGGAAGTAGGAAGACTAACTAGAAAAAAAAGATAACCATAAACCAACATTTTTATATTGTATTCTTAAGTGGGGTAAAATTGACGCGTATAAGTTTTCATACTGATACATTGAAAAATAAATATGAATTCGTAATATGAACAATATTTATTTTTGAATTTGTGACACATTTTCTCAAATAGGAAAAATGAATAATTATTTTATTGATCGGAGGAGATGGATTTATCAAAGGAGGGAGTTGAGAGGCTCAATAAAATAAGATTTTTATAATGGTATAAACATATTTTTTGAATTTGCTTTAAGTAATAATGAAAACGATGTAGTAATTCGTTGTCCATGTAGTAGGTGTAAACATTTGAAGTATTTGTTACCCTATATTGTGGAAGTCCATTTGTGTTAAAACGCTTTCGTGCCAGAGTATTATGTTTGGGATTGTCATGGAGAAGTTATTGCAAATACTTCTGTAGAGTCTAATTAGACATTACTGGAAATGATATTGTTACGATGAATTATATGGAAAATATAGTTGAAGATGCAACATGATCAATGTTCTTTACGGTTGAAGTTGACGACGATGATGAAAATGTTGAAGAACTAAATATTAAAGAATTTTTTTTATGATTTACTAGATGCTGCTAAGAAACCTCCTTGGGATGGTTGTAAAAGAGGCACCATCTATCAGTAACCGCATAATACATTGCGAGGAAGTCAAAATACAACATCACCTATAACAACCCGCAAAGCCGTACCCCTTGAGTCAACACTACTTTACTTAAATCAACTCAAGTTGTACAGAAATACGAACCATTTGGGTTAAAGAAAAAGAGGTAGAAGAAGGAAATAGAAAACAACAACAGAATCTAACCATCGCAGCGGAATAAAATATAATAGATAATAACCGATCTTTACTTAAAATCAAATATATCTGTTTATATATTACATCATCAGAGTACATCAATCACAGTTCAACATCACTAACATACAAATAGATACACAGCAACTCAATACAGCGGAATATATATAAACAAGTATGGAAGTACGTATCGTCATCCAGCTCGTCTCCTGAGCTCCACAACATCATGTCCTGTATCCTATAATACTCGGTCGGACCCGAGCATTATAGTTAAATAACACCCGAGTCGGTCTGGAATGCCAGCGTGAGAAAACCACACTCAATTGATTATTAAAGTTTCAAAAATTCTTTGAAAACAAAAGCATCTTGTAAGACCACGCCACAAATAAACATGTCGGGTTTTTACCTTACGATAGCTAAAACAATTTTTATAGAAATCCTCTGATATTATAATGGGGTCTATATACAAATACTTATAAAATAGCCGAAATTTTACATTCATTAAATTCCAGCTACTAGCCACAGAGTGGGTAATACCAACAAAACTCGTACAAGGCTCGTAGGGAGAATGGATTTCTAACTAATGACTAGGCACTGGGGTACCACCTGTCACAGTACGTGGCCTAGATCACAGTACTGAGGAGTACGCCCGCTCCCCTGCAACACAAGACCGGGACTACTCCTTACTGGATAATCCCGAGTGAGATCACCCCGCGGTTGGGATCAACAACCGCCCACTAAGCTGAAATAAAAAGGGACATCTAGGCAGGGATGACCTCACCCTGCTTGGGTGCTACCCACCTAGCCTTGCTGCATAACCCCTGATTTTCAGTCATTCCCATTTGACGAGGCTTGAGGCTAAGTGTTACCCTTTTAGAACATATCCCTTAGAATGCCCATCGTCCACCTGATGATGTTTCGCAAGCATTCATCCATACAAGTGCGTCCCGTGTTCGAACGGAACCGAAGACACTATTCCTACCACATCCATTTTGGAAATATCCTCAGGATTAGTAGCGACTAGCCCTTGCACTACACTGCTCCATCTTCGAATCCAAAATCGTTTTTCACGAAAACGTACAAACCAGATCGAAGTGGTTTTCGAGAAATAAATCTCGATCCCGGTCTCTTCGAAACGATCAACGCATTTGGCCAATGTTGATAGTCGGTGATTTAACTATCAATTAATGCTCACAACATCCATCACACAATAATTAATTTCCCAAATTATTTATTAACCCCAAAAATATCTTCACAGGGTATATTTTCACTTTTCAAACCCCTTTCTGAAAAACAGTTTCAAATCATCTTTCTTTTTCAGAGTAACTTTCCCAAATATTTTCTATCACCACTGAAATCACCAAGAACAAAACTAGATTTTTAACTAATTTAAAAAAAACTTTACTTTGAAATGTACTTTAAAACATTTAAGTTAAAACTACTTCAAATAATTTATTAAAAATACATACTATATGAATATTTGAAATAAAGTTATTTAATAAATTATTAAACTAGATTTTCACTTTTAAAAACAAAATACTAAGTCATTTTTAAATAATTACTTCTATAATAGATTAAAAGAAAATACTTACTTTAGAATTTAAATATTTAGAAATAATAAATTTTCCAAAACTTGCTTTTTAAAATAACTTTAAAACTTTTAACTTATATTTAAAAATTTACTTTAAAAACGTACTTGGTTATCTAGATAAAAATTCCAACTTCAATCACTTAAATCAATTTCCCAAATTGATTTCCAATTTACTCCCTTTTACTTCAAAATCTATTAATTTCAGATTTTATTTCTTAATTATGATATAAAATATTTTTAACTGAGAATACCAATTTTTGATTTCTCAAATTACTTCTTAATCCTTTTAAATAAATTTAAACTTTGAATTTTAAAATAATTCTTTATTCCTTTAATTGATATAACTTAAGTTTACAATTCACTAATTTCGGTTTATTCAAAATTCCTTTCATACTCGAAGTTATTTATTATTATTTTCATATTACTTCTAGTTCTTTCAATTCATTCTTAATTTATTCAAATTTCCTATAATTACCACGCTTACAAGTTTACTTCCTTTATTTTCTTCCCAACAATCCAATCTATATATTTTTGGTAATTCATTATACCTAAATATATCCAATCAAACCATAACATTCAATATTCCAATATAACTCATCATAGAAATTAGAATATCAACATTCACACCAGAAAATATTAAATAATTTAAATAAATGTTGAGGGGTCCAGTTGGATCCCTCCAACCTGTTTTCCCTACATCCACAGACGTTAGCACAACATATATATATATATATATATATATATATATGCTATAAAATGCGGGATACCAATCATTCCAAGATGCAATATATACTGTAATATAGACTATAATATGGCACATCAATCAATTCAACCATTCAAACCATTATTTAAATTTAATCATTTGAATTTAAGTTTAAATTTATTTGAGTGAGATTAACTCACCTTTTCATTTTATTAGCATCCATTCCAATCTAGCTTGCCTCCTTCTCGATTTTTAACCTTGTATAAATATTTTGCAGTTTATTAATATTTGGATTAACCGATCAATTAATTCCTAATACTTTGGTTTTAACTATTAATTTGGTTATAAATAAATTTTCCTTTAAATAAATATTTGAACTAATTGAAAAATCACTTACTATTTTGAAAATAAACTAGTAAGTGCATAATATGTATATTTATTTCTGGACACATACATGCTTACAAAAGTAATCTTTATCCTCATTTAAAATTTCTATTTTTCCTAAGCTTATCTACATATACATTTCCTGCTTAAGAAACTAATCAACTAAAAATTTGGTTTAAATTAATTTTCCTGAAATAAAATATTTTTAGTTACTAAAAATTTAATAAGTTTACCAAATAAATTAATCTCCCTGTTACATTATTATTAATGCAAAACTAAACTAATAAGTCTGGTTTAAACACATTAGATGATTTGTTAATATTTGGAAAGTTTGAACAATTATTTTCCTTTAATAAATTTTTTTTAGTAGATAAACAATTAAAATAAGTTAACTAAACAATTTTTCTCCAAACCCATTATTAAAAACAAACCTAGCAGATATTTAAAATATGTATATTTATTCTATTCTTTTTTTTAAAAAAAAAATCTACCTAGATATATATATATAACTAACACTAATATAAGTTTTAAACTTGCTGTAAACATTTTCCTGCCTATATACATATATATAAATTAATTTTAATTAAACATAATTTAAATTATACCTTACTATCGAATCTTTGCTCCCTCCAAGCTACCCACGCGAATGCCATCCCCTTCGCACGCGAAACACACACGCCTCCTAACCCTAGATGAACACGTGATCTCGTGCAGCTTCCTCCTCCTCGTGCAAATGCGACTCAATCGCGAACCATCGCCCCCAAAATCGCGATGCACCAACCCTAGCTCACAGCCACACTTGAACTTCGCGAGGACGACGACGACGTCTCAGACTCCTCCTTCCTTCTCTGAATCGAACCATCTTCGATTCTAGGTTGAGGACAGGGAAGACGAAAAGGAAACACGCGATTGCAATTTTCGAATCGCGATTTCCTCCCTCACGTGCTTGAACCATCTCGCGCCCCAGCAAATCCAATTCGTCCCCCTTTTTTTATTTACCTAATGTCGATTTTGAACTGGGATAAGAAAGGAGGGAGCTTGCAAACGAAATAAAGAGGAGAGTAGCGTGATCTTTGTTTTCAATTAGATCGGCCATTTTCTTTTTCTTTTTTTACAAAGAGGAGAGGAAAGGGGGGTTCGGTTCTATCAAGGGTTGCGTGATTTTATAAAAAGGGTTCGGCTTGGCTTTCAGAAGAAGACGCGAGTAATATTTTTTTATTTTATGTTTGGCTTGCAAAGGAAGGAATGAAGATATAGTTTTATTCGATTCGATTAAGAAGCCTGGAAAAAAGAAATTTCGTGATTTAAAAAAAAGGGAAAGAGGCAGGCGACGCTATTATTTTTATTTTATTTTTCCCCGTTATATAAGAAAGAACGAAATCGATTTGAATTTTCGATATAAAATTTTAGCGCGTTTATATGACGGACGCTCACACAACAACTCTGTTCAATACAAAAATTGAAATCCAATAAAAATACAATATTACGTATCCAATGGAACTGGTTTCATCGAATTCCGAGACTGTGCCTCGGAAGGCTATGTTTAATTTCAATTTAAACGATATATTTTTAAAACTGAACAAACCACTGCTAAATTAGATTTTAACACTTTTATTATCTTCAGTATTATCAATATAAATTTTGTAAGCCTCCAAATTATTTTTAATAGGCTTAAAACTCCAGATTCAACAATTTACCCAACTTCACTTATTTAATTTAATAATTCAATTATCAAATAAATTATGATATTCGTAATTCAAGTTAAGATTACTCTATTGAATATTTAAAATCAATTAAATATTCCGATTTTAAATGCTCGAAAATTTCAGGTCGTCACATTCCTCCCCCCTTAAAAGAATTTCGTCCCTGAAATTACTAGTTAGGAAGAATGGTCCAATTCCCGTTTATTATTTTCCCAAATCCAAACAGTTTCTAACAATTCAACATCTTACCAACTATCTTTTTATAAAGCTCCCATTATTATTCTTATTAACTTTCCAAGCTTTCCCATAGTTCCCAAATAACTTTACTTATTCACTATTCAAATTATAATTCAAAACCAAGTTTAAAATTTTCAAATTTTCTCAAAAAATTTCCAACTCTCTAAATTTCCGAAAAATTTCGCCAGCGTCTTCTTTGCAGGGCTAGCTCGGTACAACTACAAAAGGCCTCTACGGGCTCCCAAATTCCAAAAGAAAATAAAAAGCCAAGTGGCTCGATCCAAAAACCCAATCAAATTTCATAAAGAAACTTAAACACATACCTTTTTGTCGAGCGTTTCAAATTTATCTTCTGAAATCAAAATCAATTCTCTTTTCCCTTTATATTACCTGCATACCCTGCTTAGCACTAATAGCCATTAACAACATTCCAAAAACATTTTATCGACTTTTTCTGTAGCAACCCGGTATTTCGCATCGATTTATAATCGACATAAAACGATTAATATTGTCACAAATTTCTATTTGAAGTTTTTAAATTTGAATTTAAATTCTTTTATAAATTTTTTTAAAGGAATTTTGGGCTTCGAAATTAAATTGTGGTCCACGTTTTCTTTTTGGGCCGTGTTAATTCTCAAAGCAAATAAACCCCCTTTCCTCCATCTTCATTTTCGTTCGACCCGATCCCCCCTTTCTCATTTTCTATTTTCCGTTCGTAACCCTTAAACCCTCAAAAGAACAAAAATGGCGGCCTCGTATCGTTTGTCCTTCATCGGCAAAAATTAGGGCTTCGTGATTGTTTCGAATTGGCGTCTCGCGAGATGGTTCAGCGCTCCTTTTGGGTCAATCGTTGGCCTCCTATTTTGTTCGTCTACTTCAATTCGAGCTCGAAAACGAGGTGAGTGATTCTGTTCACTCACGTTTCTAATTCCTACTCGAGTTCTTCGCTGTTGCTTAGATGTGTTGTTTTCTTTGATTTAATTAAAATCATATAAAATGATACTTTGCAATGACCTGTTCTTATTTCTGCTTGGGCTACATTTGACTTATTTGATGTTGCACATCGTTTTTGGTTTGATTCGAACTTTATTACTTTGATATCGGCTTACACTATTTGCATAGCCACTTATACTTGCTGTAGCATGCTTGAACTTGGCTGCATTATCCACATGAGATCATTCGATTTTGCTGTGCACACTCTTGTGTTGCGGTGTTCATTCATACCTTAGTTTCACGGCACCATACACTTATATTATTTTCAACCTGTTGCTTGATATTGGCCTTTGTGACTGCGACACCGTCATTGCACTTGGGCATTCATGTGAGGGACTTGTTCGGTTTATACTTGCCTGACCTTATTTGCAAACCTGATTTGGCGAAAATAATTTGAGTTTGGTACTGTCTAGACTTGAGACTGCTGTTTCATGATTTTGAATTCGTTTTGACTCGTGGACCTCGGCATTCCTTCGAATTGTTGCTGGTCGTTGTATATGCCTTGGGTTTCACTGCTTCATTTGCTGGTCATCAATGCCTCTGTTTTTGATCAAATTTGCATTGTTGTAAGTGTTCATTCATATTTTGATCATGACTTCATTATGGTTCCAGTTGAGCATTATATATATTGGCCATATCTCGTGCCCAAGCTCTTTGCACTTTGATGAATTCTGGAGTAAATTTTGAGTTTTGCATTGTTAGTTGCCACTTTGTTGCATAATTGAACTGGGTTGTAGCATACACTTTGTTGCATAATTGAACTGGGTTGAAGCATACACTTTGTTGCATGATTTGAAGTCTGGTACTTCATTATTGATTCACTTCCACACAGTGTCACTTGGGCTTGTAGTTTGATAATCATGTTTGCACTTTGTTTATCTGGACTGCCTAGAGTACATGTATTCTTGGCTCTGGTTCATTGTTGTTGCTTCAGCACTAAGCCTCGGCTTGCTTTTGTTTCTGTTCTTTCTGAAACTTGAGTTCCATGTAATTGCATATTTTCAGTGTTACTGTTATCTTGTACAACTTCAAATGTGTTCATTTGAGTTGTGTCTGCATTGTGTATATTCATGATACTTTGACTTTCATTTTATTGTACACTACTTTTCATTCACTCCAGCACTCTTCACTATTGTATATGTTGACTACTTTACTGCTGTCGCATGCTTGAGCTTGACACGGTACTACCTGGTTCATTAAGCTTGATATCTTTGAATCTGGAAGCTTCACTTGAGTCACTGATTTATGATGGCACTGTCATATTTTTGGCCAGATTAGAGTTTTGCATTGTATGGTCTATTCTGCATCACTTGTATACATTTGTCTCTGTTTGGTTAGACTTGAACTGACTGCACTCACATATGTATATGTTTACTTCATGTACTCTTTGAGTTGCAGTGCTTCATGTTGATTTTATATCATGGCGTACATGTGAGTTCATGCTTTGATGTTGTTTCAGTCTTCATGCACTGATGCATTGGAAGTGGTCTTGTTGCTGTTGCTATGCAGTTGCTATGCCTTGTGTTGAACCCCGTTTAAAACTTGGGTTTGACCTTGTGCTCGTTTGTGAATATTCATTGGGTACATTATCACTGTAGTGGCAAGGCAGTGCACGCAAGCGTGAACTGCAGCCACACGGTATTCATTGGGTACATTATCACTGTAGTGGCAAGGCAGTGCACGCAAGCGTGAACTGCAGCCACACGGTATTCATTGGGTACATTATCACTGTAGTGGCAAGGCAGTGCACGCAAGCGTGAACTGCAGCCACACGGTGCGGCTTTTATGATATTCTATTTGTTTTGTCTTATGGATCTTTTTGCGTATTCCACATTCAGTAGTGGCGAGGCAGTGCACGCGTGCGTGTACTGCAGCCCTACTTGAATAAATATTTTAATTGATATTTCAATGGTTTGAACTGTTTTGTTCATTTCAATTCAATATTCTGAATTACATTCTGATTTGGTTTAATTACTGTCGTCTATTCATTATTTAATTATTATTGCTTCTGTGCACTAATAACTGAGTTTGAATTAGACTGACCCGAGTATTATTTTCTTTTGAATTTAATACTCGGGTCAGACCGAGTATTTCAGGTTGTAGATATTCTACTTTGGGTTGCTGCTAGAGCTATGAAGTTCTTTCATATCTTTTGGAGTAGTCGTCGTTTTTTGTAGTAGTCTGTATGATTGTATAGGAAGATATGTATTCATGTATATCATATACGTTAATGTACTTGTATATGTAACTTCCTGAGTCGACTGTTGTAGTTGTATCATATGTACCGTGTCAAATGTATTGTAACTGACATCAGTTATTGTATATATGAGAATTTCTGTTTTATCTGTGTTCCGCATTTATATTTATCTGTGTTATTATTTTATATTTATTGTTCTAAACTATTACGAACCATCGTAGTTCGTTTTATACTGGAATTGGGGTATGTCGATGGGAGAAAATAAATCAGAGATGAAAAATGAAAGAATATATATATTTATATCACTCCCATCGAGATAACCAATACTAGTGTAAGGCCAACTATTGATGGCCACTCCTCAACAACCTTATTCTCCGTGCTAGTTGACAGCATTACACCGTAGTGTTCTTGGCTAGCGTGGGTATAGAGGTGGGGCGTCACATTTTCACAAAATGCCAACATCTATTCATTCAAATGTTGACTTTGATTATATTAGTAGTATCAATTTTTCATTTAAGAATTCACCATTCCCTCTTAAGTTAGTATAAGCATGAAATATGTTCCTTATATTCATTTTCACCTTACCACTTTAGTTTATTTCTATTTCTATTCAAATTGATTATTTCATTTCCATATGAGTTCAATTTATTTTCAACTCTAAATATTTGAAATTTATTTTCCATTTATAACTACTTCATGTCATTATTTTAAATTGGTTCCATTAACTAATTTATTTCAATTTCCAGTTTGAAATCGTTTTGTCGTTAACAAAATTTTTCAAAAACTTTCTAACTCCCAAAATTTTCGAAATTTTTTGGCAGAGTCTCCTTTGTACGGAGGAGCTTTTGCAATTTGACAAAAGATATAAATATATATACATCGACCCACCCGGTCGGAAAAACCAAAAACAGTTCATATTTCCTATTTTCATACGTAGGCGTACCTTATTTAGCATTTTTAAGCAAGTAGCTTATTTATTTAGCAGTTAGCGCAATCAAATCCAGCCACACGGCTTCCAGGTACCTATACTTACTCAGTTTAAACATGTAAGTGCCAAATATATGAAGTTTAACAACATTTCACTTACTTGCAATAGTTAAAACACATAAATTCTAAAAGAAAAGTACACCAAACACTTTCCGTAAGCAATTTGTATAGTTTTCATACTAATTCAGCTGTTCCAATTAATTTATAACCATTTTCATTCAATTTGAATGGTTTTCAATCCATTCGTATACAGCTTCATCAATTTGAATGGTCTAAAACTCAATCGCTTACATTTAATTTATTTTTAAGCAAACCGAGCTCATATTTAATTCAATTGTTCTCAAAATCAATTTATTTTACTCCTATCAATTCATATAATTTTAATTACTTCCATTTACATCCAATGACAATTTATTCTAATCAATTTGACGAGATTTATGTGAATAAATAAGTACTTATGTTTTATAACCAATTTAAATTGTTTTCAACCCAATTTATACTTAATTCTATTCCATTTTCAAATTTATTCACCATCCATATATTCTCATTTTCATTGCATTTTTAATTTGAATCCATTCACTTGCATTTCATTCCATATTTGTTTATTCCAAACTATTTTATTTAGCTCGAAAACAATCCAGGCTATTTCATTCAATAACTATTTCTCAACTTATTTGAACCACACTTCATTTAATTTTTGTTTAGTCCATCTATTTATTTATTCAATATAATTAGTTTATCCACTCAATCCATTATGAATTTTCATTCCCTTAAATATTATTCATAACTCAACAAAATCTATTTCGATTCAAATTTATTTTCACTTGATTTAAATCCAACCCAATATCATTAAACTTAGTTTTAAGTTGAATTCAATTCAACATCTTTTCCATCTATTCAGCTTAAGTCAATTTACTTCAATTTATTCAAATTTTATACTTAAGCTTATTTTCATTTTACAAGTAAACTCTCTCTCTTCTATTCAACTTAATTCTATCTCAATTAAATCTCATTTTAAATCTACAATTCCATTTGATTAGCTATTATAAAATTTAACTTCCTAGATTCAACTCATTCAATTGATTACATGGCCATTTCCAATTTATTTCCACTTATTTGGATTTTATTTGCAATTCAAACCATCACTATTTTAATCTAATTTCATTTTTATTCGATACATTTTCAATTATATTTAATTTGTTAACACTTCAAGTTAAATTTCAATTTATAACTCAAATTCTGATTCTCCCATTCACTTTTAATTTACCATCCAATTTACTAACCCACAATTCAATTACATTTACTTCACTATCGATCCAGGTCGAATTTGATTTATAACTTGATTTTTATTTTCAAACTTCATTATTATTTCACCATTCAGCTTTTATTTAACTGTATTGGGTTCTCATTACATATTTCATTAACTAATTTGCTAACAAATTAGTTATCCCCTATTTATAGTTCAATATTTGATTTTTAATTCCAAATATCACTTCATTTAATTTTCTTAGTTCAATTTATTTTATAATTCAAGTTTGGATTTTTGTTTCATTTTCCAATTCATCAAAAATATTTACTTTGGGTTTTCTATCCCACTTTTCAAATTTTAGAAGTCACCACTTATTATTTTCACACTTCCATTCATTATAGGCTTGAATATATTCATCTTTTATTTTTAACTCAAGCCTTACGCATATTTATAACTCAAGCATATTTTATTAAATGCATTTTTAATCCTTTTACCAGTTATTCTAATTTATTTATTTCAATCCAATCCTTATCCAATTTATTTTCCCTCTATTCAGGTAAGAATCTAATTCCATTCAATAACTTAATTGAATTTTTATTCCAATTAGATTTTATTTTAGCTCAGATTTATTTAACTCAATTCAATTTCAATCCAATTCGAATACAACTTGATATTATTTTCAGTCTAATTCAATCAATTTCAATCCAGTTAAATTTTTATTCCCCAATCCAAGTTAATTTCATTTTTACTTTTCACTTTAAATTTAAATTCCCAACATTCAAAGTTTATATTTTCTTCCTGATTTAAATCATCTCAATTTATAAGCTTATCACCTATCTCCTCAGGATTTTCAAACACCCGGCTTTTGGTTTCAAATCATTTTGAAATCTCCAACATCACAAATCACACTTCTCGAACATGTAAACCAACCCAGGTTTTTATTTCCATCAAATTGCCTTTGAAATTTCAAAAACAAACAGGTTTTCCTGAACAAATCAATTTGGCAGCAATCTATCACTTAGAAACTCGAAAATGAACATCGATGATGCTGTAGTCATCGCCGAAGTTATTTTCCAGCAACTGAAGTGAATTTAATGCTATAACCTTTCGCAAAATTTATTAAAACAATTTCCTTCCAGAAATACTTTTTAAAACCATAATGCTATTATTTGTCTTCAAAATACTTCCAAAATCTCCGGGGTTTCAAAGTTTCAAATTATGTTTTAATTCAAATTTTAACCATATTGCATTTGTATAGTTTATGCTTATACAAATTCCCATTTAATTATATTTCAATTTATAATTTACGTTTATAATTCATATTTATAAATTTCATTTTATAATGAATTTATTTTTCTTAACCTTTGGTTATGTTTTAAATTTCTAGTTAAATTTTTACTCAACGATGATAATAATTTAACATTATCATTTCTAACATCCAAGCAACCATATATTATCTAAAATAGTTTACAAAAACTTTTCTTTATATCAAAATATATTTTGGGTAAAATTATTTCATTCACCCTACATTTAAAACAATACCGTGTCAATTGTTCTATTCAAGTGTTTAGAAACCCCTTCGATACAGTTGTCCAGACTGTGCCGACGAAGGTTCATATACCACTCAATAAACCAATCAGCACAATATTTATATTCACTAACAAATACGCGCTCGTAACTATTAATACGCTCAAACTCATTCTAGAGTACTACGGACTCTATTTTAAATGAGTAATTCCCACCAGAGCCAAGGTTATCACCAACGTATGCTCTGATACCAACTGTAACAACCCGCAAATCCGTACCCCTTGAGTCAACACTAGTTTACTTAAATCAACTCAAATTGTATAGAAATACGAACCATTTGGGTTAAAGAAAAAGAGGTAGAAGAAGGAAATAGAAAACAACAACAGAATCTAACCATCGCAGCACAATAAAATATAATAGATAATAACTGATCTTTACTCAAAATCAAATATATCTATTTATATATTACATCATCAGAGTACGTCAATCACAGTTCAACATCACTAACATACAAATAGATACACAGCAACTCAATACAGCGGAATATATATATAAACAAGTACGGAAGTATGTATCGTCATCCAGCTCGTCTCCTGAGCTCCACAGCATCATGTCCTGTATCCTATAATACTCGGTCTGACCCGAGCATTATAGTTAAATAACACCCGAGTCAGTCTGGAATATCAGCGTGAGAAAATCACACTCAATTGATTATTAAAGTTTCAAAAATCCTTTGAAAACAAAAGCATCTCGTAAGACCACGCCACAAATAAACATGTCGGGTTTTTACCTTACGATAGCTAAAACAGTTTTTATAGAAATCCTCTGATATTATAATAGGGTCTATACAAATACTTATAAAATAGCCGAAATTGTTACATTCATTAAATTCCAACTACTAGCCGCAGAGTGGGTAATACAAACAAAACTCGTACAAGGCTCGTAGGGAGAATGAATTTCCAACTAATGACTAGGCACTGGGGTACCAACTGTCACAGTACGTGGCCTAGATCACAGTACCGAGGAGTACGCCCGCTCCCTTGCAACACAAGACCGGGACTACCCCTTACTGGATAATCCCGAGTGAGATCACCCCGCGGTTGGGATCAGCAACCGCCCACTAAGCCGAAATAAAAAGGGACATCTAGGCAGGGATGACCTCACCCTGCTTGCCACCTAGCCTTGCTGCATAACCCATGATTTTCAATCATTCCCATTTGATGAGGCTTGAGGCTAAGCGTTACCTTTTTAGAACATATCCCTTAGAATGCCCATCGTCCACCTGACGATGTTTCGCAAGCATTCATCCATAAAAGTCCGTCCCGGGTTCGAACGGAACCGAAGGCACTATTCCTACCACATCCATTTTGGAAATATCCTCAGGATTAGTAGCAACTAGCCCTTGCACTTCACTGCTCCATCTTCGAATCCAAAATCGTTTTTCACGAAAACGTACAAACCGGATCGAAGTGGTTTTTAAGAAATAAATCTCGATCCCGGTCTATTCGAAACGATCAGCGCATGTGGCCAATATTGATGGCCGGTGATTTAACTATCAATTATTATTCACAACATCCATCACACAATAAATAATTTCCTAAATTATTTATTAATCCCAAAAATATCTTCACAAGGTATATTTTCACTTTTCAAACCCCTTTTTGAAAAACAGTTTCAAATCATCTTTCTTTTTCAGACTACCTTTCCCAAATATTTTCTATCTCCACTGAAATCACCAAGCACAAAACTAGATTTTTAACTAATTAAAAAAAACTTTACTTTGAAATATACTTTAAAACATTTAAGTTAAAACTACTTCAAATAATTTATTAAAAATACATACTATATGAATATTTGAAATAAAGTTATTTAATAAATTATTAAACTAGATTTTCACTTTTAAAAACAAAATACTAAGTCATTTTTAAATAATTACTGCTATAATAGATTAAAATAAAATACTTATTTTAGAACTTAAATTTTTAGAAACAATAAATTTTCCAAAACTTGCTTTTTAAAATAAATTTAAAACTTTTAACTTATATTTAAAAATTTACTTTAAAAACATACTTGGTTATCTAGGTAAAAATTCCAACTTCAATCACTTAAATCAATTTCCCAAATTGATTTCCAATTTACTCCCTTTTACTTCAAAATCTATTAGTTTCAGATTTTATTTCTTAATTATGATATAAAATATTTTTAACTGAGAATACTAATTTTTGATTTCTCAAATTACTTCTTAATCCTTTTAAATAAATTTAAAATTTGAATTTTAAAATAATTCTTTATTCCTTTAATTGATATAACTTAAGTTTACAATTCATTAATTTCGGTTTATTCAAAATTACTTTCATACTCGAAGTTATTTATTATTATTTTCATATTACTTCTATTTCTTTCAATTCATTCTTAATTTATTCAAATTTCCTATAATTACCTCGCTTACAAGTTTACTTCCTTTATTTTCTTCCCAAAATCCAATCTATATATTTTTGGTAATTCATTATACCCAAATATATCCAATCAAACCATAACATTCAATATTCCAATATAACCCATCTTAGAAATTAGAATATTAATATTCATAGCAGAAAATATTAAATAATTTAAATAAATGTTGAGGGGTCCAGTTGGATCCCTCCAACCTGTTTTCCCTGCATCCACAGACGTAATATAGACTATAATATGCAACCATTCAAAACATTATTTAAATTTAAGTTCAAATTTAGCCGAGTGAGATTAACTCACCTTTTGATTTTATTAGCATCCATTCCAATCCAGCTTGCCTCCTTCTCAATTTTTAACCTTGTATAAATATTTTGCAGTTTATTAATATTTGGATTAACCGATCAATTAATTCCTAATACTTTGGTTTTAACTATTAGTTTGGTTATATATAAATTTTCCTTTAAATAAATATTTGAACTAATTGAAAAATCACTTACTATTTTGAAAATAAACTAGTAAGTGTATATAATATGTATATTTATTTCTGGACACATACATGCTTACAAAAGTAATCTATATCCTCATTTAAAATTTCTATTTTTCATAAGCTTATCTACATATACATTTCCTGCTTAACAAACTAATCAACTAAAAATTTGGTTTAAATTAATTTTCCTGAAATAAAATATTTTTAGTTACTAAAAATTTAATAAGTTTACCAAATAAATTAATCTCCCTGTTACATTATTATTAATACAAAACTAAACTAATAAGTCTGGTTTAAACACATTAGATGATTTATTAATATTTGGAAAGTTTGAACAATTATTTTCCTTTAATAAATTTCTTTTTA
Organism: Allium cepa; assembly: GCA_030765085.1. Lineage (NCBI taxonomy): Eukaryota > Viridiplantae > Streptophyta > Magnoliopsida > Asparagales > Amaryllidaceae > Allium > Allium cepa. The sequence goes on from CM060941.1 coordinate 749,009,051, forward strand.
GTAGATAAACAATTAAAATAAGTTAATTAAACAATTTTTCTCCAAACCCATTATTAAAAACAAACATAGCAGATATTTAAAATATGTATATTTATGTTTGCGTCAAAATTGACCACAAACACCCAATATCGTGAAAGCACCCGTTTATGAACACAAATCAACAACAATCAATATAGAACTCAGATCTTAAGCAATAACAATCACAATAATTCACAAATAACAATCACGAACACATGATTTATAGTGGTTCGACGATCTTGCCTACGTCCACTCTGAAGTTTATGTCTTTATTGATTCACTTGATGATGTTAATCGATTACAGTGGATTACAGTTGATGATAGCTTTTAAATCTGAATACAACAGCAATAATCAGGAGTAGGATTGAATCCGGCAGAGTCTGGACGTAGAATGGCCAAAGATCCCCCTTTCTGTAGGCTTCAGGGTCTATTTATAGGCGTTGGAGGCCCAGATCTCGCTCAGACTTCGGGAGACTTTTTCTGGCACGTGAGTGGGCCCACGCGACCGACCCCACCAAGTTTCGACTCGATCTGAGATCGATTCGAATTCCATTCGAATCAATCAAAAAATGACCCAATCGAGCTGAAACTGAGCAGGAACAAACTTTACCTTGTATGGAAGCTTCTGTGAAAATTTCGTTGCATTTGGATCAGCGGTTTGGGAGATATGATCGAAACAAGTTGATACATTTCGGCGGGCTGTCTATTTCGACTCGACCACTTCGAATCCATGCCTTCGAATCGATGGAGGCACGTGGTTCTGTAGGGACATGGCGCGCACTCCTCGCATCGATCCTATTTTTCTCCGAGTTGACCGCTTCGCATCCGTGATCTTCGCCTCGTTTGTATCAGGAGACATTACATAGTTCGATTCGGTAACAACTGCACTACATGCTTGTTCGCATCGATAGGGATGGATCGATACGAACAAGCGCATTCCACTGATGGGTACCTCTTAATCGATTCGAACTAATGCTCATCGATGGGTACGAAGTGAGCGAACTAGTGCCTGAGGATGGGTGCGAGGATGATCGACACGAAGCAGCGCTTGGGCACGAGACCGATCGATTCGAAGTGGGGTATACTGATGGTGATGGATTCGAAGTGCTCTAGACTCGATGGATACGAAACAGTGCTCTAACATGGATATGAACGTGCTGGGGGGATGCCCATCTGATGGATTCGAACCGATCGATTCGAAGTGATCAATATCCTGCTGATCGATTCGAATGTGATCGATTCGAAGTACATGGAGCCTGATGGATTCGAACTTGACATACAATGATGGATACGAATCCTATAGATTCGAAATGAGTATCTCCTCAAATTTTTGATGGGTTCGAACGACATATTTTGGCTAACTTGCATCGATCATATCTCATTTATACGACCTCCAATTAACCTGAAATTTGAAACACTGGCTTTCATGGTCTTACTTGTCATGTCTTATCAATTGTAGCCTGATCCTGGCTCGGACAAAATTCATCGATATCCATAGCGAAGTGAAGTACAACCAATCTCCGAGACGAACTGTCTTTTGTTTTTGATCGGTCCTTTGGTATCACGGCTTTGCCAAAAAGAGGGATAACATTTGCCCCCCGAAACATGCCTTGCGGCAGGAAGGTGTGTTTTGTAACGCTTTGAGTTGGATGTTCATATCCTGTCAACAACATGTAAAGAATTTAATTGTTTTATATGACCTCAGATGATGATCGTTCGGGATCGTGTGCCATTTGAGGTGAATCGGGACCGTTTGCGGTCAATGCCGTTCGCGGCAAAGGATGGAGTGGGACTGTTCGCGTTCGGTGCCGTTCGCGGCGAATGATGGGATGGGACCGTTCGCGGTCGTATGTCGTTTGCGGCGGGTATCGATCGTTCGCGATGAGTGCCGTTTAAGGCTGATTATAAACGTTCGAGGTCGGACATAATAAGTGAATCGTGACCGTTCGCGGTCGGGTGCCGTTCGAGGCAAGTTGTGATCGTTCGCGATCGTGCGCCGTTCGAGACGAATTGTGATCATTCGGGATCGTGTGCCGTTCGAGGCAAATTATGTGTGCCCGGGGGGACTTAGTATCATCGGTGCCGGATTTAATATTCGGGGGAGTTTCCGAATCAAAGACTTTGGTAGTTCATTGCCATGCAAGAGGTGCTCGTGGACCGTGCGCGATCCAACGGGCATACAAGTAAATTTTTTCATAGAATTGTAAATATCAAAGCAATAATCACATGAACCTTACAACAGAAAATTCCAAACAATCAGAGTCCAAATGTTCAAATCAAAATCAAGCAAAAAGCAAGATGAAGATGTCAAAGCGTAAACTCTTACTATGACGCGGTTGGTAGTCACTCAGAGCATGCCTATGGATCGTGCGCGATTTCTTACATGTGTAAATGATTTAACTGTGTTAGTAAGAGGTTTACAACTTGTTCATCGTTATTTCAATCCATCAATGGATAATTAAACGGTGCCCCGATTCAGGGTCGCCTCTAGCTGATGTAGACGGTGGTCGCTCTGGCTTCACTGTTGGGGTTCGCCTCCTCACATACTGAAGGAGCATACCGTTCCTGATATGCCCTTCCACCTCGTCCTTCAGATGCCTACAATCATTAGTTTTATGACCATTCAATTCATGAAATACAAAAAACTTATCTGATTTTCTTTCGTCAGAAGTCGGATCCCTTCGCATCGGTCTACGATACAGAACCTGCTCTTTGGTATCCTGATAGATTCGCTCCAAACTCTCATTCAGCTCAGAGTAAGTGGTAATTCGCGGCTCTCTCCGTGGCCGCTTTGACCTGTTACCATCATTCTCAGTCTTTCTTTTTCCTATACTATTCTCCGCACCTTTTCCAGGTGTTTTCCCATCTATGACTGCGAAAACATCAATCCCCTCTCCTTCCTCTCTTTCGGCGTTCGCATCCTCCAATCGTAAAAACTTTTCCGCCTCGTGATAGAATTCTCCTAGATCCACGGGAGGATCCTTTGTTAATGAATTTTTGAACTCTGTTCCGTCAGCTATTCCGGACACAGCCTCCATCATAACCATAGATGGATCTGGTCGATCCACCGAAGCTGCTGCAGCATTGAATCGCGTCAAAAAACTCCTCAAAGTCTCTCCAGCCTTCTGTTTTAGAGTTTCCAAAGTCATCACATTCTTGGGTCTTGTAATGTGAACCCTGAATTGCCTCATAAATCTCTCAGTTAAATCATTCCATGTTCCGATAGTTCCACTCTCTAGTTGTCTAAACCATAACGCTGCAATATCCTCCAAGTACAATGGAAAGCACCGGGCAATAACCTCCTCTGATGCCCCCAACACTTCCATATGCCTCATATACTTTGTCTGATGAACCGTGGGGTCCGTCCTCCCATTATACATGTCCAACGATGGTAACTTGAAGTCCAGTGAGTTCCTAGCTCGTCTGATTGCCGGAGTAAAAGGACTCCTATTAACATCCTCTAAATCCTTGTTCATCAATCCGCCTCTCATGGCCCGCCTGACCATCTCTTCCAACCTGTCATTGTCTCCGAGATGCAGTCTTCATTCACCACTCTCAACCTGCCCCTCGAGTTCACGAGGGAACTCTGGGATCTGCCCCTTTGACTGAGCGTTCACTCCTCTGCTACTACCAGGTTGCGCAGATGCTCCTCTCTCTCTCTCCGAAATTGGATCAACGTTCTCCATGGGTGTGCCTCCTAATCCAGGTGCTATGCCGGATGGTCTTGCTCCGTTCTGGACTCCATCCGCTTCTCTATTCTGTGCTCCAAGTTGTCCTATCTGTTGAAATAAACCCTGGATCATCTCCTCCTGTTTCTTCATCATTGTCTCCATCTCGTCCCTAGTGATGAAGATTGACGCTTGATTCGCTCCTGAGGAAGCCTCTTGACTTCCTTGGTGTTCACTTCGCTCTGGCCTTGGCCTTCTGCTCGATTGTCTCGTCATAATTTCTCAAATCTGAACTTTCAAACTTTCTGAATCAACTTCTAATTGGTAGAACTCCTGAGTTAGCCCTTCTCAGTGAAAGCACCAAAATGTTTGCGTCAAAATTGACCACAAACATCCAATATCGTGAAAGCACCCGTTTATGGACACAAATCAGCAACAATCAATATAGAACTCAGATATTAAGCAATAACAATCACAGTAATTCACAAATAAAAATCACAAACACATGATTTATAGTGGTTTGGCGATCTTGTCTACGTCCACTCTGAAGTTTATGTATTTATTGATTCACTTCATGATGTTAATCGATTACAACGGATTACAGTTGGTGATAGCTTTTAATCTGAATACAACAGCGATAGGTGTAGGATTGAATCCGGCAGAGTCTGGACATTGAATGGCCAAAGATCCCCTTTTCTCAAGGCTTCAGGGTGCTATTTATAGGCGTTGGAGGCCCAGATCTCGCTCGAACTTCGGGAGACTTTTTCTGGCACGTGAGTGGGCCCATGCGACCGACCCCACCAAGTTTCGACTCGATCTGAGATCGATTCGAATTCCATTCGAATCGAATCGATCAAAAAATGACCCAATCGAGCAAAAACTTGGCAGGAACAAACTTTACCTTGTACGGAAGCTTCTATGAAAATTTCGTTGCATTTGGATCAGCGGTTTGGGAGATATGATCGATACGAGTTGATACATTTCAGTTGGCTGTCTATTTCGACTCGACCACTTCGAATCCATGCCTTCGAATCGATGGAGGCACGTGGTTCTGTAGGTACGTGGCGCGCACTCCTCGCATCGATCCTAGTTTTTCTCCGAGTTGACCGCTTCGCATCCATGATCTTTGCCTCGTTTGTATCAGGAGACGTTGCATAGTTCGATTCAGTAACGACTGCACTGCATGCTTGTTCGCATCGATAGGGATGGATCGATACGAAAAAGCGCATTCCACTGATGGGTACCTCTTAATCGATTCGAACTAATGCTCATCGATGGGTACGAAGTGAGCGAACTACTTCCTGAGGATGGATGCGAGGATGATCACCACGAAGCAGCGCTTGGGCATGAGACCGATCGATTCGAAATGGTGTATACTGATGGTGATGGATTCGAAGTGCTCTGGACTCGATGGATACGAAAAAGTGCTCTAACATGGATACGAATGCGCCGAGGGGATGCCCATCTGATGGATTCGAACCGATCGATTCGAAGTGATCAATATCCTATTGATCGATTCGAATGTGATCGATTCGAAGTACATGGAGCCTAATGGATTCGAACTTGACAGACAATGATGGATACGAATCCTATAGATTCGAAATGAGTATCTCCTCAACTTTTTGATGGGTTCGAACGACATACTTTGGCTAACTTGCATCGATCATATCTCGTTTATACGACCTCCGATTAACCTGAAATTTGGAACACTGGCTTTCATGGTCTTGCTTGTCATGTCTTATCAATTGTAGCCTGATCCGGGCTCGGACAAAATTCATCGATATCCATAGCGAAGTGAAGTACAACCAATCTCCGAGACGAACTGTCTTTTGTTTTTGATCGGTCTTTTGGTATCACGGCTTTGCCAAAAAGCGGGATAACAATTTATTCTATTCTTTTTTTTTAAATCTGCCTAGATATATATATAATTAAAACTAATATAAGTTTTAAACTTGCTGTAAACATTTTCCTGCTTATATACATATATATAAATTAATTTTAATTAAACAAAATTTAAATTATACCTTACTGTCGAATCTCTGCTCCCTCCAAGCTACCCACGCGAATGCCATCCCCTTCGCACGCGAGACACATACGCCTCCTAACCCTAGATGAACACGCGATCTCGTGCAGCTTCCTCCTCCTCGTGCAAACGCGACTCAATCGCGAACCATCGCCCCCAAAATCGCGATGCTCCAACCCTAGCTCACTGCCACACTTGAACTTCGCGAGGACGACGATGATGACTCGGACTCGGACTCCTCCTTCCTTCTCTGAATCGAACCATCTTCGATTATAGGTCGAGGACAGGGAAGACGAAAAGGAAACACGCGATTGCAATTTTCGAATCGCGATTTCCTCCCTCACATGCTTAAACCATCTCGCGCCCCAGCAAATCCAATTTGTCCCTTTTTTATTTACCTAATGTCGATTTTGAACTGGGAGAAGAAAGGAGGGAGCTTGCGAACGAAATAAAGAGGAGAGTAGCGTGATCTTTGTTTTCAATTAGATCGTCCACTTTCTTTTTTTTTTGTTTACAGAGAGGAGAGGAAAGGGGGGTTCCGTTCTATCAAGGGTTGCGTGATTTTATAAAAAGGGTTCGGCTTGGCTTTCAGAAAAAGACGCGAGTAATATTTTTTTTATTTTTTATTTTATGTTTGGCTTGCAAAGGAAGGAACGAAGATATAGTTTTATTCGATTCGATTAGGAAGCCTGGAAAAAATAAATTTCATGATTTAAAAAAAGAAGGGACAGAGGCAGGCGACGCTATTATTTTTATTTTATTTTTCCCCGTTAAGAAAGAACGAAATCAATTTGAATTTTCGATATAAAATTTCATCGTGTTTATATGTCGTACGCTCACACAACAACTCTGTTCAATACGAAATTTGAAATCCGATAATAATACAATATTACGGATCCAATGGAACTGGTTTCGTCGAATTCCGAGACTGTGCCTCGGAAGGCTGTGTTTAATTTCAATTTAAACGATGTATTTTTAAAACTGAACAAATCACTGCTAAATTAGATTTTAACACTTTTATTATCTTCAGTATTATCAATAAAAATTTTATAAGCCTCCAAATTATTTTTAATAGGCTTAAAACTCCAGATTCAACAATTAATTCAATTATCAAATAAATTGTGATATTCGTAATTCAAGTTAAATTACTCTATTGAATATTTAAAATCAATTAAATATTCCGATTTTAAAAGCTCGAAAATTTCGGGGCGTCACAATCACCAAAGCCGAATTTATAGCCATTGTACAAGCTGCAAAAAGACATATTCCGCTCGATAATTTAATGTGCGAATATCACTATGAAGTTTGTTAGAACTAGACTAGCCCATAGCGGAAGTAATGAGTGAATTTCAAAAGTTTTACCCTATTGGATCTTTTCTTGGGCCTATGAAGTCTACTGAATTAGAATAATTCTAAATTTCATTTAAATAAAATCATTTATTTTATTCAATTCAAATATACTAAGATATGAAATTAATTTTATTTGATTTAGTTATACATAAATGTATCATATACATATATGTGTGAGTGCATGTGTAACATAATAATCCGTGAAAGGTATAATATGCCCATATGTAGATGTTGGGATTTACATCGCAACGGACATATTATTTCATTTTGTATGTCATGTATATTGTTCAAATATTTGCACGTATATGTGTTACAAAATATGCACACACGTATGTATGTATAAATATATTATATATACTATACGAACATAAAACATTTATATATATATATATATATATATAGAAACAGAGAGAAAAATTACTAAAAATAATTTATAATTCAAAATGAATTAGTTTTGCAAACATAATAATTTTAGTATTTTAATTTGTATATATTATGAATAAAATAATGTTTTCATCCATAAATAATTAACATAAAATAATCTATTGATGAAAATTCAAATTTTACAATTTTTAAAAATTTAAGATCATAAAATAGAGCTTAGGAAAAATCTGGAGATTTTTCAAAGTTGAAATATTATTTTTAAAAACTAATACATAGATTTCGGCAATAATTATTAAACATAAAATAATATATTATTAAAAATTCATATTTTAAAACTTCAGAAATTCTAGGATCATGAATGAAAGGTTACGAAACATTTTGATGAATTTTTCAATTAAATTATTTATTTTTTAATAAAACATAAAAAGTTTTTTCGAAATAATATTAATTATTAAAAATTATAAAATTTATTGAAAAAATCCTAAATTTTTTCTATACATTTCTGGAATGATATAATATATTTTTAAATATAAAATTGAGTTTTTAATGTAAGAATTATTTTATATATAATAAACAATTCAAAATTCAATAAATGTTAATTTAAAAATATGAATATATGAATGATAATTAATTTATATATAAATAAGTTTACAAAATTTTTTAAATCATATATATATCTTATATATGCATATATGCTATTATGAGAGAGAAATATACACTAATATATATATATACACACATATGAATTTATTAATAAATACATATAAAACAGTTATTAATGAAAAAAATTGATTTTGTATAGTAAATAAATTTGTCTATATATAAATCAAATAGTATAATAAGCAGATTATGCACATAACCAAACTAATTTGTGACAATTACATCTACTTACAAAATCTCACCAAACTAAAAATATAGTATATTTAAACAGATATGAAATTTCTCATTATGGGATCATAGAATATAATTTAATTATTGTAATATGAATTAAAATTACCAATTTAATGATGCCTTTGAATCCACGTTGAAGCAATGACTTTCCTTCATTTTACTGTTCTTTATTCGTCAGATTGCAAGTCCGGAATCACCGACCTCTAACTATCGAATAGTATTATTTTAATTTGAAATATATTTGAGAATTTTGGAGTGGATTGATAGCTATGTTTTAATCAGAAATGTAGAAGGTAATTGCGGCCATAAAGATTCTTTAGTATTTTTAGAGATGCATACATATATGTATATATAAATATAGGGTTGTATTAGAGAGAAACGAGGAAATTATTTTTACCCATTCTCACTTGATCTCAACCCATTATCTCCAAGCCAATTTCCTATGTTCTAGACACCCATAGACCTTTCCAAAATTGAAATTTTGCAGCCCTAATGATGGACCTTAAACTCATCTAAGCCCAAGCCAAAATATTATGCAATTAAATCTAATTTAGTCGCTTATCGATATTGTATATCGACGATATATTTTTAACTGCTATAAGTCTAGATAACATTATTTATTTCTCAAATCTTATTCAAATTTTATAATTAATATTTCATAAATATTAATTAATTTAATTAGTTTATAATAATTATAAACTAATTAAATCGTACGGTCTTAATGGAATTCATCATTTCGCCTATGTAACTCTTAGGTGTAAATTTGGTCAGCGATTAACATCGAACTATTCTAATGTTAAGTTCACACGTCACTTAGCAGGCTGTCTGACATCATGGCCAAATTTATCGCTTACTCACTTTCGGTAAAAATCCAATTTTAGTTTAATAAGCGTTATCCGGTTGTGACTTTTGTTTACACCAATTTTCGTCACCAAAAATATATCACTTTGGACTTATGGAATTTAGCAATGGTCAAAATTCCAACCTCATCCACATTTAACTTTATAGTCCAAATACAAAGTCCTTGGTTCAATAATAACAATTATTATTAACCGAAATGCTCTGGCCAGAGACTTTGAGTTGACTTAAGTTGACTGTGATACTAACCGCATATAACCGAGGCGACGAATCCTCTCTTGAATAGTGCTTCACTTCCAATACTTCCACCCGACCCAACTATAGTCACTCGATGGATGCTATGCCATGATTTGACTATAATCAAAGCGAAGCTTTTATATTGAAGATCCACAGTATTCTCAAGTCGAGAGAACTGCGTAAATTAGTCACATCGATATTTTCTGTTTGACCTTAGTTATATGAACCTACAGAAAACTATTGAGTGATTCGTTCCATAGTTATCCAATAATTATTAGTATGTAAATCCTAGGTGCCCATAGCAGTCATGAGTAATACACTGCCCAACATTTGAAGAGCGTTGCCTGCTTCAGTCGCAACGAATACATCTATATCCAGTCTCAATGCATCTTGACTAGGAACATTTAAAATAGTATATTTTTTTCGTTGTGATAAATTACTCACGATTACAACACTTTGTAACTACTATCACAAAATATATCATATATGGATTTTTCTATTAAATATACTTTTAATTATGTTAACTAATCAATATAATCACATTATATCAAGTATATAATAGGAAGAAAATACCTTTTATTTTGAACAAGATTGGTCAACAAGTTAGATATATGTAACAAACAACATAATTGCCTCTAAGGAATACCCCTAACTCTATCAATCTTCCACTTGCGCTCGGGGTCAATTATGGAATCCAATTCCAACTTCTCCAATCAGTTTTCTCAAAATAAATTAGGTCAGTCCCTTAGTGAATGGGTATACTATTATATTTTAATTATCTACTTTGCCGCTTAACTCTCTTTGACATTGATAAATTGCCTTTATCATGTGGAACGATTCGAGGTATGTCTTTCAAATTCTAGTGAGTTTTAAGTTCTATCATGACCAATTTCATGACGTTGTTATCTTATAACAATATTATGCAATTCTCAACATTTGGAATCACATTTGGCTCAATAAATTTGTGCATTTATATTTATATGTTTTGGTTTATTGTAGGTCTATTCAAGTTAATGTTCTCAACATTTCGTTGAATCGACCACAATCATTTTTATTTTGAAACATTTTCAAATTAAAGATTTTAACTTGAATTTTATCATTTAAATGTTATACTCAATATCACTTATAAAAGTTTGTGTCCAAACATTCCATCATAACGAGTTCGTTGTTTCTATAAACAATTCTCTAGTATTTCATAAATACGCGAGTACGCGAGAACATCTTAAACAACCATTTAGTGATATCAATTTTTATATTTGCTCCATGTATCAAATACATAAACAATACACAATATCATACGCAACATTATCCGTATGATAATTCCTATTGCTAATGCATAAGAAATTCAGCTTACATGTTCTCTTTTTAACAGGGTTATCTTGTATATTGTTTTAGGGCAATCCCTATATCTTTTATACTCACCATAAAAGACATCATTTACAATCCAAACTTGAGTATTAAAACAACTAAAGTTGATTTTAATATAAGCATATTTTTAAAATCAACAACGTGTTAATTACTTATAGTTTAGAAATATCAATCTACCTTTTAGCGTTCTTGCTTATGAACACACTCTTCATCTGCACTTTGATTGAAAATCAAACTATTTGATATTTCTATCAAAATACTTATTCAATCTTGATGCTCATAAAATGATATATTTTATCATTTCTTTGATAATATCCAAAGACTCACAAACCCAATATCGCTCTCACTGACTTCGAGGCATTTTTGGTTAATTTGTGTAAATGGCTTACTCTAAATCATTATTTAAAATTTTCTATTTCAATAGATAAGCACCTAACACTAAGTCTTATCGAGCAATAATTTTGTGAGTAAATCAGAATTAACTTGAGCATGTTGAATACCGAATCTGTTATGCTAATTTCAATAATTGAAATTTACGATATTATTCTAATTAACATTGCTCATTTAATTCCAACCACGTTAGTCTTTCCAATAAAGACACAATCTCGACCAATGGATCACATCCTTTTGGTTATGACCACCAAAATCATATTTTGATAGCGTACTTGGAATTCTTTCGTATTTGCACAACATACCATATAGAGTCAACAATCTCAATGGTTTAATTGAACAACTGAGGGTAATGTATATTTTCGACATTAATAAGAAATTTATAGTTTCTCTTCGATGTAAGAGAATACTTATTAGACATTCTAATGCTATGTTTTCATTCAGGTTAGTTAATTTCATTTCATCTCATATAATCAGTTCTATCTTTTGGTCGGATCCAATTCCATTTAAATACCAAAAATTCCCCAAAGAAATTTCTTTATAATGAAGTTGATATATCTTGAAACAACAATTGTTTCTTAGTGCAAATAGAATATGGATTCATAAACGCTTTATGAACCCTTTTCATTTATAAAACTATAACGATCCGTAATTTTCGATAATTAAAAATAGTTAATTTAATAAGTTTTTGTGATTTAGTGTTGGAAGAAATAAAATTTTGTGATTAAATAAGAATAATGTAATTGGATTAAAATGTAGTGGTAGTAATTTAAGGTAATTTATAATTTCTTTGAATGTAATTCCAATTAATTGAAGTGTTTAAAGAGTTATAATTGGTGATAGATTGTAAATTAATTGTAATAAGGTGTGTATTAATTAATAATTGGATTAAAAAAGCAAGTGATAAGTTAAATGTTGATTAATTAATAAGATAATGTGTAATGAATGGAAATTGAATAAAATTAATGTAAAAAGAATTGTTATAACATTTTCTTGTGAATAATAAACTCACAAATGTTATTAAATGTAGAAATGGTGACAATTGTTATTTATTACTTATTTGTTTAAAATGTTGAAATCAAATTAGAAACAAATTGCAATGAGTGAAATTAAATATAGCGTTAGAATGGATTTAAGATAATGACTGTAGGATATTAATGTAATTAGATAGAAACCAATGATAAATGTATACATAGAACAATGAATAATTGAATATAAAGCTTTGAAATCAATTTGATCAAATTATTGGAATTTAAATTATAATAATTGAATTTATTGCAATTAAATTGCAATTGAATATTATGTTAATGAAAATTAAGATGGTAATTGCAGATTATTAGTGTAATAGGATATAAACAAATGTTAACTATGTTTGTAGAGTAATAATTGATTGAATAAAAATATTGAAATCAAATTTAATCAATTTATTGGAATTGATTATAATAAATTGGAATTTATTTACAGTTCAAACTGAACACTGTAATTTGTGTAATGATTAACATTGAAATTATATGTAAACACGTTCAAATTATTATAAATTCTAAGAAATCAAAAATGATAAAATTTGTTAGTTTATAAATATTGAATTAAAAAGTGATTAACTGATTTAATAATAATTAATTTAATTAATGTGAAAATAGCCATTTTGACGATTGACTCAGATTTCGACGAAACCAGTTTCATCGGATCTATAACGGTAAATTATTGTAAGGTTTCAAGTTTCATAGTGATCAGCTTCTCGTTTAATCATACGGACTCGATACGCGTAGAAATCAATTTAATAAAATTCAATTGAAATCAATTTGAAATAAGTTGATTTTAAGCTAACATCTTCAAACGACGGAGTTTGGACTTCAAACCTGTTCCATTGAGTTTAAAATTATCAAAAACATTTATTTTGATATATGGGATGACCTACTTTCGTTTTTGGAGGTAGAACGAGCTTTCGGGTCGTTTATCGTTCTACTTTCAAATCGATCTAGCCCATTCATTCCTATTTCTGATCTGCGTATATTGTTCTATTCTAACCCTAGCAGGCTTTCTATTTTCTTATTCCATTATTCTATACGTACTTTTCCTATTAGCTTCTCCTTCTTCCTAATGGCTACAGGTACAAACCCTAATTCAATTTCCAAACAAATTTCAAAAATTAAAATTCCTCCAAACCATATCAAATTATAGATTGATTTGAAGCTCTCAACGAGCGTAAGTCAAATATGCAGTTCATTTTTTGATTTGAATCACAGTTTGGTCAGAAATCATCAATTTATTTTTGGTCCTTCGTACTGGGTTATCATTTTTAAAGGTGGATCTTCCACTATGCGATGATCGAGAAGTATAGGCTCATAGAGGCTACGGACAAATCTGATCTTGGTTCATCGTTCGGAGGTATGGTGATTGCCAAATGGAGAACTGCGACAACGTGGCGTTTATAGAGGAGGTGAAGTGGTCGCATGGGGCCGGTGAGCTCGGCCTGGCAAGCTGGAATCGAAGATGAGGCCTGATCAAGGCAGCAACCCAGGTTGCGGTGATTTTTGATTAAAGGGCGGTGGTTGGTTGTTGAATGCGAGGTCGCAATTGCCTCTGGAGCTAAGGTTTTGAATAGAAGGAGCGGCTCTGCTGATGTGTACGTATAAACTTTATTTACTTATTTAAATTAAATTTATTTTTCAAATGTTCTAATCCACATAACTTTTGCATACGAGCTCGAATTTGGACGCGGTTTCTTCCATTGCAATCGTATTGAAACTCCGAATTTGACACTAGTTTAGATGAATTCTGGGACTATTCAAATTTGTGCCCAATTTTGGATTTCAAATCGATCTGAAATTCAAAGGTGAGTATTTTGACCCACTCACAACTACTAGATTATCTTATGTAAGTTAAATTAATTTTTTAATATGATTTGAAATTTATTGATTAATGTTTGTGATGTTTAGTTTTTTATTCTAGTTAAATTTGACTTTTATTGCATTTGGTCGTCGTTTATTTTAATATTGAATTTAAATTGTCAAATTCAATGCCTGTTATTGATTATCAGTTATTTATTGATGTTTATTGATTGATTTGGCTGATGATTGTGATGGTTGTTTGATTGCTGATATTGGATGATTGGATGTTGTATTTATATTGTATAACAGTGCAAGTTCCCTATGCGTTGAAATGATACATACCCGAACGATCTATAGATTGGGGAAAAATCGTTATGGATTGAAATGATAGACTCGAGCAATTTTATGGATTTTTATTTAATTCGGGATTGCAGTTTGAAATGATAATTATCCGTATCACTTGACCCTAGGGTAGAAAATTATATACGGACTCCGGATTGGTTAAATTAAATGATTTTTCATTCTATAGATTTTGAATTCAGTTAACTAGTATTTTGAAATAGAAAGTGATTTATATATATTGAATTATTTTGTTAATTCAAGCATTAATGTTGAAATTAGAATTGATTAACGAATTGTACAAAGGATTTAAATTAAAATTTCAAAGTTGAGGTGTTAAATATAAATGAATCTATTGGAATTGAGTTATTGAAAATGTTTGGATATAACTTTGAAATCTATTTTAAATTAATTTACATTATTTTAATCAATTCAACTATTTAATTTAGTTTTAATCTATTATAACTTATTTAGTTCAATTTAATCTATTTTAAACTAATTTATTTTATTTAATCTATTTTAAATCTATATAATGTAATTTAAATCTATTTAGTGTATTTAAAATTTATTTAATCTATTAAAAAAATATACTTAACATAATTTAAATCTATTTAAATCATTTTAAATCTATTTAATATATATTTAATCTATCTAAATCAATTTAAATCTAATTAAATCAAATTTAAATCTATTTAAACTGTTTTACTTTTTAAAACTATTGTTAATCTATTTAAACTATTTTTAAACTATCAAAAAATTATTTATGACTATCTAAACTATTTTATAAAATTGCAAACTGGGTAAAGTTAAAGTATTTATTTTTAAATCCTTGATGATGATACAACTTAATTTGGAATTTGGAATTGATACCTTTTGTGAAATGACATATTTGAGTCAATATGATTTGGAAGTGAATGTGATTTTGTAAGTGAATGTGATTTTGTAAGTGAATGTGATTTCGAAAGAGATAAGATTTGAAATTGAATATGATTTTTTGATATAAAATGTGAATTGACGAATCATCCGATGTGAAATAAGCGTTTGATTGTTAAAGAGACCTGGATCGGATATTGTCATACTCTCTGCCAATACCGAAAACCACTTTAGCAACTGTGTATGTGGTGGAGATTCCAGAACTGAAGTATGATGGTTTGGCGAACGCTTCTGTATGAGGTATTTATGTGACCCCAACTCTCGTGAGTCGGCTTAGATGTGATTAAAACAGGAGCTATACCGGACCAAGTGAGGTCATTCCTCCTATCAAGCACGTTTCTTCGATACTATACTTTGACTTTGTGATTGATTTGTTGGTAACCCCTCGATTTTGATTATAGGAGTGTGTCTAAGGTTGGCGGAAGTAGCTGTCATGCGTTACCACTAGTTCGGGAGTGCAATTGGTATATCTGCCCTAGCATTACCTCGAGTGTCGTGTTTACATGCCCTATCGTGCCTTCTATGAGTTTGTTTTGTACCATACCTATGGAGTTCCCTTTAGGTTAACCTCACGGAGGAGCGTATGGTACTGCATAGACTATGCGAAAATATAAAATGTGTTAAGAGAGATATGAGTAACGCCTTAACGCTATTTTAATACTTTACTGTTGACACTATTATGATAGTGTATTGTACTACTTGGTAGATAGTTTAACGGATCCTCGGGAGATGGAAATACCGAACATCTCTTAAGTTATTGCACTCACATTAGACACTGGATAGGAGATGTCAAACCACGTAAACATCTCTGATGCCGTTACACTCATATTTATTTTCCTGTTGATTTAACTTACATAAGAACTTTTGGTCCTGACTCGAGTGTCACTCGATCAATCTGAGCCCTTCAGTTTGTCAAAGACTGCTTTCTGGAGGATGAAGTTGAAGATTTAATACTGTTACTATTATTTTTACTATTATTTTATTTATTCCACTATATCATTTGTTCCGCTGCATTATTTATTTACTACTATTGTATGTACTCCTATTTAATGTTGTAAAAGAATAATCAAATCTATTTGTAAACAGCTTCATGAACTATTTATTTGATTATTATATTTTGTCATTCCGTTCCGAGATTCCGTGTTGGTTTTCTTTATTTCTTTGCTTTTTCTTATTTACCCCATAACAATCTGCCCTTTTGAATGGTTTGAGTTTGACGTGTGTGGCTTATTTTCGATTTAAACTGTCTATAAAGACAGGTCGTTACTGTAACGACCCATATATTTTAAAGGTTTTAATAACGTATCTATTTGGATTTTTATGAAATTGTAAATGATAAAATTTTAAAATAAAATTTTAGTATTTGGAATACGTCTAATTAAACATAGTAAGCGGTTAATTTTCATCAGATAATACAAAAGTTTATTTTTCTTGTGTAGTTCTATTTCAATTTAAATCAGTTAATATTTGATGACAATAAAATGTTTTTCAAACCTGAATATTTTTATATAGTAAATTTTTAAATCATCTTCTGAGCGAGATGTCATTTTTCATTTCTTCAAATTTGGACTGTTATTGCTCTATTTATCTTAATTCTGCCATTTTAGCAGCATTTTTCGATTTCGATTATCGACTTTTGATCGGATGGTCCTACCATTGATATAAGCATACCGTTTGATCGTCTCGTCGTGCTAATCTCTACGATATATTCAATTTTGTATTTTAGTATCTAGCACATGGCGAAACCGTAAAATGATTAACCACATCTGCACGTCTTTTGGTTTGCAATGACAATTCACTTTCCACCGGTCAAATTTAAATGGTTACAAACTTTTAGCATTCCAAGTAGTAGCCGTAACCTTTAATATTTCCACTTTTCAAAATGATCTTTGCGTTGATTTATTTCCATGATTTCATATTTGCCCTGTTCATTTGCAAAAGAAAAAATCATTTATATTTACATTTCATCCCTTCGCCTATTCATATATCTTCCTCCTCCTTCTTTCTATTTTTCTCTCTACAGATCCACACCTTTTCTCCATCCTTCTACCGAGCCCACTCTCCACCTCTGCTGCTCCATACGCAGGCCGACCCACACTCCCTTCCTCCGCTTTAAACCTCGCACCCAATCCCTCACTCAAACAGACAAAAACCACTGCCGCATTCCTCTTTTCTCCATAGGTCATCTTTTCAAAATCACCACTCCACTGCCAGCCGTGCACCACTGGCATCTACCGCACCCAAGCACCGTAGCCGACCCAGCCACCATTCCACCTTTCCCTCCATGAACATCTTGTTCTCCTCCAGGCGCCCTTCATTTTGCAACGTGAGTTGCAGTGAAAATTGTTACAAAATTTATATACATATATTGGTTTATAGCTAGTATATACATACATTAGTATGTTCAAGTTATAAAATTTCGGTCATAGATTTCTTTTATAGTTTGTGTATATATTATGTAATAGTGTTATATAAAGAGGTTTATATATAATCTGGGCAACTAATAAATATTATTAATTATATATTTTGTGCAGTTTTCATATGCATGTAGTTCGAAAAGCTAGCTTTAAATATGCATTTGTTTTAATGTTAAATTTATATAAAATACCAATTTAGTTTTTATGTATGTTTTCAGAGTTTTGTATATGAATTTAAAAAAAATTATGTATATGTTATCGTTAGTTTATATATACAGCTGATCATTTCTACTTTGTTTGTTCGCCTACATTATGGATGTATATGTTCTGTTTATATAAAAACATTTATAAAAGTTGTTTATATTATGCTGTATATATAAGATATATTATATTGTATAAGTTGCTATATATATATATGTATTATAGTATATATATATGCGTATATTTTATCATATGTCATCCTACATATTATAAGCTAGTTATGTGTTATAAGATTTGTGTTACAGTTTATTTTATGTTAGTGTAAATGTCAGTTTATATAAATCTATTTTACAACTTATAAAGAGAAAAATGTTACAGTCTATTAGTGTATATAAGCTTTTTAGTTGTATATATGTATATATATATATATATTTTCTACTCTGGAAGCCACTTTGTTTCTTTTGTCTTATATTTTTTAGTATATGCATATATTTGTTTTGTTTTTTTGTTTGTACAGCTAAAAGCAAAGGTTTATATATATATATATATATATATATATATATATGTATGTGTATTGAGTTTTTGTTATTCTATTTAGTTGTATATATGTGTTTTATGCATTGGGTTTTAGAAAATAATGTGTATATAAACTGATTATGTGATCCACATTGGGTTTCAAAGATAAGTAAGGTAACGTTTTTTTGTTGTATTGAATATATGCATTATTCAGAGCTTTATATTGTAAGATAGTCATATATTCTAATATGTAAGTATTTTACATTTTATTAAGCATATATATATATATATATATGTATTTATTTCAAATTTTATTATGTAGATATGTGTGTTTTATTTTATTGTTTATTTAAAACAATGATTTCGAAAAACATATATATATATATATATATATATATATATATATTCAAAATGTGTTTGAATTTAGAATATGATTTTTAGTTATATACAGTTATTATATAAGTTGTTTCTCATCATCAATCCAGTTCTGATTTGATTTCGTCAATTCCTATTTATCAGCTCTATCCGTCAAATTCGTGCCAATCTAGCTTTGCTCTGGAATTCGTGGTTGGATTCGTAACCCATTTCATTGCCAAATCTCTCTTGCCTCAAAAGGTGAGCAAACTCTCACGATTAACGTTCTTATATTTATTAAATTTGATTTCAATTGGAACAACAATTGAAGTAAGTTGTCGTTGGTTATTTACATTGCTATATATATGCTTTTATCTGTATCTGTTCACCTATGATATTTGTCACCATTATCTATTATTTATATTGAGGATATATGCCTGATATATTATTTTCATATCTGTTATCACTCTACAAGTTCCCTGTTAGTATATAATTCACTATGGGTTGAAATGATACATACTCGAACGATCTGTAGAATAGGAGAAAATCGTTATGGGTTGAAATGATAAACCCATGCGATTTTCATTGAATTGAATTTAGGATTGCAGGTTGAAATGATATATACCCGTATATATATATTTAAATTGCGAATTGAAATGATAAATATCTGTATCACTTGACCATAGGATAAATTTTTTTATACAGACACTGTTGGTCTATATATATGTATAATGAAAATGATCCTAAGGTTTTGAAATGTATATTTTGGTTTTAATAAATATTGATTTTAAGATATTATATATGTTATTTTATAAAGGTTAACATTTAGATTTTTAAATTTATATGTTTGAAAAATTTAAAGGATATAAGTTGGTTTTGAAATTATATTTTAAATTAGATTTTATAATGATTTTTGTAAGTTAGGCAGCTTGGAAGATAAATTTGAATCTATTTGAAATTGTATCTAATTAACAATTTTATTTAATTAAATCAATTTGAAACTTATTGAAATTGAGATTTTAAAATATGATTTTATAATTCAATTTTTCTGTTAAAAGTGATTTAAATGGATATTTTCAAATTTACATAAATTAAAATGGGATATTTAGATTTGTAATTTGGAAGTTTATCTAAATGTTAACGAAATGACTAAATATTTCAAAACTAAATAATAATGAAGTTAAATTTAGATATATATGAAATTGTCAAATTTAGATTTTGAATTTATGGAATATTTAAAGCTTTGAATATATTGAAATTAAAATGGTTTCTTTTGTGGTTCAAAACTTTTTTTTGAAATCGATATAATTTAACATGGTTTGTTGAGAAACTAAACTGAATTGAAATTGATGATTTGAGATTGGATTAAATTTGAATTTTGAAACTTGAGTTGATTTGGAATCGATTTGTGAAATTTGGGAAAGCTATTTTATTTTATAAAGTATTTTAAATTATATTTAAAACTATTTATACATCTTACTTGATAAATTATTCTCCTATAAACACTTTTAATATAAATCATTTTAATATAAACTATTTTTTATTATAAACAGTTTTAGTATACTAACTATTTATTTTATAAACTATTTTAACTTATAACTATTTTATATAAACTATTTATTTTATAAACTATTTTACTTTATATACTATTATTAATGTTTAAGTGGTGGATGTTGTGATTTCATGTTTATGGTTTTCCAAAGCAGATTTCAAAGTGTTATGATTTCCAAAGGGTTATAATTTCAAGTGATTTGATTCTGAAAGTGTTATAACTTCGAAGTGCTATGATTTTGGAAATGATATTGTAATGATATGGTTTTGAAATGGAAATGATATCGTATTGATATGGTTTCGAAATGACAATGGTATTTTGGTTTTGAAGTATAAACTATTTTGAAATGACCGTGGTGTTATAAAAATGATTGGTTGTTAAAGAGACCAGGATCGGATATTATCATACTCTCTGCCAATATCGAAAACAACTTTAACAATTATGTACGCGGTGGAGATTCCAGAATGAAGTAGGATGGCGACGACGATCCTTTATGAGGTATATACGTGGACTCGACTCCTGTGAGTTGGCTTAAGGTGGCTAAAACAGTAGCAATCGACGGGCCAAGTGAGGTAGCTCCTCCGATTGGACACATTCCTTTGATACTATATTCTGACTTTGTGTTTGGTGGCCATACTTGATTTTTTTGATTTGGGAGTGCGTTTCGAGGTGGGCGGTAGTGGCTGTTATGCGTTGCCACCAGCCCGGTAGTGTAATTGGTATATCTACCCCGGCATTTCCTAGTTGTGTCGTGTCACCTACCCTATCGAGCCCATTACGAGTTTGTTTTGTACCATACCTATGGAGTGCCCTCTAACGACGCCCGGTACTGGGGAGATTACGGTACTGTATAGACTATGAGAATATATAAAATGTGTTAAGGTGGAAAATATAAAGCCTTAATGCTATTTTAATAGTTTACTTCATTATAGACATTATTATAATAGCGTATATTACTACATAGTAGATAGTTTAATGGATCCTTAGAGGATGGTTATCCCAAACATCCTTTGAGTTACTTATATTTCAGTTTTTATTCACTTGAGTTGGATTTATTGATACAAGAATGTTAACCCTGCCTCGAGTGTTTTGTGTTTTACTTTACGCTCGGGTCAGATTGAGTGGTACATCTTTTGAGACTCACCTTTGGAGTTGGAGCTTTGCATGGGGATCCATCTACATCTTTTCAGCTTTCAGTTATTCAGTTGACTCCAGTTATATAATCAGATTTTGTATTTGACTATTGTATTTGAAACTTCTATTGTATCTTATTTAACTCTGATACATATATATAGTAGCTTCTTGAACTAATATTTATTTTGATTTTGCTGCATATTGTTATATTACTCTGTGTTTGTGATTTATGATTTATTTATTTACTGTATATGCTGAGTTTTGTTGAATATAAATTAACAATTTAATATTTTGACCAATTCAAGTCCGACATGTGTGGATGCGAATGGTTGAAAATACCAGGCTGTTACAGTTACAATTGGTATTAGAGCTTCGGTTTAGCGATAACCTTAGATTTGTGGGGTCTGACTCACTAAAAATAGGGTAGTAATACCCTAGAAATGAGTCACTTAGTGTAAATATGAGAGAGCATATAAAAGAGTTTTATATTGTGTTAATTTGTTCTGTTTTGTGTTTATAAATTCTGATCAGTACATAGGACTCTATGATATCGATATGGATTTCTAAACACTTAATAGGGCAGACCGACATAATATTTGTTCTAAAATATAGGTAAATGAAATAATTTTGCCTATTATATATTTTGTATATAAATAATAAATTTTATAAATGATATAGTAGGATGTAATATGTTGTTTGTTAGGTAGAATTTTTTTATAAATATTGATTTGAAAAAAATAGATTTACGAATAAAATGAATATAAATTGGAATTTGAGAACATAAGTTCCGGGATTTTGAAAATTGCTTTCGAAGATTTTAGAATATAATATTACTATTATTTAGAAGTATTTTCTGATATAAATATTTTAAGATGATTTGAATGAAATGTTATAAAAGAATTTTTTGAAGGAAATAAGCTCTGTACTCTCTTCTCTGTATCGCTGGAAAATAATTTCGGTGATGAGTGCATGCATCATCGATATTCGTTTTCGAGTTTCAAAGTGGAGAGACCGCTGTAGTAATTTTACTACAAAATTATTTTGATAAATTACTCTTGATTTTTGAATTCCAAATATGATTTGATATATATAAAAGATATGATTACATATATTATTTTAAAATACTTTAATGAAACCCGGTTGTTTACTTCTTAAGTTCCTGTAAATTAGAAACAGAAATTATTGTAATGAATGAAATCTCGACAACATTAATAATTGCAAACTTCTAAAATGAAAATAAGAAATTTGATGTTAAAATGATTAATTAAATAGATAGGAACTTAAAATTTTGTAAACTGTAAATAAAAGGGAAGTGGAAAATAAGAAATGGTAATTAATGAACATTTTATTAACTTAATATATAAGAGAAACTTGGATAACATCCAATTGCATTCTAAAGAACATATATATATATATATATATATATATATATATATATATAACTTACCAAATTATTAAAAGTTGAAATATTAAAGAGAATATGTAATAGAATATTATACAAGTAAAACTTGGAAAAATGAAAGTCTTCAATGAAATTACTTCTATAAATAAGAACTCTAGTGTTATAAGTTGTTATAAACTAAAGTTAATAGTTTGAAATGCTACTAGTAAATGTAATAAAAGTGAATAATGTAAGGAAAATGATTATAAATTTAAGTTGACATTTTAAGATATTTAAAATCATATTGAATAGTAAAGATGAACACTGTAAGTAAATAATTATAAACTAAAATTAATGTTAAAGCCATTTATAACTAACATGTACTATATAAATTGAATGATTTTAACATCAGAAAACATTGAAATGTCTCAAAAATGGATTCGATATTCAATAATACTTTATATGGAAGAATGAACGTGAAAATGAAATAATCTATTAATGGTGCATTAAATTGCAAGGAAGCTTACCTAATAATGTATAATCCAATAATTGAAATAAAAAAAACTTATTTAAGCAATGAATGTAAAGTAATAAAATGAAAGAAAATGGAACTGTATGAATAAAGGAGAAATAAGCTTTTGTAAGTAATAACGAATGTGATTTTATGTAAATAAATATTATATGAATGAGAAAAGAAAAGTAAATGATGAAAAAGGGAAAATTAAACTAAATTGTAAGTGTGAAGTAAACTAAAATAAAATGTATATAACACTTCCATAATGAATTCATTATGATCCAAATAATTAAAATGGATATAATTTATATATATAAGTAAAGAATGTAAATTAATGAAATAAGCCTTATATGAGTGTATGATAATTCAAAATTTTGTAAGTAATGAACGAGAATTAAATAAAATAACTGTATGAAAAAAAGTAAAACGAACAATAAATGGTGTGAAAAGATAAATAGAGTAAACTTAAAAATATGTTGGATTCTTTGTTTGTATTGACTTACGGATTGGTTGGGAAAGGATACTTTTATTTTGTATAAAGATGTATAAATAATCTATAATTTTTATCTACGACTGTTGAGTGTATGTTTTACTTCATAGTTTATATATCATTTTATAGATTAAAAGTTTCTAAACCCAAACGAACCCTTTGTTTTTGGTTGCTATGGATGGATGATTGTTTCTTTGTTGAAATGATGTTTGTATTGTTTGTTGCAAGTCATTGTTGTTATGTTGTATTGATTTGTTTTGTTATTTGTTGAAAACAAATTAAAATATTTTCTCTTTTACTTAATTATTAACCACTTTGGATTACATAAGTGAAATACAGGTATGAACGCAATAACTACTGCTTTTGGTTTCATAAAATAAGCGTTATTTGGCTAAAAATAGGTACGTTCTCGGATTACGGTTTTCAAGCAATATTATATTGTTTTACCATGGTTTGGGACATTTTATTTTGAAAAATAGGATATATTATTATTATTATTTATATTACTATTTCTTCCAGGCCTCTCCGTACAAAGGAGGCTCTGTCGAAATTTTCCGAAAATTTTGAACTTGGAAAATTTTGTGAAATATTTTCCAAACCTTTATTAACTTGAATATAAAGGATTTAATTATCATAAATTGATATGTTTTATTTAAATTATTAAATTATGTTAATTTATTGTTTATAAATTTATTATTTTGAATAAGATATATTACTTCCTTATTCCTCCTTTTCTTTTTTTGAGGACGAAAAGTTCGAGTGGGGGAGAGTGTAACGACCCGTTATTTTCGGTAATGAAAAATAGTTAATTTAATAAGGTTTTTGTGATTTATTGTTGGAAGAAATAAAATTTTATGATTAAATAATAAGAATGTGATCGGATAAAAATGTAATGGTATTAATTTTTAGGTAATTTATAATTGCTTTGAATGTAATTCCAATTAATTGAAATGATTAAAGAGTTATAATTGGTGATAGATTGTAAATTAATTGTAATAAGGTGTGTATTAATTGATAATTGGATTAAAAGAGCAATTGATAAGTTAAATGTTGATTAATTAATAAGATAATGTGTGATGAATGAAAATTAAATAAAATTAGTGTAAAGAGAATTGTTATAAAATTTGCTTGTAAATAATAAACTCACAAATGTTATTAAATGTAGAAATAGTGACAATTGTTATTTGTTACCTATTTGTTTAACTTGTTGAAATCGGATTAAAAATAAATAGTAATGAATGAAATTAAATATAGCGTTAAAATGGATTAAGATAATGACTATAGGATATTAATGAAAGTTGATAGAAACCAATGATAAATGTATACATAGAACAATGAATGATTGAATATAAGCTGTGAAATCAAGTTGATCAAATTATTGGAATTTAACTTATAATAATTGAATTTATTGCAATTAATTGCAATTAAATATTACATTAATGAAAATTAAGATAATAATTGTAGATTATTAGTGTAATAGGATATAAACAAATGTTAACTATGTTTGTAGAGTAATAATTGATTGAATAAAAAGATTGAAATCAAATTTAATCAATTTATTGGAATTGATTATGTAACAGCCCATAATTTTGTAAATATTTTTAATTAATTTTTTTATTTGGAAACTTTAATTTTTAAATTATTTAAAATTGAATTTCTAGAATTTTCCAATGTAAGTTTGGAATTTGTTTGTAATTTATTTTCCAAATACTATAAAATAAACATTTTTTGGAAATTTTATATTTTGGTCAACTTTGGTCAAATTTTGAATTTCAGTTTAAATTTTTAAATTTAAAAATTTTGTTTTTAATCTTTTTCTTTGAACCATAATGTAACTTCTTTTTAAATTAGATAAAGCGCAGCGTTTACACGAAGTTATTTTCTGTATTTCAATTTCTATTTTTCTATGTTTATTTCTATATTTTTATTTTCTATGTTATGTTATTTTATTTTAGTTTGCACTTTGATCATTTATTGGATTTTTATTTGTTTGTATCTTTTTATAAATGGTTGGAGAAAATCAAGGGGACACACGTTACCTTGTTTAAATGCTTGCCTTTTTTTTCACCTATCCTTTTTATTAATTTTCTAGCCGTTTCCTCCTCATTCCTAGCCATGAATTACTCTACTCATAGCCGTGCATATCAAGTTGAAAATTCACGTATAAAAAGTTATTTCCCATCTCTTATTTTTCGTCTACATTTAAAAAAAAAAATATTGTACGTTTCTTTCTCCTTAACTTATGCATTTTCTGTTTCCAAGCATTCACCCTTTTACTTTCCATCCAAACCATCTTTTAGCCGTGTATTTCCTTTTTCCATTCACGTATAAAATTTATTTTCCATTATGTTCTCATTTTTCATTTAACATTTAAGAATAAAATATATATAAGTTTCTTTCTCTTTAATTCTTGCTTTTTTTTCCTGGCATTTACTCCTTTTCTAGCCGTTTCCCCACCTTTTTCTTGCTGTGAATCTCTCCAATCACGCAAAAAAATCTTCTCAATATCTCACTTTCCATTTGCGTGAAAAGAATTAATATATACAAGATCTTTCCCCTTGAATTGTTGCCTTTTCTTTTCTTGCCTTCTCATCTTTCCTTAGCCATGCATAACTCCATCTATTAGCCATGAGAAACATCTCATTTCCCTATCTCTTTATTTCTTATTTATGGCTAAGAAAAGAACACAGAATTTTTTTTATTAAATACATCAAGTTATTTGTTTTATAGTGTTGCCTTTTTATTTTCCAAACCATTCAAACTTTTGCCTTTTATTGCCTAGCCTCTTTATTACTTACCTTAGTCATTCATTCCTTTAATCTAGCCGTGCTTTTTGTAAACCCTAGCCGCCATATCATTTTACAAATCGTGTACAAAAAAAACTTCTCATCTCATTATCTTTTACGTGAAGGAAAAAATTACAGCAAGCTCTAGTTATTCCATAGCTTCCTCTTCTTCTTTTTCTATTTTCTTTTCTCTTTTCTTTTGTTCTTCTTCAAGCATGGTTTGATCTCCACCTATTGCCGACCCCATCACCACCTTCTCACCACCAAAGCTAGCCATGACCACCACGGAAGCATACATCACCAAAGTTTGATAACAAACCCTAACCAAGCCATGTATTGATCACCTTGCTTTGATTTATCAAAGTTATGTCATGTAAACTCTTATCTTTCCATTGTTTTAATTTCTATTCTTTCGTATTGAAGTATATTCTTATATATGTTGTTGCATACAAGATTTGGATCTGACTCTTCATTCACTCAAAAGTATAGTCGTGCTTTGTCGTGCCTTTTCGTGCTTTGCGGTGTTTAGATCTGAGTTTGAATTTCAATTCTAGCTTTAAAAAGATGAGTTCATCACTCTTGACATACGTACTTTTATAATTGTGAAATGATGACAATTGAATTATATAAATTAATATGCTATGTTCATACCTGCCTATGATATGTTTATATGATGTTAAATGTTGTTTATATATTTGTTACATCATCTGTTATGATATTAATGCTGTTATTTATTTTCTGTTATCCCACACTGCAAGTTCCCAATCACTACGGGTTGAAATGATACATACCCGAACGGACATTAGAATAAGGAAAAATCATTATGAGCTGAAATGATAGGCTCGAGTGATTTTTATTGTATTTATTTTTCTTGGGATTGCGGGTTCGAAATGATAGAATCCATATTTTTCTTTTTAAGTTACAGATTGAAATGATATATATCTGTATCACTTGACCTAGGTTAGAAAATATTATACAGCCCCGTAGTTATATTTTTAAATAATATTTTCCCAAACATTTTTTAAGTATCTTTTAGTAATATTATCCAAAAGATTATTAAGTAATTTTGAGTTTATAAATATACGAAAGTTTAACTTAAAATTTGATTTAGTGCTTTAAATTATAAAGGTATTGTAACGACCCGCCATTCGTCTCCACAGAATGACGCATCATTAATAAGAAAGAAAGGGATAGAAAAGAGAAAGAAAGAGAAGAAGAAGAAACAACACATCAGAATCTAAACGGCGGAACGAATAAATTAAATTAATAACATAAAATATTACATAGTTTACAACCACTATCAGGGTACACAGATAATACAGCACATACTAGACAGTTATAAACACTTGTCTAGTATTTACAACATAATACAATTCAGAGACAACACAGAACACACAGCGAAATACTATATATCTAAAGCAGAAGCCTCCTGCTCCATTGCTCCTCCAATATTCGTCAAAGCTAACCTGAATCCCTTAGCTACTCGTAAAAATTTGAGTACCCAAGAGTTTAAGAAAACAAAGAATAAACTCCGGGTCAGACATGGGTCTGGTGTGAGTAACAGGTTAAAGTTGCTTAACTTTCAAAAACCATTTGAAAGAAAGGTATCACGTAAGACTTCCCACACATAAACATGGAAAAGTTTTTACCTTACGCTAACCAAAACATTTGATAGGAAATCCAGTGATATTATAATAGGTCTAGGGTTTTCAAGTAAATATGAAATAACCGAAATTGTTACATTATTAAATTCCAGCTACTAGCCACAAAAGTGGGTAATACAATCAAAACCGTTGGCATATATTGGATTTTGGATTCCATACAATGGCAGGACTACTGGGGTACCACCCATCATAGTACGTGGCCTAGATCAACGTACCGAGGAGTACGCCCGCTCCTCTGTAACACAAGGCAGGAACCATTCCTTACTGAACAGTTCCAAACAAGACAACCCTGCAGTTGGTGCGCATATCCAACTGCCCACTAAGCCAAATAAAAATGGACCTCTAGACAGGGGAAAATCTTGCTCTCCAGTGGGAGCTACCCACGAAGCCTTGCTGCACCTCCCCTGTTTTAGCCATTCCCGGTTGATGAGGCTTGAGGCTACGATTACCTTTATAGAACACATATATCTTAGAATGCTCATCGTCCACCTGACGATGTTCTGAAAGCATTCAATCCATACAAGTTCGTTCCGGGTTCGAACGAAACCGAAGGCATTATCTCGTTACACTCATTTTGGAATCACCCTCCGAGTTAACGACGATAACCCTTGCACTCTGAATCTCCATCCCGAGCCTGTAAGTACTATTTCCGTCAAACTCATCATGGAATCACCCCTAGAGTTATACTGACTAATAGTCCTTACACCTCGAATCTTCACTCTTCACATAAAATTCACGACCTATCGTTAATTTGGATCGATGTGGTTTGCGGATATCCAAATATGGAAACCCGATCCCGGTGTCATCGTAATCCAAAGCGTGTCTTTTAGGTCCAAGTTGTTTTAGAGTTTAAAACAATTCAATTACATTATCTATATACACACAGATAGATAATTCACAGATTCACAACAGATAATTATCATTATCATAACCACAGATAATTCACATTATCATCAACAAAAGATAATCCATATCATCATCACAATGCAACCAATGCATCCATATTACTCAACATTACTAATCTCATAGTTGAGATTCCAAACCATTCAAGGCAACCAATATCATCCATACATAAGTAATGATCTATAATCATACCATATATAATTAATTTAAAATGAATTAAATTAATTACATCTTCTCTAATTAATTTAAAAATGAATTAAATTAATTACTTACATCAATATGAATCTTGCTTACATCACCATTAATTAATTACAATTTAATTAATTAATTAACCTCTAATTTATCATCTTAATTAATCACCCCTGATTAATTATACTTTAATTACTTTCACAAAATTAATTACACTAAACCAAATACAATAATTAACCTTTAATTACTTCATTAATTAATTAACTATAACTAATTACATTAAACCTTAATTAATTACAATTAATTAAATACACTTAATCACTTATTATTGATTAATTGATCTTGATAAATCAATCTTAATTACTTCATTAATTATATTAATTAATGATCCTTAATTATATTTAATTAATTACTCAATAGAATTAATTACTTTCAGTAATTAATCTCACTTAAACCATAATTATTAATCACCTTTGATTAATATCATTCTGTAATTAACCACCTTAATCACTTCATTCAATTAATTATTCCTTAATTAATTTCTGAATTAATCCCTTGATTAATTATACAAAATAATTTAATCCAAATTACTTTCACAATCCCAACATCATCAACTAATCACATCTAGTAATTATCTTTAATTACTTCACTGAGTAATTTTACTTCATTAATTACATCAAGTAATTACTATCAAATCCAATATTTAATTAAACCAAATTAATTAATTTAATCCAATCTCAGTAAACTCCATTAATTTCATTAAGTAATTAATATCTTAATTACTTTCATTTAGTAATTAAACTTAAATAATTTCCATAATTGATTATCATTAATTAATTAATCTAATTAATTATTAAAAATTAATCATATTCATTAATTACTAAATAATCCTTAGTTAATGACCATCATGAACTATTATTAATTCTTTAATTACTTTTTCTTAAGCAATTAACTTTCATAAATCAATATTAATTATAAACTAATTAATCTTTAATTATTTATTAATTAATCTTAAATTAAATTAATTAGGTGTTAACTATAACTTAATTAATTCTATATTACTTGATTAATTAATCCCTGGTTATTAATTAAAATCCAATTAATAATCCTTAATTACAAAATTAATTATTCCTAATTAATTAATCTTAACCATTGATTAATTAGTTTAAACCTTAATTGCTTATTTAATTAATCTAAATTAATTAATTAACTTAACTTTAATTAATACATTAAAAAGATTTAATTACTTTTACTTTTTTTTCCAAATCATTACTTCATTTAAATAAATAATCCATTTAATTAACTTAATAATTCAAATCATTAAATTCTTACTTGTTTTAAAGATAAAAGTATTTCCTTATTAATGATCACATTATCATTAACAAAACATTAAAACAAATTACTTTAAATTTTCTTCCAAATATCATTTTAAATTTAATATTTAAAATGAATTCAAACTATCTTTAACAAAGTTTCAAAACATTTTTTTTAAACCTTGCATTTCACAAGTAAAGATATACTCACTTAGATAAGAAGTTTGAAAGGGTTTAAAACCAAATTCATATTTAAATTCAAATAAATTTGAATTATTCCTTAAACTTTTCAAATTGTTTAAAACTTTTTAAATTTCAAAGCCTTCCTACATTTCAAAACTGAAATACTTAAAATTTGAATTCAGATTAATCTTCAGATTTTTTTAAAAACCTTACTTACCTTTTTAAACTTATTTTAAAATTCAAACTACTTTAACATTTTAATATTATTAAGTTAATTTGAATTTTAAAACCCATCTATTTCCAAACTAGATTCAAATTCAACTTGAATCTATTTTTAAATTTAGATTTAAACTTAACTCAGATTTAAAAACTAGATTTAAATCTCATTTAAAACTTTACTTCGTTTAAATTTAGTTTTTAAAATTTTAGTTTAAAATAAAAACAGAACTACAGGTTTTAAAAACTACAACC
The DNA here is from genome assembly GCA_030765085.1 of Allium cepa. NCBI lineage: Eukaryota > Viridiplantae > Streptophyta > Magnoliopsida > Asparagales > Amaryllidaceae > Allium > Allium cepa. The sequence continues at coordinate 749,040,409 of CM060941.1, forward strand.
TGTTAATATGCTTAAACCCGAGCAAGAACAAAATTTACTTCGAGTCAGCAAGCCCACTGCTTCGAGCCATACCCCATAACTTCTCGAGTGATTCTCGAGTTGCCCCAATGCTTGCACCCAGGCAACCACCTGAAAACAAAAGTGCACGGTGCACATGCACCGTGCCTCCGGCGATCTCCAACCACCTCTGGTGGTCTCCCCACGACGGCGACAAACCCCACAACCCAACACGACCATCAATTCTTCCCCCCACAACCCAAAATCGAATTCGAGTTTAATTCCCAAAACCTGGAACCAGAAAGACAAAACTCCACCAAAACCCGTCAACCCTTTCCCCATGGTGCTCCGACCACCAGAGAACTTCCACTTCCGGCAACAGCTTCACCTATGACCAAACTATCAACACCTAAATCCCCGTTTATCTCAATCATACCTACAGGTAGTTTTGACTCAAACAAGAGGCCTAGTTTAAACTAGGGCTATTGACAAATAATCACTACTGCTACTTCCATGTTGATTTGCATCAACATCAAATATTTTTCCCTGCATCAATGATAACTCCTCTACCTTCAAGATGAATCCCGGCTCTCCAATTTGCAGAGATCATCTAAAAATCCCCCAATTCCATTTTCTGTTCAACACAGAACTGCACCTTTCCCTTTAATATATAAATTATGATTTTTATGTTGAAATTCATATTTTGCTTTGTGTTTCCATTTTATATTACTGAATTCATAATTTACAAAGTTTGATTTTCACTTTGTATAACAATCACAGTTGTTTCTTTTTTTCCAGAGACACTCAGATGTGATTTAGCTTGAATAAGTTTTGAAACATTAATCCATGATAAATCACACAACTTTTGTTTATAAACCAAGTCCTATTAACAATTGTTTGAAGAGAAAATGAATTTAAATTTAAAACAGGAAACTACAATTTAAAAACAGAGGATATTCATTTTGGGAATAAAACATGCATACCGCAGACTCCATTTTCATATATACATACTGCAGATTTAACCATAGAAATAACAGCAACTATATTTTATACTTAATTTTTTTAAAATAAAGTTACTCACCTTATAAATTCAGAAGACAGAGCCTCAAATTTTATTTGAAAAGCCTGAAAACTATGAACCCTTTTTGCTTTGAAACTGGATTACTCCTTTGTTTTGCTTAAGAATTTTAAACTGCAGTTTGCTTCCTTACATTAAAACTGCATACATGCATTGATTTCCAGGTTCTAAGTGAAATGCAGGCTTCAGCTTTGCTTCCAGATTTTTCAATTGCATGCATGCTACAGATTTCAAATATGGTGACAGGTTTGCTTGAATGTTAAAAGATGTGCAGGTTTTTTTTTTGTAAAAAGTGGTTTGCATACAGACTTGTTTCGGGTTTGTGAAGTGGATTTTGGAGATGATTTTCAGAGTTTTGTTGAAGATGTTTCAAATATTAGTTTTTGAGAATGTATGTGTTCTTCTTTATATTTAGATTTAGGAAAGAAAAGAAAAATGAGGAAAGAAGATTTCACATAAGTTGAAATTATTTGAAAATAAAAACAAAAGAATAAGCTAAATTCAATTTTGACACTTGTCCCTAAATATAACATTTGTCATGCACCTTGTTTATTATTTTAACACGTGTTAATTTAATTTATAAAATGCTTACATTTGTTTTTAATGTTAATAAGCTATAATTAAGTTAACTTGTATTTTAATTAGATGTTTAATTTAAGATAAATGAAAATCCTGTTTAATTAATTAGTTAACATGTATTTATTTATATGTAGATAAATTTTAAAATGAATAAATCTAATTTTATTTATAAAATAAAGCTTATACAAATATTTCAAAATCAAAACAAATTAAAAATATTTATACTTTAAATATTAAAGCTTTGAATCCAAATTTAAATCAAATTTTGAAATCAAGTTTATTTACAAACATAACTACACAATTAAATTTTTGAAAAAACAATTATTTTTATATAAAAATCTATTTGTTAAAAATAATGTATTATTATATTTAAAAATTACAACATTTGATAACTATAAATAATTTATAAAAGAAATTATTTCTTTATCAATAAATTATTTATTTTATTCAACTATGTTTTTAAGAAATCAAAATAAACCTTATTATTATTTATTTAAATTTAAATCTTGATTTAAACATATTTTAAATTATTTCAATATTCACCTTATGCATTTAAAATCATAAAGTTATTTATTATATACTTTTAAAAACTTAATATCAAATAAATTAATTAAACAAATTAAATTTTTATCTTATCAATTTAAAACCATATTTATTTACTAAATAACCTTTTAAAAGTTTAACTTTTAAATAAAATCATAATTCCCCAATTTTTACTAAAGATATAAATATTTATAAAAAACAAGATTTATTTACAATATATACATATCCTATATACATTGTAAATATAAAACAATTATTAGTTTTAAAAAGATAAAATCTATCAATTAAATATTTATTCTAATTGGATTATTAAATTAATTCAAATCTTATTATCAAAGATTATCAAATCAATTTAATTTTTAATTCAGATTATTAAATTGATATTGCTTAAAATTTCGGGTCATCACAGGTATATTGGTTTTTCTGTAAGTTAAAATTTATAAGTTAATAATTGGTTTTAAGTTGAATTAATGACCTTTATTGATGATAAATAACTTAATAATTGATTTTGACCTAATATGGAAGTTGTAAATCTAACCTAAAAATTGTTATGAATTTTATTTTATGAAATGGACATGTTTTGCATAATAAATAATGTATTTTGAACTGGTGAAATGGAATACAGTTTTAATTGGACAATTTGTAATAAAATTTATTTAACTAGAAAATCATATTATTTGATGTCTAAATGAATAGATCTATGAAGAAAATTTGATTGTTATATTAACTATGATAAAATATTCTTTTGTGAGATGTTATGTTTTGTAAGATAAATAGCTATGACTTTAAAATGATAAATGCTCTTTGTTGTAATAAAAATGTAAGTTAAAACATACATGTGATGTGTAAAGTTTAATTAGTGTAATATTGATTAAAATAATAAATGCTCTTTACTGTAATAGAAATGTAAATTAAAACATACATTTGATAATGTAAGTTTTAATTAGTGTAATATTGATTAAATGATAAATACTCTTTACTGTAATAGAAATGTAAATTAAAACGTACATTTGATAATGTAAGTTTTAATTAGTGTAATATTGATTAAAATAATAAATGCTCTTTACTGTAATAGAAATGTAAATTAAAACATACAATTGGTAATGTAAGTTTTAATTAGTGTAATATTGATTAAATGATAAATGCCCTTTACTATAATAGAAATGTAAATTAAAACGTACATTTGATAATGTAAGTTTTAATTAGTGTAATATTGATTAAAATGATAAATGCTCTTTATTGTAATAAATGTAAGTTAAAACGTACATTTGACATGTAAGTTTTAATTAATGTAATGGTGTATTTTAAATTAATTAAAATGATAAATGTTCCTTACTGTAATAATAAAATGTAAGTTGACAATGTACATTTGATATGTAAGTTTTAATTATGGAAATGTCATATTTTAAATGATTAAAATAATAAAGTTTCTTTATTGTAATAATAAATGTAAGTTAATAATGTACTTTTAACTTAACATAAGAATTTCAGCTTTAAATTGGATATTACAGTAACAAAGTTTATTTAACTATAAGGCTATGATAAAATGACCATGTTAAAATTTGTAAGCATATAAATACCTTGATTATATAAAATGTTAAAGTGGAAAGTATTACATTCCGAAAATGCTATGATTCCTTAAGGTTACATTTCCAAAATGCTATGATTTTCTTAAGTATTACTTTTCCAAAATGCTATGATGTTTTAAGGTTATGTTTTCGAAATGCAATTATTTCTATAATGTTTTCGAAATGCCATGATTATAAAGGTTACATTTTTAAAGTGCTATGGTTTCTAAATTATTATGATTTTAATGTGTTATAATTGAATGTATAAATTTTGGGAGTGTTACAACTTTGAAAATGAATATTACTTTTCTAAAGAATAATGATACTGGGTTTATATGGTTTTGAAATGAATATGTTTGATATAAAATACAAACCATTTGAAAATGAAATAACCACAGGTTATAATAACGTTTGGTTGTTAAAAAGACCGAGATCAGAAGTTGTCATGCTCTCTTCCAACTCCGAAAACCACTTTAATAACCGTGTATGCGGTGGAGATTTCAGAATGAAGTAGGATGGTGGCGACGTCCTTTGAGGTATATACATGGACCCGACTCCCGTGAGTTGGCATAAGGTGGCTAAAACAGGAGCAATTGACGGGATAGTGAGGTCGCTCCTCTGATCGGACACACTCCTTCGCTATTATATTCTGACTTGGAGATTTATTTGGTGGACACTTTTGATTCTTTTGATTTAGGGTGTGGCTCGAGGTGGGCGGTAGTAGCTGCTACGCGTTACCGCCGGCCCGGAAGTGTAATTGGTATATCTACCCTGGCATTGCCTAGTTGTGTCGTGTCACCTACCCCAGCGCGCCTTGTACGAGTTTGATTTGTGTCGTACCTATGGAGTATCCTCTGGTAGCCTCCCGATCAGGAGGTATTATAGTACTGCATAGACTATTGGCACTTTACGTTTTAAGGGCTATATGGGTAACCCTTAAAACTATTTAAAAGTAAGTTTATTTTACGATAAGCATTATTATAATAGCGAAATATTACTACATAGTAAATAGTTTAATGGATCCTTAGAGTATGGGCGGTCCCAAACATCCTTTAAGTTACTTGTACCTTATATTACAGTTCACTTGAGTTGGTTTACATTGTATAAGTATGTATGTCCTGACTTGAGTGTTTTGTGTTTTACTCTATGCTCGGGTTAGACTGAGTGATACAGCATTAGAGACTCACCTTTGGAGTTGGAGCTTCACTTGGAGATCCAGCTATCTGTTTCACTTTCAGTAATCCATTTGGTTCCAGTAATTCAGTTGATTCCAGTGATGCATTTTGATTTGTACTTGATTATCATATTGAGACTTCTGTTGTATCTTGTTTAACTCTGATGTATTTATATAATTGATTCATGAACTACTATCTCTTTGCTTCCGCTGCATTTTATTACTCTATGTCTATGATCTGTGATTTATTTACTGTATATTCTGAGTTTTGCCAAATTTAAATTAAATATTCGGTATTTTGAGCTATTCAAGTTCGACGTGTGTGGATGCGAATGGTTAGAAATGTCGGGTCGTTACAGATTATAATAAATTGGAATTTATTTACAATTGGTACTGAACACTGAAAATTGTGTAATAATTAACACTGAAATTATATGTAAACTCGTTTAAATTATTATAAATGTCTAAGAAATCAAAAATGATGAAATTTGTTAGTTTATAAATATTGAATTAAAAGTATTAATTGATTTAATAATAATTCAATTAATTTACGTGAAAATAGCCATTTTGGCGACTGTCTCGGATTTCAACGAAACCAGTTTCATCGGATCCGTAACAGTGAATTATTGTAAGTTTTCAAGTTTCGTATCGATCAGACTTGTCATATCGTACGGACTCGAAACACATAGAAATCAATTTAATAAAATTCAATTGAAATCAATTTGAAATAAGCTGATCTTAAGCTAATTTCTTCATGCGATGGATTTGGACTTGAAACCTGTTCCACTGAGTTTAAAATTATCAAAAACATCTATTTTGATACATGGGATGACCTACTTTCATTTGAAAGCAGAACGGGCTTTTCGGGTCGTTTATCATTCAACTTTCAAATCGATCTAGCCCATTCATTCCTATTTCTGATCTACCTATATTATTCTATTTTAACCCTAGCAGCCTTTCTATTTTCTTATACCATTATTCTATACATACTTTTCCTATTAGCTTCTCCTTCCCAATGGCTATTGATACAAACCCTAATTTAATTTCCAAACAAATTTCAAAAATTAAAACTCCTCCAAACCATATCAAATTATATATCGATTTAAAGCTCTCGACGAGAGAAAGTCGAACTACAGTTTGTTTTTCGATTTGAGTTGCGGTCTCGCCAGAAATCATCAATTTATTTTCGATTGTTCATGTTAGGTTATCGTTTTTAGCGGTGGATCTTCCATTATGCGACGATCGGGAAGTACAGGCTCATAGAGGCCATGGAGCAGGTCCCAGATTTGATCTTGGTTCATCGTTCAAATGTATGGTGATTGCTAGAAGGGGGATTTTGTGGTGCAACAACGTGGTATTTATGGGGGAGGCGAAGCAATCGCGTGGGGCCGGTGAGCTCGGCCTGGCACGTTGCAATCGGAGATGAGGCCTGATCGACGCAGTAATCCATGTGGTGGCGGTGACTTTTGATTGAAGGGTGGTGGCTGGTTGTTGAATACGAGGTCGCGATTTCCACTGGAGCTAGGGTTTCGAACAGAAGGAGTGGCTCTGCTGACGTGTACGTATAAACTTTATTTGCTTGTTTAAATAAAATTCATTTTTCAAATATTCTAATCAACATAACTTTTGCATACGAGCTCGGATTTGGAGCGGTTTCTTCCGTTGCAATCGTATTGAAATTCCGGACATTGAGATGCTGGTTTAGACGAATTCTGAGACTTTTCAAAACTAGGCCCTATTTTTGATTTCAAATCGATTTGAAATTCAAAAGGTGAGTGTTTTGACCAACTCACAGCTACTATATTATCTTATGTTAGTTAAATTAAATTTATAATGTGATTTGAAATTTATTGATTGATGTTTGGGATGTTTAATTACTTTTATTGCATTTAATCATCGTTTAATTTAATACTGAATTTAAATTGTCAAATTCAATACCTGTTATTGATTATCAATTATCTATTAATGTCTATTGATTGATTTGGATGATGATTGTGATGGATGTTTGATTGATGATATTGGATGACTGGATGTTGTATTTTATATTGTATAACACTACAAGTTCGTTATAGGTTGAAATGATATATACCCGAACGATCTCTAGATTAGGAAAAAATCGTTATGGGTTAAAATGATAAACTCGAGCGATTTTGTGGATTTATATTTAATTCGAAATTGCGGTTTGAAATGATATATAACCAAAAAAAATTCAAATTACGGATTGGAATGATAACTATCCGTATTACTTGACCCTACGGTAGAAAATACGGACATTAGTTGGTTAAATTAATTGATTTTTCATTCCATACATTTTGAATTCAGTTAACTAGCATTTTGAAATAGAAAGTGATTTATATATATTGAATTATTTTGATAATCCAAGCATTATTGTTGAAATTGGAATTGATGAATGAATTGTTCAAAGGATTTATATTGAAATTTCAAAGTTGAAGTGTCAAATATAAATGAATCTATCGGAACCGAGTTATTGAAAATGTTTGGATATAACTTTGAAATCTATTGTAAATTAATTTAAACTATTTTAATCAATTAAACTATTTATTTTATTTTAGTCTATTATAACCTATTTAATTCAATTTAATCTATTTTACCTATTTTAAACTAATTAAATTTATGTAACCTATTTTAAATCTATTTAATATAATTTAAATCTATTTAATCTATTTTTAATTTATTTAATCTATTAAAAAACCTACTTAATATAATTCAAATTTATTAAATCTATAATTAATCTACTAAATCAATTTAAATCTACTTAATCTATTTAAATCAATTTAAAACTAATTAAATTAAATTTAAATCTATCTAAACTATTTTACTTTTTAAAACTATTTTTAATCTATTTAAACTATTTTTAAACTATAAAAAAACTATTTATGACTATCTAATTTTCTAAAATTGCAAACTGGGTAAAGTTGAAATATTTATATTTAAATCCATGATGATGACACAACTTAAGCTGGAATTTGGAATTGATACCTTTTGTGAAATGACATATTTGAGTAAATATGATTTAGAAGTGAATATGATTTTGAAAGTGAATATAATTTCGGAATAGATATGATTTGAAATTGAATATAATATTTTGATATATATTGTGAATTGACTTTTTGAAATGTAAAAGAAACATCCGGTATGAAATAAGCATTTGGTTGTTATGGAGACCAGGATCGGATATTGTCTTGCTCTTTGTCAATACTTAAAACCACTTTAACAACTGTGTACGTGGTGAAGATTCCAGAATCGAAGTAGGATGGTTTGACGAACGATTCTGTATGAGGTATTTACATGACCCTGACTCCCGTGAGTCAGCTTAGATGTGACTAAAACAGGAGCTATACCGGGCCAAGTGAGGTCATTCCTTCTATCGGGCACATTTCTTCGATACTATATTTTGACTTTGTAACTGATTTGGTGGCCACCCCTCGATTTTGATTATTGGAGTGTGCCCGTGGTGGGTAGTAGTAGCTGCTATGCGTTACCACCAGTCCGGCAGTGCAATTGGTATATCTAGCTCGGCATTGCCTCGAGTGTCATGTTCACATGCCCTTTCGTGCCTTCTACGAGTTTGTTTTAAACCATACCTATGGAGTGCCCTCTGCACGGAGGAGCGTACGGTACTGTATAGACTATGAGAATATATAAAATGCGTTAAGGAGGATATAGGTAACGCCTTAACGCTATTTAAATACTTTACTGTAGACACTATTATAAAAGCGTATTGTACTACATCGTAGATAATTTGATGGATCCTTAGGAGATGGAAATCCCGAACATCTCTTAAGTTATTGCACTCACATTAGACACTGGATAGAAGATTTCAAACCCCGTAAACATCTCTGACATCGTTACACTCATATTTATTTTCCTTTGCGTTAACTTACATAAAATCTTTTAGTTCTGACTCAAATGTTTTGTCTTTTCAATTCGCTCGGGTCAGTTTGAGCTTTTCAGTTTGTCGAAGACTGCTTTCTGGAGGATGAAGACGGAGATTTAATACTGTTACTATTATTTTTATTTATTCTACTACATAACTTGTTCCACTGCATTATTTATTTATTACCGTTGTATGTACTATGATTTAGTGTTGTAAAAGAATAATCAAATGTATTTGTAAACAGCTTCATGAACTGTTTATTTGATTGCTGTATTTTATCATTCCGCTATGAGATTCTGTATTTGTTTTCTTTCTTTCTCTGCCTTTTCTGATTTACCCCATAACAATCTACCTTTTGAAAGGTTTAAGTCTGACGTATGTGGCTTATCGTCAATTTAAACTGTCCAAAAAGACAGGTCGTTAAAAAAATGATTTTAGTTCACAAAAATTATGTTTAAAACATAAATATGTCATTTGATGACAGATGTTTCCAAAAACCTTTTTGGAGATTCATACAAGATCCCTCTTGAATAATTATTACGTGCAATCTTTCAACGCGCACAACCTGCCAACACCTTGGCCTTGGATATGTTGGGATTTCTTACAAACCCTTATCTTGTATGATTTTGTAAACTATTGTTTAGATGAAATAGTATCAACCTTGTGTACTACTCTTAAGTACATGGCCTTATAAAAAGAAACTAACTCAACTTCACTCACAATTAGTCACAAATTGTCCAATAATGTCTGATTACTCCTTATCGATGCATCATTATGTATCACATGGAGGAGTGGCTTATGAGATTGAATATATATTCATTTTTAGGTACAATTTGATCTTTTTCCAATATACTCAGTTATTCTACCAAGTCAAATTATTTTATTCTATTACATGTTATTTTATTTTATTTTCTTTTATATTCTATGATTTTATCATAAGCTTACTACATGCGTATCTAATACACATGTTCATGTTGGTAATAAATCATCGATGAATGTAAAAAAGTATGTGGAACCCTTTTGATATTAATAGACTTGTGATTGCATACATCAATATGTATTAATTCAAAGAGTTCATCAAGTCTTATGATGCTTGCACTGAATGAGTGCATAGCCATCAATTGTTTGAGATATAATTAAACTGTATCATATGATTCATAATCATATAGTAAAATTATTTTTCAAAACTACGGCTTAGTCTATAATTCCAAAACAACTGTAAATAATATTAGACACATATGTATTTTTGTTGCATCACTTTTACTATGAAAACAAATTCCATAATATAGTTTTATTTTATAATTAATATTCATAATACTCATATTGAAATATAGTTATATCTATTTCTCAATCAATACCAAAAATAAACTTTATTTCACAAATAATGTTTGTTACATTTTACGAAAACAATTTTCGTAATTTGATGCAATCGTTAGGTGCTATATGGCATGCTTCCACTATTTCCACCATTACTATAATAATGTACTAAATTTAGAGATCCACCATTCGCTTAATATTGTTAATATTGTTTACTTATTTCATATGATGCAACTAGTTTAGAGTGAAGAGTTCTTTGATCAAATATCTTGAACTCAAAGAAATAAATGTTATAGAAAACAATCTTCTACATGAAAAAACATTTCGGAATAAAAATCATATTTCGTATTCCAATAGTAAGCATCAATTATTATTACATTTCTTGTTTCCAATATTTCTCTATGAAACAGAAGTGACTATTCATTCTCTTCATTCCAACTTTACCTTAAATTACATCTATTCTAATACATTTGTTTTTCTTTCAAATGGTCAAACTATTCAAAAGAAAACCTTACTACAACATCATAACAAACTTTTTACAAAAGCGCATTCAATTATTCTTAACATTTAAGACATCAAATATGTTGCAGTTTATGTAAACCGTTCAAGATGACATTTCAACGATCGAGTTCCTAGATGTATCTCGTAGTTTGTAGTCTTGTGTTATATTAACACAATATGATCCTTTTGAAATCATTCAAGTTGAATACATGATCTTAAAATACTATTTACTGGCTTAATTCGAATGAACTAACTTCATCGAAATATTGTACCATACAAACTGATGCAGTGCAATAGGAGTTCAGACCTAACGAATTACGACCTAACTCAATGAAAGCAGATTGCGCCTTAAGTCGCTCGGATGATAGCTCAGTGGCTTTAAGATGCTCAGGTTCCTTGAGTCGCGAACGACCTAGCGACTTACGGCCTACCAAGGTAAATGATGCAGCGCCATGTGATAGGCCGCGCGCCTTAGGCTGCTTCAGCTTAGGTCACGAACAAACTAAAGCCTTAGGTCGCAAACCTTAGATCGTTACATTCCTTAAGTCGTTCAAGCTTATGCCGTTGTACCTTAAGATGCTATCTTCTTAGGTCGCTCAATGCTAAGTCACGCAGAAGCTTATGTCGCTCAAGGCCTCCTGTTGCTGTGCTATGTCGCTTGTATATATTGAGTCGTATGTTGAGTATGTTGTAAATTCTTATGTCGTAATGATGTGTTGTTGTAACTTGTTTTTCTTGTGTCGTAAGTCATGTTGATCTTAGGTCGTGTGTGTTGTAACCATCTTAAGTCGTTATGTTTGTTGAGTCGCGTTGGGGTTAGGTCGTAGGTCGCCGTGTGAGTTAGGTCGGCCGAACTGTGTTGTAAACTCCTATATATAGGGGTATGGTGTCACTTGTAAAGGTGGTTGATTTTGAATAAACTTTTGTTTGAGTGCTTTGTGCCTCTTTAAAATTGGAAGTTGAGTGCTATCTCCTTTCTCCATCTTCGGTTATTCGAGTGCGCTCGAATCAACGATTTTGAAGCCGGTTCACTGAATCTCGTGCGCGAGATCAACGTCGAAGAATCGTAGATCTTCTAACACGGTATCATGCGCGATCAACGTGTTAAAGATAGCTAGAATCTGGTATCTCGCGAGATCAATGGATTTGGGCATTTATCTTGGGTATTATCAATCCATCGATTCATCCTTGTATCGTTCCATCGTCGTTTGTTCGTTGTGCATCATTTGGTGACAACAAGTTTGTTAATCCGCTACGTCAAGTTTGGTATCAAAGCTTAAACTTAGCCAATCATAGCTAAGCCGAGCCTGTGGAGCCAAGAGGAAGAGTTAAAGTTAGATTTGAGCTATAAGTTGGAGGCGTGCATCACTTTTGTAGATCAAGGCCGAGAGTTGGAGTTAAGTTCAAGCCGAGAGTTAAAGTTAGTTTGGAGTTTGTTGATGATCATGCCGCCGAGACGTGCTAACCGTCATCAGTATGTTGCAGATGTGTATCGAAGACAAGAAGCTGAGCAAATGGAATAACGTATCAATGAAAAGTTCGATGAAGGTATTGGGAAGTTAGAGAAATTAATGAATGACATGAATCAAAGTCAAAGGAGATGGTCACCAATCTTAAACATTGGAGGAAACAGGGTTTCGCCATCGGTTTCGGAAGCGAGGAGGGTGTCACCACAATCTTGTCGAGAAAGAAGAGAATCATCAGTTTCAGTGAGACGAGAACACCATGAGTACAGAAATGAAGAGAGGAGAACTCCATGGGGGTTTGAAAATGAATCATATCATGATATTGAAAGACAGGGTAGAAGGACCATGCGTAATCGTGGAGATGTAGATGGACGGGATAGATATCGAAGTACATTTGATTATGATGAAGATGGTGATAGAGGTAGTATTCATTATCGAGATCGAGACCAAGTACGAAGTCAATATCGTAATGTAGAAGATGATCGTCGATGGGAGTCGGGGATGAAAACAGAGATTCCATAATTCAGAGGGGGAATGATAGCGGAAGAGTTTTTGGATTGGTTATCAAATGTTGAGGAAATTTTTGACTTCAAGGAAGTCCCTGAGCATCGTAGAGTTAAGTTGGTTGCTACACGATTGAGGGGAAGAGCTATGGCATGGTGGCAACAAACTAAACTTACACGGGAGAGAATGGGAAAGTCGAAGATTGTTTCATGGGAAAAGATGAAGAAGTTGATGAAGGCTACTTTCTTGCCTTATAATTATCAGTCTCTTATGTATCAGCGCTTACAGAATTTGGAAAAAGGGACAAAGTCGGTAAATGATTATGCAGATGAGTTCTATCAACTGATTGGTAGAAACGATATCATGGAGACGGAGGAACAGTTGACATCTAGATTTGTTGGAGGATTGAGAATGCAAATTCAGGATATGGTTAATATATTTGATCCAAGATCCGTTGCTGAAGCACACCAGAAGGCTCTAGCTCGGGAGAAGCAAGGTAGAAGAGGAGGTGGTGTGTTTACGAATTCTAACAGCCAGAACAAGGGTGCTAGTAGAAATACTAATGTTTATAAGGCTGTTAGTAAACCGGTTGTATATGAAGTTGCTAAGACCGAGGTCAACAACAATTTCAAGTGTTATAACTGTCAGGAGTTTGGTCATAAGAGCAATGAATGCCCGAAGCCTAAGAAGCGAGCGATGGTTGCTGAGCTTGAGGATGAGGATGTAGAAATAGAATGTTCCAATTCACCACAAGTTGAGGAGGAAGAAGAACTATTGGCGGGAGACGAGGGATATTCTTTAATGATGAGGAGATCTTGCTTGACGCCAAAGCAGGAAGAGGAGACTAGCCGGTTGAGGAGTAACATTTTTCAGTCGACGTGCACTATCTTGGGAACGGTTTGTAAGTTTGTTATCGGTGCAGGAAGTTGTGATAACATCATCTCTACAGAAGCTGTAAAGAAGTTAGCGTTAAAGATAGAGAAGCATCCCAAACCCTACAAATTAGCTTGGTTGAGGAAAGGTGGGGAATTGAAGGTTAGTCGAAGAGCTTGTGTAACTTTTTCCATCGGAAAGAAGTATAAGGACGAAATTTGGGTTGACGTGGTAGATATGGACGTATGTCATTTGTTGTTGGGGAGACCGTGGCAATTCGACAGAGCTGTGCAACACGATTGAAGAACCAACTGCTATAGTTTCATGTTCGAGGGCACTAGAATCACTTTAGCTCCTAAAAGGCAATAACAAAATGAAAGCAAGTTGGAGGAAATCGAGGAACTAAAGACTCTGTTATCTTTGAAGGAGTTTGTCAAAGAAGTAGAGGATGGACCTGAAGTATTTCTGTTGATTGGACGTGAAAGTAGTGAAACGGTTAAAGTTCCTGAGGAAGTTAAGCCAGTGTTGAAGGAATTTGAAGATGTATTTCCTGATGAATTACCGAAAGAGTTACCACCATTGAGAGACATACAACATCAGATTGATCTTGTTCCGGGAGCTGTGTTACCACATAAACCACATTATAGAATGAGTCTAAAGGAGCACGAAGAGTTGAGAAGGCAGGCGGAGGAGTTACTTGAACAAGGGCGCGTACAAGAAAGTTTAAGTCCTTGTGCAGTACCAGCTTTGTTAGTGCCAAAGAAGGATGGAACTTGGAGAATGTGTACAGATAGTCGGGCACTCAACAAGATTACAGTGAGGTACAGATTTCCTATGCCTACATTGGATGACTTGTTAGATCAATTTAACGGAGCTGCTATCTTTTCAATGATTGATCTGAAGAGTGGGTATCATCAGATTCGAATTCGACCAAGGGATGAATGGAAGACAGCCTTCAGGACACGTGAGGGGTTGTATGAATGGATGGTCATGCCGTTTGGTCTTTCGAATGCACCTAGTACTTTTATGCCAGTGATGAATCAGATCTTTCGACCATTTATTGTAAAGTTCGTAGTTGTATAATTTGATGATATATTGATATACAGTGGAAGCGCAGAAGAACATCTACAACACCTGTAGGAAGTGTTGATGATACTTCGTCAGGAGCAATTTTACGCGGCAACAAAGAAGTGCATATTCATGACACACAGTGTTTTGTTCTAGGGGCATATGTTGTCCAAGGAAGGTATCCATGTGGATCAAGGTAAAGTTGAAGCAATCAAGGATTGGCCACAACCCAGGACTATAACTGAAGTAAGAAGTTTCCATGGGTTAGCATCATTCTACTGAAGGTTTATTCCACATTTCAGTAGCGTAATGGCACCAGTGACAGATTGTATGAAAGGAAAGCAGTTTGTGATGGACTGAAGAGGCTGATTGTGATTTCCAACGAATCAAGACACTTTTGACTACGACACCGATTCTTAGATACCCGGATTTTCAGTTGCTCTTTGAGCTAGATGCTGATGCATCTAAGCTTGGAATTGGTGGAGTATTATGTCAGAAGGGACGTCCAATTGCTTATTTGAGCGAGAAACTTTCTGGAGCGAAGACAAGATACAGTACCTATGACTTGGAGTTCTATGCTATTGTCCAAGCCATAAAGCATTGGAGACACTACTTGTTTTATAAGGAGTTTGTGTTGTATACTGATCATGAACCATTAAAACATTTGTAGGGACATGATAAGATTGCAGCCAGGCATGCTTCATGGATCGCATACTTGCAACAGTTTACATTTGTTGTAAAGCAAAAGTCGGGAGTTACAAACCGGGTGGCAGACGCATTGAGTAGAAGAAATCATTTGTTGACTACGATGAGAGTTGAAGTGATGGGGTTTGATGTACTTCCAGAATTGTTTGTTGAGGATCCTTACTTTGCTAAGATTGTAGATGAAGTCGAGAAAGGAAAGGCGGATGAGTATGTGTTGGTAGATGGTTTTCTATTCAAAGGAAATCGGTTGTGTATACCAGAGTGCAGTTTGCGAATGAAGATTGTGAAGGAATTGCATGAAGAAGGTCATGTGGGAAGAGATCGTACCTTGTAGTTGATTTCTCAATCATATTTTTGACCTTCCATGAGGAAAGAAGTTGAAAGGTTTGTGCAGAGATGTCACATATGTCAGGTTTCCAAAGGGGCAGCTACGAATGCAGGATTGTATATGCTATTGCTCGTGCCTACTAGACCATGGGTTGATATTAGCATGGATTTTGCTTTGGGTTTTCCAAGAACTCAACGAGGGAATGATTCTATATATGTTGTGGTGGATAGATTTTCGAAGATGGCACATTTCATAGCTTGTAAAAAGATCGCCGATGCAATCCGTGTTGCTCAATTGTTCTTTAAAGAGGTTTATCGACTACATAGGCTACCTGAGACCATTGTTTCTGACCGAGATACTCGATTTCTAAGTCATTTTTGGTTGAGTCTATGAAAGATGGTTGGGACTAAGCTGAATTTTAGTAGCGCCTATCATCCACAAACGGATGGGCATATGGAAGTGGTGAACAGATCTTTGGGAAACATGTTGAGATGTCTTGTGAAGGATAATTTGAAAAGCTAGGATGTGAAATTGTGTCAGGCAGAATTCTCACATAATCATGCTGTTAATCGAAGTACCGGATTCAGTCCATTTCATGTAGTATATTCAGCAATTCCGAAAGGACCGTTGGATTTTTCGATAGTTCCACGTCAGAAAGGGGTTGTTAAACGAGCTTGTGATTTCGTGAATGAATTGCAGGAGTGTCACAGGATTGTTCATGAACGATTTCTTAAGTCAAATGAGAAGTATAAGCAACTGGCAGATAGGAAGCGAAGGAGTGTGGACTTCAAAGAGGGTGATTTTGTTTACGCAGTATTGACGAAAGATTGTTTTCCAGTTGAAACTTACAACAAATTGAAAGCGCGAAAGATTGGTCCAGTAGAAATCTTGAAAAAGATCAATAATAATGCTTATTGGTTAAGGTTGCCGGATCATGTCCATACGGCCGACGTTTTCAACGTCAAACATCTGATTCCGTATCATGAGCATAAGCTTGTCGAAGAAGAGGAAAGTGTGAATTCCGGGTCGAATTCCTTTCAACCAGGGGAGGATGATGCAGCGCAACAGGAGTTCCGACCTAACGAATTATGACCTAACTCAATGAAAGTAGATTGCGCCTTAAGTCGCTCGGACGATAGATCAGTGGCTTTAAGACGCTCGGGTTCCTTGAGTCGCGAACGACCTAGCGACTTACGACCTACTAAGATAAATGATGCAGCACAATGTGATAGGCCGCGCGCCTTAGGTCGCTCCAGCTTAGGTCACGAACAAACTAAAGCCTTAGGTCGTGAACCTTAGGTCGCTACATTCCTTAAGTCGTTCAAGCTTATGCCGTTGTACCTTAAGATGCTATCTTCTTAGGTCGCTCAATGCTAAGTCGCCCAAAAGCTTATGTCGCTCAAGGCCTCATGTTGCTGTGCTATGTCGCTTGTATATATTGAGTCGTATGTTGAATATGTTGTAAATTCTTATGTCGCAATGATGTGTTGTTGTAACTTGTTTTTCTTGTGTCGTAAGTCGTGTTGATCTTAGGTCGTGTGTGTTGTAACCATCTTAAGTCGTTATGTTGTTGAGTCGCGTTGGGGTTAGGTCGTAGGTCGCCGTGTGAGTTAGATCGGCCGAACCGTGTTGTAAACTCCTATAAATAGGGGTATGGTGTTACTTGTAAAGGTGGTTGATTTTGAATAAACTTTTGTTTGAGTGCTTTGTGCCTCTTTAAAATTGGAAGTTGAGTGTTATCTCCTTTCTCCATCTTCGGTTATTCGAGTGCGCTCGAATCAACGATTTTGAAGCCGGTTCACGGAATCTCGTGCGTGAGATCAACGTTGAAGAATCGTAGATCTTCTAACATGGTATCGTACGCGATCAACGTGTTAAAGATAGCTAGAATTCGGTATCTCGCGAGATCAACGGATTTGGGCATTTTTCTTGGGTATTATCAATCCATTGATTCATCTTTGTATCATTCCATCGTCGTTTGTTCGTTGTGCATCATTTGCTGACAACAAGTTTGTTAATCTGCTGCGTCACACACTATGACTATTCACTATATAACATTTATATGTGAAAGTGCGTGGATCAAATATCCCTACTCTTGAATTGCAATTAGAATTCGAAAACTCATAAAGTGTAATACAACGTCAAAACCAAACAAACATATAAGCGACCAACTTACGAATGTATTAAGTAGTTGAAATTAGGCACTTGCATGGGTATAGAAACATTATATAACATGCAATTAGAATTATTAGCACGTATATGTTATATTTCTATTTGTCAATTTTTAATTCAGTTTGTTTATATATGTTAATGGACAAACATTTTATCGATCATATTAAATGCAAAAATTTATCATTGTAGATAATTATAACATTATATAGCATATTTTCTTACAATATTAAAAAGGTTAAATGTTACCATTTCATTTTTCTAATAAGGCTCCAACTAGCCTTTTATGTTTCTCCAAACCCTAAGATGAAACATAGAAGTCTTATAACTTCACTAATTGGTGTTAGGACTCATTTGTTTTGATATTCTGACCTTGAGGTTGCTCAACAAATCATAGCCTCATAAATGATGGATAACTCCTTATCAGTTGTATCACAAACAACTCCTAATCCATTTTTCCTTGTTCTAATCTCATTTAGACCTTTAGTTTTCTCAACAAATCGAAAGAGATTATTCGCTCATACCTACCATATCGTGATGGCCTAAGTATAGTATATGTACCTTGAGTTTACTCAATAAATACATATAGTTATCTTACCTCATATGTTTAATATATTACTAATACTACGCATAACATTCCTAGCTTGAGTTTGCTCAATAACTAAGGAGCATGTAAGTAATTTATTAATATATATAGTAGAGGACAACATTATATTAAAGATTCATAATCTTCAATATATATATTGAGTGATATCGACTTATAGGATAATATACTTCTTATGAACTACCATGGCGATTCAAGTGTCGAACACATCAGAAATCACGGTATATGTACATTTACATATGTATTTATTTCTCAAGCCTATTTGGGTTTCTTTAATATTCCACATTTAGTTTATACACATATCATATAAGTTTTATTGTTATATAACTTTTATATTTCATATTACTTATATGATAGTCATACGTATAATATATCATTGATTAAATCTTATTTAATTATTTTAATCAATTAACTCTTTAATTAATTTTAAATTAGTATTCCAAAATAAATTTTATATTAGACATATCTACTATAACATTTATAGTGTATACTATAACCTTTATAGTGTAACACACATATATAATATATGTGTGTATTTTATTTAATTAATTAACCTTTAATTAATTTATTCAATTAAATAATTTTTATTAAGATTTATCATTTTCAAAATTTATCTTGTATGTATATATACATACTTATATACTTATGTTATCTTAAACATTTTAAAATAACATAAGATATATCAACATATATAATACATGCATATATACATTAATTAATTAACATATTTAATTAATTTATTTTATTAATCTTATTAATAAATTTAAAATTTGAGATTATTATATAAATATTTTCAAACATTTTGAAAATATCATTATCCTGTCAAACATTTTGAAAACTTATGTAGTATTATAATTTTTATAATAAACATGTTTTATTTAAATTTAAATATTAAATTTAAAATATTTAACATTAGTTTTCAAAATGATTTTGAAAATTAGCCCAAGGCTCAAATTAAGTTGGGCCCTTCCTATTTGGAGCAATCTTTGGGCTTACTTCACCTTTCGGGCCAGGCCAGTAACCAAATAGAATAGGGTACTTGATTACCCAATTCCAATCCTATACGTTACCTTTCTGGACACCGTAATAAGTGGACAAGCTTAATTAGTTAGCCCTAATATGACTAAATTAGACCCAATAGGCTATTGGCTTTGATACCATTGTTGGAACTGGACTAGCCCGCAGCGGAAGTTATGGATGAATTTCAAAAATTTTACCCTATTGGATCTTTTATTGAGCCTATGTAGTCTAACTGAATTAGAACATTTCTAAATTTCATTTAAAAAATCATGTATTTTATTTAAGTTAAAATATATTAAAATATGAGATTAATTTTATTTGATTTATTTTATACATAAATGTATCATATACATATATGTGTGAGTGCATGTGTAACATAATAATCTATGAAAGGTATAATATGCCCATATGTAGATGTTGGGATTTACATCGCAATAGACATATTAACTCATTTTGTATGTCATGTATGTTGTCCAAATACGTGTATGTATGTGCGTTACAAAATATACACACACACAGACACACACATATATATGTATAAATATATTATATATAATATATGAACACAAAACATTTATGTATAGATAAATATATATAGAAAGGGAGTGAATAATTATTAAATATTATTTGTAATTCAAAATTAACTTAGTTTTGCAAACATAATAATTTTAGTATTTTAATTTGTGTATATTATGAATAAAATAATGTTTTCATCCATAAATAATTAACATAAATAATTTATTGATGAAAATTCAAATTTTACAATTTTAAAAAAATTCTAGGATCATAAAATAGAGCTTAGGAAAAATCTGGAGATTTTTCAAAGATGAAATATCATTTTTTTTTAAAATACATTGATTTCGGCAATAATTATTTAATACAAAATAATCTATTATAAAGAATTCAAATTTTAAAAGTTCAAAAATTCTAGTGTCATGAATGAAAGGTTACGAAAAATTTTGAAGAATTTTTCAATTAAATTATTATTTTGAATAAATCATAAACAGTTTTTTCCAAAATAATATAAATATTAAAACTAGTAAACTTTATTTAAAAAATCCTTAATTTTTCTATACATTCCTAGAATGGTATAATATTTTTAAAGATCATAAAATTGATTTTTTAATATAGTAATTATTTTATAAATAATAAACAATTCAAAATTCAGTAAATGTTAATTTAAAAAATTGAATATATGTATGATAATTAATTTTTGAATTTTTAAATTCATATTACATATAAATAAGTGTACTGAAATTTTTAAATCATATATATCTTATATATGCATATATGCTATTATGAGAGAGAAATATACACTAATATATATATATATATATACGAATTTATCAATAAATATATATAAAACAATTATTAATGACCAAAATTGATTTTGTACAGTAAAAAACATTTGTCTATATAAATCAAATAGTATAATAAACAAATTATGCACATAACCAAACTGATTTGTGACAATTACATCTACTTTCAAAGTCTCACCTAACTAAACATATAGTAGCAATATATTTAAAAAGATACGAAATTGCTCATTATAGGATCATAGAATATAATTTAATTACTGTAATATGACTTAAAATTACCAATTTAACGATGCCTTTGAATCCACATTGAAGCAATGACTTCCCTTTATTTTACTGTTCGTGATTCGTCAGATTGCAAGTCCGGAATCACCGACCTCTAATTATCGAATAGTATTATTTTAGTTTGAAATATATTTGAGTACTTTGGAGTGGGTTGAGAGTTATGTTTTAACCAGTAATGTAGAAGGTAATGGCATCCAAGATTCTTCGGTATTTTTAGAGATACGTACATATATGTATATATATAGGGTTGTATTAGACATGAAGTGCTCGTGGCTCATGATGTTGGATAGGTGGTAATTGAAGATAAATATGGTTTTGTGCTTGGTAAGATGTTGTGTAAAGTTAGAAGTTTATTTGGGATCGGCAACAGTTGGAGTAAAGTACTTTTATATGAGTATATAAGTTGTTGAGTTTTCATGCACGGTATGCACTATGTGCAGTTGTATGTCTTTATGGAACACATGGGCGAAATGAATCTGGAATCTCCATGGGGTTTTGTACTAATGGATTTGATGAATCTAGAGGGTGCATACATAATTTCTTCACTAGAATTGATGCATGGCCTCTACAATGTTGGCTATGCATGAATGACAGTATAGCAGCATAAAGAGTAAGTAATGGTTCTTTTGGCCTTCTCTGTACGTGTATATAATGAAGAATTGTTGAACTTTGACATAAGAGTCATCTTTAACTTTGGCTTCTGGTAACCTGAAAGGGTTGTTCTAAGGACCGGTTTTTTAAAAAAATTCCAGTGTTTACAGGTTTGATTTGGTGGTTTTGTAGAGGACATTGGCTATATGTTTGATAGGTGAGGTGTACGTGTGCAGATTATTGTGTATATATGTGTAGTGAATTTGTATTTGTTAATAAAAGAACATGTTTTTTAAAAAAAAGGCTGTATTAGAGAGAAATGAGGAAAACCCTTTTACCCCTTCTCATTTGATCTCAACCCATTATCTCCAAGCAAATCCCTATGTTTTAGCCACCCCTAGACCTTCCCCAAACTGAAATTTTGCAGCCCTAGTGGTGGGCCTTAAACCCATCTAAACCCAAGCCAAAATATTATGCAATTAAATCTAATTTAACTGCTTGTCGATACTGTATATCGATGGATATATTTATAGCTGTTATAAATATATATAACATAATTTATTTCCCAAATCATATTCAAATTTAAATTAATATTTCATAAATATTAGTTAGTTTAATTAATTTATATCAATTATAAACTAATTAAATCGGTCGATCTTAAGGGAATTCACCATTTCGTTTGTGCAACTCTTGTGTGTAAATTTGGTCAGCGATCAACATCAAACTATTCTAATGTTAACGTTCACACGTCATTTAGCAGGTGTATGACATTATGGCCAAATTTATTGCTTACTCATTTTCGGTAAAAATCCAATTTTAGTTTAATAAGCGTTACCTAGTTGTGATATTTTTTTGCACCAATTCTCTTTGTCAAAACTATATCACTTTGGACTTATGGAATTGGTAATGGTCAAAATTCCAACCTCATCCACATTCAACTTTATAGTCCAAATAAAAAGTCCTTGGTTCAATAATAACAATTATTATTAACCGAAATGCTCTGACCAGAGATTTTGAGCTGAACTGAGTTGACTGTGATACTAACCGCATATAACCAAGGAGACGAATCCTCTCTTGAATAGTGCTTCACTTCCAATACTTCCACTCGACCCAACTATAGTCACTCGATGGACGCCATGCCATGATTTATTTATAATCAAAGCCAAGCTTTCATATTGAAGATCCACAGTATTCTCAAGTCGAGAGAACTATGTAAATTAGCCACATCGATATTTTCTGTTTGACCGTAGTCATATTAACCAGCAGAAAACTATTGAGTGAGTCGTTCCATAGTTATCCAATAACTATTGGTATGTAACACCTAGATGCCCCCAACAGTCATGACTAATACACTGCCCAACGTTTGGAGAGCGTTATGTACTCCAGTCTCAACGGATACATAGATATCCAATCTCGATGCATCTTGACTAGGAACATTTAAAATGGTATATTTGTTTTGTTGTGATAAATTACTCATGGTTATAACACTTTATAACTACTATCACAAAACATACCATTTATGGATTTTTCTATTAAATATACTTTTAATTAAGTTAATTAACTAATATAATCACATTATATCAAGTATATAATAGGAAAAAATACCTTTTATTTCGAATAAGATTGGTCAACGAGTTAGATTTATGTAAGAAATTACATAATTGCCCCTAGGGCAAACCCCTAACTCTATCAAAGTTAAAAAACTTATGTCAGCTTTTGGTTTACCTTATCAGAAGATAGATACATATTTAAATGGCTACATGTTGTTTTGGAAATAGGGTGTCACTCTTAGGAAGTGTAGAATACGTACAAACCAAAAAAAAAGAAGTGATAGGAAGTTCCATTCAAGCGTATGCATTATTTTCCCATCACTCTTAGGCTTCAAATATTATACGCATCTTCCATAACTGCATCTCATATGAGATGGCATAAGGTAAGATAGAAGGATGAGGGTAATGTGTAGAGTATGGCTAGACGATAGAGATCTTCATGTAGCACACACTTATATTCGTCTAAATTTGTGTTGAGTTTGCACCATTTGTTAGATAATCTAAAATAATAATTTATGATTTATTCATTTCCATAATGCATGTGGGTGTAGAATTTAATGTAATATTTTATCCATATACGCAGTATTTATGAAAGTGAACATCCGTACGGAGATCTCAATAAAGAATTTTTTGATTGGTTTCCAAAGCACGTTTATGAACTGAGAAATTGTGTGGTTGACGTAGGTTTGAAACATCTTGCATTAGGACTAAAAGAAATGTCAAGACATATCCAATATATTTTGTCAATGGATACAAATTTAAAACCAACGACTATGCTATAGAAAAATTAAGTAATAATACAGGCGTATTTATTAAAGGTAGTGATGATCCAGAAAATCACATAAATGATTTTATGGGTTTTTAACACAAATTTTGCAAATAATATATTTCTCACGACCCGTGGAGTAGGTGTTTCTATTTAGATGCTATTTAGATGCAATTGGTTTTGCAATGTTCCCGATTCTGGTATTAATGTGTGCAAGGATTATAATCTTATTGAAATAACGCATACGTCACATTATCACAAGTATGATCCTTTTATACTAGCCAAACAAGCATTACAAGTTCATTATGCTCCTTGTCCGCCTTTAAAAAGAGATAAAGCAGATTGGTCAGAAGTTTTTAAACAGAGGCAAGATTTACGTTTGATGAGAAGAATATTCCAAATGAACAAGATGATCAGGCAGATCTTTAGAAAAGCAACGAAATAATAATTACAGATGATCGTACTGATTTTGGACCTCTGAATGATGAATCAAGCATTTTGGTAGAAGCATTCAAGAGCAGGGAGGAAAATAACGTAGAATATGAGACCGAATCCGAATCAAAAGACGATGAGGATTGATGTAAATGACGAGATTTATTTTGCTAGTTATGTAATTATGAAATTGATGTAATTATGTTGAATTCTTGGTGTATTATGAAATTGATGTAATTGTTGAGATTTATTTTGCTAGTTATGTAATTTTTTTCTAGTTATGAAACCAAATCTGCTTATCGTCGGAATTCGAGACCCAATCTGAATCAAGTATACTTTGCACTTTATGTACTTTATATCATTTATGTTAAAACATATTTCATCATCATGTTATTGATCTCTTTTAAAATGATGTGTCTACGATAGGTATCATGTCGTCCAGAAGGAGTTCTTCCCATTCTCCAAGAGGCGATGACAGTGGTCGATCGCAATCGCCACAGTGACCTGTTGTGACTCTAGTACCTATAGCCATGGGGTAAGTATCAATTTTTTTTCAGTATCTTAAATATTCTGTGTATGATATACTAATCTATATCATATTGAACACAGGATGTTTGAGCTACAGCCATCAGTTGTAGTTCTATCAGTTTCGAGAGAGGCGTACAAGAGTAGAATGTCGGCTTGTTGGCCGAAGGGGGATAACATCCTTCCCCACATCCTCGAGTGTATTGTTAGGATTTCACTGTAAGTATAATCTTCTATTTTCCATTCTTAATTTGTTTTTGTCGCTTATTTATTGTTCACCTTTTATTGTTTAATTTTTGGTAGCTTGTTTATCATGAAACACAGGCTGCCGTGGACATACAATCATATGATCTACAACAGGTATAAAATTACTGGATGCAGAAGATGAGGAAGAACTATGGGGATTCCATGTTGACAGTGAAGCATAAAGGGCAGCAGCCAAACTGGATGGGGAGGAGTGTATGGGAAGGGTGGCTGACACATTGGAATAGTGATGAGGTGAAGGTAAGTGTACTAAACTTTTATTAATTATTTGATTGATACGTAAATATCAAAAAATATTTGGTAAGTAAATAATGT
Organism: Allium cepa; assembly: GCA_030765085.1. NCBI lineage: Eukaryota > Viridiplantae > Streptophyta > Magnoliopsida > Asparagales > Amaryllidaceae > Allium > Allium cepa. Next base: position 749,065,845 of record CM060941.1, read on the forward strand.
ATTAAAGTTAAATGTACAGGCAGAGTCGGAAAGAAACTCTACAAATAGGAACAAAAATCCTGTCACTCATCGAGGAGGGTCAAAGTCATTCTAACAATATCGTCAGGAGTTGGTAAATTTATTAAATGTGAATTGTAAATAGTTATTGTACTATGTAATTTTGAATATATAATAAAAGTACATAATAATCAATTTCAAGAAGTTGAGGTGCATGGTCCTGTGTCGTATATGGATGTGTTTACCCGTACGCATGCCGTCGAGCTTGTAAATCCGAACAGGACAGTTTCATATATATGGCACGACGATAAATCGAGAAAGAGCCATGTAAGCATATTTTAGTATATGTACTACTAGTAATTGTTTTAATTGTTAAATTATAATGAATTAAAATATCATGATATTTATTTTAACTGCATTTTTATTTGTTCATGCAGGCAAGTTTTATGGAACAATGCCAGACTTACATGGAGGATACCGGTCGAAAGCAGCTCACGACGGATGAGGAGGACGTTATTTTTGACCTAGTCATAGATTCACAGTCACGGAACAGGTGCTACGGCTTTGGAAATCAAGTGATAATGGATAATATATTAAGATATAACAATTTAATAATTTTTTAATTATAAAGAACTTCACATCGCTTTAGTTTCAGTAATAATTTTATAGATATAACAATTAACACATTATGTTGTAACTTTGATAGTAAGGTTATAGACTAAATTAAATAAGTGTCGCAGGCTAGCAGATAGAGGCGAGCCAGCCAACCGACCAGAGCTGATATCGATCTAGAAGAGATCGAAGAGTTAAGAACTAGGGTGGTGTAGCTAGAAGAGCAGAACCATCGCTAGTCCATCAAGATGAAACAGTTGTTGGATCAGCGTATTGCTGAGTACATGCAGCAACGGTGGCCACTTTCCATCTTCTGCTAGTTCGGGAGGTTCTAGAGCTGATTGACCGGAGTGATAGGTATGGTTTTTTGTTTTGTGTCATTGTTTTGTAAGTATGGATGATACATTGAGTTGGTAGAGTTGGATTTGAACTATTTTGTATGTTGTTTGATAATATATTTAGTGGTGGTAATTCTGACATTTGAGAGTTGATGGTAAGGATTTGGTGAAGGATTGATGTACATATTATAGATGTATGTATATTATGGTAGTGAAGTTTGGTTTAATTTTATATGAATTAGATTTGGTTTATTTTTTTACGATATTTCATTATCTGTCTATGGTTTGATTTCATATCGAATATCTGAGTTGGATATATTGAGTTGGATGAAATATATTGTATTTATGAATTATGGATGTAAGGACAAACCGCAGTTGAAATGCAGAAAAAAAATTCCAGGTTTTTGACGGCTTTCGACTGCTCCTGACAGCCTATAGGCCAAAATTACCGACCGATTCCGACGGCTTCAGATGGCACGATTATGATGGCTACGATGGCTTTCGGCACAAAGCGTGATCGTCCATGTGTCTTCCGACGGTCATCAAAAGCCGTCGGATAGCTGTCGAAAGCCATTGGGAAATCTGTGGATGGACGCTGTCGGAAGCCATCGGAAAATCTGTTCATCGATGGATTATTTTGCAGCGGGTTTTTCCGATGGGCCCCGACGGCATCCAACGGCCGTCGACTGCTCGGAGCCGTCAGAAAATGCTCTACTTCTTATAGTGCCGTCTATATAACTTACCAATTATAAAATTTTATTTACACCATTTATTTTACATTTTTACTCTCATCAATAAATTATCTTCAAATAATTTCATTAATGTCGAAAAATCCAAAAGGAAAATCTCAAAAATCTTCATCTCCTATATTTCTATCACAACTCAGTTCAGATATTCAGAATTCGACTCAATTCAATTAGAATACATTTAATGCTCAATATGGTCAAAATCAATGTCATTCTCAATAAGCTTCAAATTTGTGTCATCCACAACAAAATCAAAATTTCTTTCATTCTCAACAAGATTCGAACCATTACCAAAATTCTTAAAATTCAAATTATTCGCAGAATAGTTCGTTTCAACAAAACTATAAGTTTGATCAAAACTACATATCTCCCAATATCCATCAACGGTCGGTATTGCCTTATCGTTCATAAAATTTATCAAGAAATCTCAATAATCAAATTGGGGACAACAGATGTGAAAAACCAAGAAAACCAATTTAATGGCAATGAATTTGCCGAAGAAGAAGATGTTTATAGCAATTCTAATTTGTCTTCTACTCAAGCTTGGGGAAATCAAAAACGAGAATCAATATTAATGAATCTTCAAACGTGGAACCAAAAGCTGCAAAAATGGTTAAATGGTTGCCAGACAATCAAGCTGAATTAGCATTCTGTTGGATTGAATGTTCTAGAGACAATAAGAAAGGTACGAGCCAAACTAAAACTTCTTTTTGGATTTCTGTTCGAAATTAGTTCAATTATCGAAGTCCAGATAGTTTTCCAAGAATGGTTGATTATTTGAAGCAGTCCTGGAAAAGAATAAATGTCGCATGTCAATGTTGGAAAAAATAATGGCCAGACTGCATTCAAGACAACAAAAGTAAAGACAAACGACATGGGCTTGGTAATGATTTAAATTTGTAGTTCAAATTATCAAGTTCTATGATTTATTCTTCTTATAGTACTTAACCATCTACAATTCAATCAAGCAAATGCAGTGCATATGTCTGAACATGATAATTAACCATTCAACATGCATCATTGCTATGACATACTTGCAAAGAGGAAAAATGGAGTCGAGTGCGACAAGAACATTCAGTAATGCGCTTTTTTTCCTAGAAAGATGAGCGATGGATCAAGCCCTCGTAGTTTTGATCCACTTGAAGACACCCCCTTCACAACTAATACAGGTGGTTGGCCTTCGGGAAAGTTCATGGAAAAGAAAAAACCACCACCGATTACAGTGCACATTATGAACAATTGGTGAGCGAATGGCGGCTGATGAAGATGCAAATAAATCAAACATGGAAACAAAAAGAAACGAAGAGACTTGAAAAGGCAAAGAAAAAACAAAGACGTCATGATGAAAAACAAAAATTAAGAATTGACGAGCTAGAGTTAAGAAAATAAGAATTAGCTCGACAACAAAGAGATGATGATATGGCTCTTTTAACTTGCAACCTAGATGAATTCAATCCAGCGTAAATGTTGTATATGGAGAAGCAACTTGAGGAGTACCATAGACAACATGAGGGTTTGTAGGAAACTAGATTCGTACAATGTAGCTTAGCATTGTATCTATTATTCGATCTCCTAAGTGTTAGTTGTAATGTCATTGTTAGTGTTGTTGTTGTTATTGTAGCTGTATTAGTTGTAATTATTGGTAATGCTATTATTGTCAACTTTTTTGTTATTGCTATTATTATAGTTTACAGTCATTCTCGTTTTGTCATTCTCACTGTTATTATTAATATTAACATGTCAATAACAACTTAGTTCAATAGATATAACAAATTCAAACACAAACACTATTACCAAACGTCAACAACAAATTATCGCAATAGATAAGTGAAACACAAGCACTATCTAAATATCACTTCTACTAATGGTTTCCCATATGTTCCCAGTAGTGTTCCACTAGTTCATCTCTTAGATCAAGATGAGCTTGTGGATCTCGAATGCCTTGTATTCTTTGCAAGTATTCAGCAAAAGTATTTGGGTCCTTAAAAGGTTTTCTTAAAATGCCACAGCAATGTCTGGATAGTTTATCAGTTGAAGCTCGTACCCACCGCATTCTTCTCCGACAATCATATTATGTCAAAATAATACAATAGCATATGATATCAGATAAACCATCGAATGGTAGTAGTATACCTCTTTTCTTAATATATTAAACCTACCTTGAAGCACTCCAAATGCTCGTTCGACATCTTTCCTCAAACTCTCTTGTTGTATGGTGAACTTGGCTTATTTTGCGTTATTTGGTCTTTTGTATGCTTGCATAAGTTTTTTCCATTTTGGGTAGATTCCATACACTAAATAATAATCCATGGAATAATCTTTGTTTTCTATTTTGTAATTGCATGGAGGTGATATATCATTACATATGTCATTAAATAAATATGGCTGTCGTAAAATATTAATATCATTCAGTGAACCTAGTGCTCCAAAAAAAGCATGCCACATATACCGATCGAACGAAGCAACAGCTTCCAATACCAGTGTTGCCTTTTTGCAATGTCCTATGTATTGGCCCTACAATGCAACTGGATGGTTTTTCCACCTCCAATGCACACAATCTAAGCGACCTAACATATGTGGAAATCTACGTTGAGAACCCATTACAATCTGTCAATGTCTTGAAGGGTAGGGGACCGAAGATATTATTCGCCAAACATACAAACAACGGTTTCACAAAATTCTTTCATACACAATATTGTCGTTGAGTCTCCAATCTGCTCTTTGTCATCTTGCGAATCACCAGAAGTTCCATATGATATCACGCGAAGTGTAGCCGTAACCTTTTGCAGTGGAGAAATTCCAAGTTCATTGATTCCATTTCTTCTGTAGGTGAAAAAATGTTTGTTTCGGTTATTTTATCAAGAACCCAATTAAAGATATTCTTCGACATACGGAATCTTCGCTCAAAATCCACAACCCCGTATACGGGGTTTGTCCTAAAATAATCCTTAATCAATTGATTATGATTTCCAACATAGTCTCGTCCATAAGGCAAGCCTTTCTTTCCAACAACGCTACCTCTTTAAGTTGACGTAAAGCTTAGCAATTTCATGGGCCATTAAATCCCTTGTTTCAGTAGCAAATATTCTTTGTTGAGTAATACATTGTTCAACGAAATCGTTGGAAGATGATAAAGATGAGGATGAGAAGCACCACAAACGTTTTAGAGAACTTATTTAGTATAGGTAGTAGAACAGTGGTGATTAGTTTGGAAGTTTGAATTCGTATGTTAATCGACAACCTTAACTCTATTTATAAGCTATTTCCGTTTAACGGATACAGAAAGTCACAACATCCAGTCATATGGATTAACTAATAGTCCTGTGTTGGGTCACATTGGACACTGTAGCCAAGATGCATTGTTTTAAACGCATTAAAGATTTGTCATGTGGAGGCAGAATGCAAGGGGACAGATCTTGTCTGACAATGTAGGCATATTGCACTGCTATATACGTATTAAAACTTTGTCATGTGGAGTCAGAATGATACAGTGTCGAATTACATCAAATAGTGTAGATACTATGCATTTATTTACATGGATTAAAGATAATGGATATGGAGTGAGAATGACAAAGTGTCGGGTCAAATCGGTCATTGTATCCACGATGCACTGCTTTACATGGGCAATGTATTGTGCTATATAAACATCGTTTTGCTTTCCATACTTCTATTTATTAGTATCGTAGCAGTAGTATATAAAAATGGTCGATTACAACCATATTTCTTTGCCCTCCTCATATTCATACAAAGGTCCACTACAATACAATAGCCCAATGAGTACATCCTCCCTTCAACCACCAACCGAGTGGTATATTGAAATGAAGGAAAGACACAATGCCGATGCAGGGGAATATGAGATGGAAGTGCAAGAGCGCATGCAGCTGGAAAATGATAGATGTCAAAGAGAAGAGTGGTGTAGCCTTAATGGAATAAGAGAATGAAGAAATGAAATATGGCACAAGTTTCTCGCACAGATCAAGAGCTTAATTCTCGGAGATCTACTGTAACTGTGAGGTTTATGTTTTATATGCTATTGTATGTAACAGAACTAACATCGGTTGGCACCACTATAGATGCCATAATTCTATTGATGGTTGTGGAATTTGGCAGTGGATTGACGATCCTTTTCATCATCGAGCAGTTGTGTATGCTAACGAACTTGAAAATTAGATTCAGATGTTTCAAAAGACCTTGGGTTCAATTAAGTTAACAGGTGGTTGAAGGCAGTTTTTTTAATCATCAATTGTCTTGTTCATTTTCCATGATGTTGTCGTGTTTTTCTGTTTGTTGTCTTGTTTGTTTTCTATGAAATTGTCTGTGAATATTACTTGTCGTCTTCATAAGTTAAGTCTTGGTTATTATTAATGTTTTCCATGGGTTAAATGTTGTTATTATGTTAAGTGCATAATAGATTTTGAAAACACAGACTTTACTTGAATTTGAAAGTACATATAACTTACTGATAGTACAAAGAACTAGTTGAAGGCAATTAACTTAAAAACTTACTTAACTAACCCAAATGTCATTCAAACTGTCTAATATATTCAACCCAGAGATTATATGCAGCATGTCCAACAAAATCAACTTAATACTTCTACAAATATCAGGAATCAAACGTAGCTCGTCTTAACTGAAATAGATCTTCTTCCTTCACCGTATTTATAATAATTCTATATTTTCAACAAGCTCTAGTAAACGTGACAAAAGTACTTCGAGTTCCCAAAAGCCTTTAAATTAACCTACAACCAGGATGACTATTAAAAGTCTCGTTTAGAGTGACCCAAAAATCTTGCTCCAACTCCTCTTCCATGTGTCTATAGTCGGTTTATATGTACGATTTGATTGGTACTAAATAATCATCGGGAGTCCAACTTTCAGTTAACACTGAAGATTATTGACGATGTTGAAAATTATTGAAGATGTTGTGAATTTTTACTACAAAACTTTTGTTTAAATATAAAGTTTATGATCCACATTTGGTGAATCAATTTCCTTCTAATCAAATACGTGGGGAGCATCCACAAACATGAATATAAACAAACACAATTGTGTTTGTTCCTTCACATAGTTAATTACAGACGCTCAAACAAAATAGGAAATCCAAAACTGATACACTGATGCAAACACTACTAGTAAGTACGAACACAGATAATACACCGGTACAAACACTGCTAGTAAATACAAATACTGGTAATATATCGATTAGACACTAATACTAAATAAAAAGCACTGAAAATGCACTGATACAAACACTACTAGTAAATACAAAACACTGATAATACACTGATACACATACTAATAGGACATACAAATACTGATAGAACATACAAACACTATGGCTCATCAAATTGGTACTCATCATCAAAATGACCAACTACATCACCATCATCATCTACTTTGCATGTAGGACGATATCTTTACGCATCAGCAGTACTAAGCTCGTTAATCTGAGCGATCAACTCATCTATGCTCCGTCGATGACAAATGTACATGACTTGGCGGAGTCCCATCTGCATCTGGAAAAAAATCCTCATATGAAAATGCAGTTGGATCTGGATAGTGGGAAATCTCAAGCCGAGGAATATCAACATATCCATCACTCTTGATGTCCGTATACCGACTGTCCAACCATAATCCTATCTGGGAGGCTGTAGAGCATGATATACTTGAGTACTCTGTGTAAAGTCCTGTAAAACATAGGGCAAAACACCACTCCGGATGCCTGAAGGCCCTACCAATTCAACGGATGTAGCATGTACAAAAGTAGCCATGTGCGGTGAAGTGTAAGACCAATGCCAAAAAGATGCGTAATCTAAATTCATGATGATGGCAGCAGACCACCACTCCTCTGCATACTCATGTAAAGAGGTAATGTCATACACCTTCAAAAAAGGTGTATCCGGATGTGGATTGCCGGGAATAAAATCACCATCTAACGTCTGTCTCCAACTACGCTAATCGAGGAACCAAATAACATCCTAAACTAGATGGGGATGATACCAATGGAAATGTCCAGCAAATAGGAATGCAGCGTGCACTACGATAGGGTTGGTCATAAAATGCAAACCATCATAAGGATGCCAAACAACACTCTCTCGTGTGTTCCTAGCTCGATCTGATTTCGTGCCACGGCAAATATATGATGTGCCTTCCCTCCCACCACCATTTTGCAGTTACCTCGGACCCATGCTCTAACTCGGGGAAGAAAAGGGGTAATGTAGAGTCCAATGTTGGATAAGTCATGTTGCGAAAGTACTCATAGTACCAGCACTGCAAAATATCCCAAAAACCTATAATGGACGTGGATCTACCCCTAATTAATGCACTGATAATTTAAAAAGCGATACAAATACGCTAATATCGGAGTCCTCCACGATTGGACTATCAAACGACAACTCCGCCACGGCCGCAACATATCCTGCCGGCAACATGTTCGATGCATTTGTAAAGAATAAGTTCCCCATCGTGTATGGAATAAACGATCGAGCAATCTCCAAATGGTTGTTGGTGCTACGACCATATATCAATTCATAGATTGCTTGTCTAATGTAAGAGCATCTAATCTTCAATCTGGATGACGGTCCATCATGTAAGTCAAGATGTGGAACTACAGTAGATAAATGATGAAAGTGCTGGCACTCCTCGCATATGGTAAGGTCACCCCCTTCCAATGCCTAAACTGGTAAGCATAGTAAAGTCTAAAGGGGTAAAACACAACTCTTCAAAACTAAAGTGGAATGTATGAATGGTCTTCCACCAACATGCAGCTAAAGAACCATATAACTGAACATCGGAATTTAAAAACTTATCGATACTTATTAATCAATTTACGATTATAAAAGCGCTAAAAAGCATTAAATAAATGAAGAGCAATTATGTAAATACATACTTAAGAAATTTTCAAATCCTATATCTCGAAGAAAAGCATGAATAATGTCGTCGGCATCATAAGATCGGATCATTCTATATATGCGGATTGCACTAACCCAAAGCCACGGGTGCGCTCACGATGAACCTAATTTAAAAAAGGTCACATATTCAATTTTTATTCTACAATTTTAATGAAAACATAATTTTAAGATAGATAATTTACATACAATACACGTGATGACTTGCACTTTGTCGTCCGAGAGTATACGAAAATTGATCAAATCCTTATCGGGTCCTAAATTCTGGTTGACCGTATTTGTTGTATTTCTACCTGCACACCTTCACCTAAGCACAGTGCTTCGTTGACCTCCAATACCCATCGTCGATACGTCCGCATTTTCTTCGGTAGGGGCGTATTCTACGGTCGGTGGAATATTTCCACCGCTATGACTACCGCTTCCTTGGATTCTTCTCGATGCTCTTCTCATTTTTTAACCTATTTGATTTTTTTTTCCGAGCTCTCGGTTGCTAGAAAAAATGGACAGCAGGGAAGCAGAAGGAAAATGGCGGGATGGGGAAGAAATTGGGGTAACCGGCTACCCTGTGTACACTTAGTCGGCAAAATTAAAGCCGGTTAAGTGTACTTAGTGGATTGCAATTCGTAGACCTCGTGGATCACAATCCATAGCTTCACCCTTAGCCGGCTATAATTTAGCCAGCTAAGGAGGAGCACTTTATGCTTCTTTCTCTATAGGTTAGGGGTGGGTTTTTGTTCGACCCCCTCGAATCAACATGACCCACCAAACACGGTTTGGAATGCTCTAAGACAAGCTGGATGGGCCAGTCTGGGTAAACAAATTTTGACGTGGTTTTCAATTTCTTTTCAAACTTCATGTAAACACTTTTAAATGTTTATAAAACATTTATAAATCATTTTAAACTCATTAAAATAAATACTTTTCATATTTCAAACTTATTTTTCATTTTATTCCAATTATAATATTCATTTCAACTCCTTTTTAGATGTTTAAAACTAATAAAAGGCTAAACAACTCCACACACATATTACTTATAGATTAAATTTCCATTTAATTAACTATGGTTGATTGCTAATCATTTCTCTTATCATTTATCAATCCAAGTTATCAACCATATCACAACCATGTGACCAATCATAATACCAACCATGTTATTATCCAATATCAAACATTTAATCATCCAATATATTTAAACTTTCAAAACATTTTTCTTGAAATAATTTAGATATTAATTCATAAAATGTGAGTACTTACTTGTGGCTCCACTCCATCAATCTTTTTCATAGATTCCCGAATTGATTTCAGCGGCACCTCCTTCTATTTTTCTTGCTCTAGGGCTCCACGATCTTGCTTCTTTCTTCCTAATGGTTCGACCTAGTCATGTTTGGGTGGTGGAGCTCGGCCTTAGTGATGACGGAGGTGGTCGTGTACTTAGAAGAGAAAGAGGTGGAGTTTGGATTACTTTTGAGGTAGAATACTATATTTTTACTTTACTTTTTTTTTTTACCTTTTTCACCATTATTTTCCTAAGTAAGAAAGTCGTTAAAATATCTTAAAGGAAGAAGAAGAAAGCTAAGAAAAGAATGAATGGAATTATGAAGAAACGAAAGCATAAGAGTTCATATTAATAACCTTAGTAGCCTTAGCCTTTAAGGGAATGTAAGCCTTAGCCTTTAAGGGAATGTAATTTGACAAAAGTACCTCCCTTGCATCATTCCTTGCACAAGCATTACCCCTCCTTACATCATCTTCCATACTTTCCATCACTTTTTGCCACTTTACTTAAGGGTTAAATGTTGTATTTTGATGGAAAAATGGACTTCAGGCGAGATTTGATTTGACTTGTGTTGCATTTGGTGAAAATATCATCTTTCTGTATTTTTCTTTACTTCATAAAATACTTAGCTTAATTAAGCCTTAGTTAATATAAGTGAGGTGTTTATATCTTTGTTAATGTGTTTATATAATAACTATTCAAGTTTCAGAATGTTTACACAACTTATATTAAACAAAACGACGATTTTTGACAAAATGTTTTGCGGTCGTATTTCCTGTTTTTTAATCAAACTATTTATTTATGTAAACAAAACTTGAAAGTTGATTTTTTATCATCTTTAAATAATTAAATTCAGATAAATTGAGCTACAAAACCATATTGAATAATATTAAAATCCAATTGTAAATATACGACGTCGATTGGTCAAAGTGCGACAAAGTTTGTCTATCTTTATAAAACAAGTATATATATATATAACTTTACCAATAAATTTTTATCGTTTTATAACAATTTAAAAAGAATTATTTATCATTTAAAAAAAAATTGAACATATATCCAATTTTATCGAAAACTGGCTTTTGTCAATTTTACGGTGGAACTCCAAAATCTCTTATTTTTGTAAATCAATTCTAAAAATAAGTTTACCGTTCTTATTTATAACATAAAATATGATTATTTAAGCTTGAAAATTTTATATTTGAATATTTAAAGTTAATCAAATATTCCATTTAAAAGTGATAAAACTACGGGTCGTTGCATACTTTCCACCTTAGTAGAATTTTGTCCTCGAAATTAAACCAAAACCCAAAACTCATTAATACTTACTCAAAACAATCTTTAAACTCAATTATGTATGATATACATAGATCATCCATATGTGATATATGATTCGATCTTTTATTTGAAGCCGTAACTTTAATTCAAACTAGTAATGATCCCCCAATGTGCAGACTCTGATCAGGCTCTTTGATCAGAAAACTTCGTTTCCCTTACATTGCTCTCAACTATTATAGAAAATTTAAATACCCAACCAAAAACTCCCATCAATGTTCATTGTCAAGAATCGAGAGATATATCCTTTTTCGGGATGGTGTAAATACCTCAAAGTTCTGTATTCGAATCTTAGATCAAAATTGTGTGACAAAATGATCTAAGTAAAACATACGTATTCAATTAACTTTCCAAAACCTTTATGAAACTTTTATATCTTTTGTTTTTTTAATATTTATTTACAAAATACTTTTATCCTTTTTCCAAAAGAAACCATTTCAAATTGAAAGATGATTTACCTTTTACTATTATTTTTCAATAACTTCTCTTATTAAAATTTTATCTCAAAATGCTTTCGAAATTTTTTGTTAATAACTTCTATTTAGATAACTTTCCCTTTAAATTTTAAAAGATTAGGAAAGGAGTTCCTAAAATTCCTTTTTATTAAACATATATCTTTTACACTTTATTTTATAAAAGACACCTCTATAAAAACATTCTTAAATAATTTTCTTAATTTAAACAATTTTTATAAAGCCATTTTTAATATTCCTTTAAACTTTTTATTTCCAAATATATTATTAAAGTGATTTAATGGAAGATAAAAGAAATGCATGGAGAGAATAATCCAAAATGAGATTTATTAATTAACATCATATTTATACATCCACTTCTAACCCTAGCCTGTACTACAGGCCTACAAAATACTGCTTACCATCATATAATTATATGGATACTAATATTACCATTCTATCTTTGAGCCCTCTTTGAGGTACATGGTACTTTATCCTTGATTCCCAAGTCTCCCATCTCATCTTGGGATAGTCCTTCGTTAAATGTCTCCTCTCGGAGCACTAAATGCAAGTCTGTTTGGGACAATTTTGACTTCATGTTTTAGGTTCTTACATCGGTAGCAGCCTATTATCTTCTTTGTTTCAATTCTCGGTTTCTTCTTTGTTCTAGGGCATTCACGTAGAAAATGTCTTTGCCTTTTACACTTGAAACAGAATATATCAACCCTAAAAGATTTTTCTTTCTTCTTTTTCTTTGCTTTCCTTTTATCCCTTTTCTTTATTTTCCTATCCTTACACTGAACTTCATAATGCCCTTCTTTACTGCAATAGTAACAGTCGAGGTCAGTATAAGGTCCTAGTTTTTCTTTTTCCTCAGCTTCTTTTCTTGCACGCATTCTATGTGATTTCTTTAGATTAGCCAATCTCATCATCCGACATATAATAAGACATCCTAACCTAAGTGATATTCCAAGTTACTATCAAAAGTTTCATACCATTACTTTCTTAACTTATCCAAATTACTTGATTCAAACTTGTTCGCATTTGAACTTGCCTTGATTGTACAATGATAAGAAGAATATTTACTAAGTGTTCAATACCATTAGCCCAATCCAACATATGATTGATACTTAAAAGATTATTCCCACTATCACCAAATAGAACAAGACCTTATTCTTGGAACTTTCCAAAGGGGTAGCACCTTATAAATTTTCCATATCATGTGAATATTTATACTTTTGTGTATATAAAATATACTCTTTTTGAAACAGTGTGTAGATTCGCCTTGTTTAAGTATTTAGGAATTACTACCAATGACGTGGAGCTCTTCATGCACTGACCATAATTCATAAACCACTCAATATATTAATTACCACAAAATATTTTTATATAGTATAACAAATATGCGCTCATATATACAATACTCACAAAACTCATTCTAGGGTGTTACTAATCACATCTCTAATGAGTCACTCATTCTAGGGTATCACTAACCCTATCTGTAATAAGCTTTACCCCCACCAAAGCCTAGGTGTTCGCTCAATCTAAGCTCTGATAACAAATGTAATGACCGAAACTTTCGACCCTCGAAAATCGACACCAATACATCCTCTTACCACAAATCCAAGTGCCGAAAAGGCCCATTGTTAGGGGAAAAAGAACATAAAGATAGAACAGAATCTCATACGAGTGGAATAACATATATTATTTCAACAATAATCTTTATAATGGAAAATCTCGAATACAATATCAGAGTCTAACCTAGATTTAGCCTAGAAAGTTATAAACCCTTCGTCCTTACAAATGCTGAGAAATAAAAACAAATGCAATAGACGTAGTGGGTAACAGAATATGTCCCTACGTAGATGAAGATCCCCAGCTCTCTTCAGGAAACTCCAAGCGTCTTCAACTAAACCTAAAACTACTTGAATCTGGTTCGAGTAATTTTTAATACACGGATCAGGCTTTATAAACCTGCATGAGAAATTCGAATCATAAACATATGACGGAGTCATAGACGGTTACTAAACAAAACTTTTAAAAAGAATAGTATCTCGTAAGGCTACGCTGCTCATAAATACGGATGGCTTTTTACCTTACGATAACCAAAATACTTTATATGAAAATCACCTTGATATTATTATTGATGACATCAGTTTGAAAACACTTTCAAATAAATATATATACAAAGAAACTATCGATACCCGGACTATGGTAATATTCGGACTCGGTCAATGGAATATACCGGATGGAATATATGATACCAAAAGGGGTATCCGAAATATTTGCAAAGCATTACAACTATTTTGGGACTACAATTAAAACCGTAAGGCTCGTATTTGGAATTGGATTTCCAACATGATCGGGAACTAGTGTCCTTTTCATTCGATCCATGCATAACAACTATAGTTCCTGTAACGACCCAGAGTTTCAGTCATTTGATTTTGTAATATTTAATTGATTTTAAATATTGAATAATTATTCTTATAAGTCAAATAGCTAAAATTTCAAATATAACAATTTCTTTGATAATTTTAATTATAGAATTTAATAATTGAATTTTTTTAAATAATTTAATCTTAGGTTTTAAGTTGGATAAAAATACTTTCAATGCTTTTTAAAATTCTATTTGATTAGAATGAAGATAATAAAACTTTTAAATTGGATTTAAAAGTGATTTAACTGATTTTGAAAATATCCTGTTTCAATTAATGTGTAAAAGTAGCTTTCCAATGTACTGTCTTGGATTTCAACGAAATCAATTTTATTGGATTCGTAATAGTTAGTTATTATATGCCGATGATTTTCATGGCGATTGGACATGTCATTTGGTCGTGTAAGGTCGAAACACATATAAATTAATTTCAGAAATTTAATATAATAACTTGGTTTAAAAAACTATCTTCTACATACGATCGAATTAGGTCACGAAACAAGTTCCATTGTGATTGGAATAGGGGTATAACATATAGAAAGCCAGGTGGCACATCTCGTTTGGAGTTCAAGATTTTCGGGCGTTTTGTGGATTATGATTAAATGCGTGTGTATATATATCAGCCATATCTAGCCCATGCTCTTCATTGTTCTTGCCATACCTCTACATGTTCCAGGCTATATCCACATACCTCCATGTTTAAAAACATATTGTCTTCTTCTTTTCTTCATGACAGTAAGCTAAAAAAATCAAAGTAAGAAAGTTTCAAGAACTTCAAAATTCAGTCTCTCCCAAACTATTAACAATTAGCCAAAATGATATGAATTAAAGTTGTTTGTATCAGTGCATGGTATTTTTGAAAATTTGGTGGATCGAGATTTTGTTGAGAAACGTTTGAGTTATCGGCATTAAACAGCAAGAAGGAAAATATGTTCATAAACTTCAAAAATCGATTCTCCCCATCCGCTTTGAATTGGAAGGTGTCATATGCATCGTTGGGATCATATGACGATGTAGTATTTTTGATGAAGTTTTGAAGAGTTTCTACGACGACAGATTTCGATGTTCAAAACTAGGGTTGGCGATCGTCGGAGAATGAAGCATCGGTAGGCGAGTTGGATCTTAGCGTTGTGATCGGGACGGGGTATTGCTTTGATTTTCTAAATTTGGCGAGGAACAGAGTCGAAAGATGTTACATTTTTTTAAGCTACGCAAGTTTTTTCTCCAGGGCTTTGGGTCGGGTTTTATCCTAGGCGACTGGAGGTTACGCTGGCGATGCCATCGCAGCAAGGGATGGAATGGTGGAGTCAGATGGTGGGTTTAGATCGAGAGTCATGTGCACGTACACGCAGTGCATGTTAATGGTGCAGAGGGGATTGAAGAAGAAGAAGAAGAAAAGGGAAGGCAGGTCGGGTTTGGGTTCTTGGGCCGCATGGGTTTGGGTGGGTAAGATTTGATTTGGAATTTAGTCATTTATTCTTAGTTTTAAAATGTTTAAACTTCACAAATCAATAACTAACTCAATATAAATCCATTTAATTAATAGATTTTTGCGTTAGGTTCGTATTGACAAGATTTGCGATACATAACTGCTTTGGATGAATTTGGAGACAGTTGAAATTTGGGCTAAAATCGAACGTCGTTCGGTTTTAGTTCCAAACCGAAATGCCTCCGCGACAATAGAAAATTTCATTGAGTTAAACTCACCTTTTTGGTCAACTAGTATGATATATAGTTGATAAAATTTGTTGGATGATTGTTTGAATGAATTACTATATTTATATTAGTTGGATTGAATATTGCCGGCTGTTGGAGCGGATGAGACCATATTACATTCTCGTGTAAAAGCAGATGACCCTTATGAATCCCGCCTTGACGTGGTTGCTTATATTATATAATTATATAACGTTTATGATGCAGGGGAAATAGGTTGGAGGGATCCAACAGAATTCCTCGCTATTGCTGAATTATTTTAATAATATTTCTTTTATGTGGATTATTGAAAAAATGAACGTGGTTGTGGACATTATGGATATAACATTTTTATATGTTTGAAACCAAAACCCAATAGTGATAGAAATCAGTATCGATATTGGTTAAGCATTGGTTAGTTATAGGCCTTAAATTAGTATTTTGAAATACTATAAGTTGCCATTGAATTGAAATTGATTTTGAGACCAAAATGATTTTAAATCCGAAAAGTGGGTTTTTGGAAAAGTATTGTTTTAAAAGTAATATAATTATATTAATATTGCTTTAAAATTTATTTAATTATAATTATATTATTTTAAAGTTATTTAATTATAAGAATATTATTTCAAGGTTATATAATTATATTAGTATTATTTTAAAGTTATTTAATTATAATAATATTATTATAAGGTTATCTAATTATATTAGTATTGATTTAAAGTTATTTTTTTATAGTACATATGTTTTAATGGATTTATCAAAAGGTTAATAAATTAAAAGGTTAATTATTTCAAGAATAATTATGGTTCGAAATTAGTAATAAGGATTATTTATAAGGTTTTGGAAATAAATTATTACTATTTATAATAAGGGTAAAGATGAATTATTATTGTTTTTGAAATGATTAATTATATTTTAAGATGTTTAAGATTAATAATAATTATTTATTTATTCATTATGTTTAGTCTTAATAATTATTTTATATAATACTATTTTAGAAGTAAATGATCTGTATTTGTTTATAAATACGTTCGACACCCATGAATAGAGTTAAAAGACTTGTATCTATAAAGGAACTTATAAAATGGGTTGGAGACGCAATGAAGATTATTTACATGGTGAACAATTTTATAAATGGTTAAATATTTATAAATGGACTTAAGAAATGGGTTTATTGATTTATAAAAGAAGTTTTATAAATGGTTCCAGAATTTTTATAAAATGGTTTATAGTTGGTTTTAGAGAATTATAAGAAGTGTACGAATGATTTTTTAATCGAATTAAAATGGAATCATTCTCAGTTTGTAGTTATACTTATACCATTGAGATAAGTATATGGATATTTTTTAAGTATTACAAATACAGGAATTGGTAGATATATCTTTGTACAAGTATTCTTATACAAGTAATTTACAAGTGGTTTTATTTATGAAGATTATAAAAGGAGGCTAATGATTGCTTATATGCTGAACCAATGTTGGTTTCTCCCTATGGAATTAATCCCTGATTGAATGTTTGTTACTCGATGTTAATAACCTACTATCGAAATTGGACCCAAAACGTAACTTTGGAAATATCAAGAAAAAACACGTGAGTTATATGGCATAGTCATCTCTAATGATGATGTACTATGCATATAAATCTCGTTTCGTTCTCTTAGGATAATGGTAAGGAATCCGTCCACTAACGGTTAGGAGGTGATCTTCGATATTATCTTTGACAGTTATTTGCTAAAGAACCAGGTTGAGTTTACCAGAAATTATCGAACGTTGTTTTGAAGAGACCGGGATCGGGTATGTTAACAAAAACTACTTCGATCCAACGAATGTGTTTCGAGGTGAAGACATCTTGAAGATGATGAAATTAAAGATGGAGCTCTTAAGTATTTTGTTCAGTCCCAGAATGAACTGTATGGATGAATGATGACATTGCATTGTTTCCTGGAAGGCAGTGTTAGCATTCCAAGTAGGAAGTGATATATAAAGGTAAATCCTAACCTCAAGCTCATCAACTGGAAAATGATAAAAATTGGGGATGCAGCAGGGCCAAGTGGGTCGCTGTTACACCCTTAGTTTTTAATAACGTTATTCAGGAGATTTAATTAGATAAATTAAATGGAATGATGTAAATATTAAGTGATAAAGGGATTGAGATTCGAATAAGTAATTAAAGGTTGTGCTTGATTAATTAATTAAATGGGCATAAGAATGGTTTATAAGCTAATTAAATTACGCAATGGCATATTGGGAAATAGTTGCACCCTTCTACCATAACCTTCATATATTCTCATTCCTTATACAATTCACGTTCATTTCTCATTTTCACAAAAACAATCAAAATGCAAACTAGTAGAGGAGCTGGCCATTAAAAAAGAAAGAAAAGAGGAATTCAATCAAAATCTTGGGATTCAAGCTTAGGGGAAATTAATCTCAATCCAATCTCCTTATCTTAATCAAGGTGAATAATAATTTATACCATCTCTATTTTTTATGATCATATGTTTTTAGATTCAAGATTAAATTCGTTTTTATAATGATTTTGATGATAATATGCTTGAATTATGATTTGCTCGATTTAAACAAAATCATTTAAATGGTTTAAGGCAACCCCAATTCAAATTTTTATTTGAATGCCATGGAAAAATTATATGTTATGTAAAAAATGATTTTGGAGTTGGATTTTAATTTTGATAATTTTTTAAGCTATGGAAAGATTATAATGAATTTTCAAAGGAAAATATGGTTAATTGGGTTTAGAAATTTATTTCAGAAATTATATTGAGAATTTGAGTCTAAAATTTAGATATGTTAGATAACATGTTGAAAGTGAATTTATATAATTTTTTGGGGATTTTCCTAAGTGAATTACTATGAGAATTAAATTATTTTATAAGAAGGACCTAAATGATGTAATTGTTTTGCATAAGGGAATGGCTCATTTGCTAAATTAACCTTGATTTAGATAAGAAATTAAGCGGTAGTTATTTTGGTAAAGAATTTGAAAAATTGAGGCAACCAATCACATGTTTACACGTGGGCAGGTTAGTTAGAAAGTATTTTCTTTAATTGACATTAATCAGATTACCTAGAAAAAGTGGGTTCCGCTTCATTCATAAGTGCCTTTCGACTCTAATGCTTCCGCGTCGACCAGTCGAAAACAACCTAGGTCAAAATCAATACACATGGTATCAATGATATTGGCACAAAGTGGATTGGAGAAAAAGCGAAAGGCATGATGCCGAAAGCATTGCTTCCGATGGGGTCAATACCTCTAATTTTCTTTTAAATAAGCGCATGCCTTCGTTTTACTAAAGCTTTTGAAGGAGTCGAAACATATGCCGCCGAAAGGGGTTTTCTAAATAGATTTCGAAGAAGGTTGCCATCTTTCATTTTTAAGTATAAGCTTTCGAATGAGTTCTTTGTTTATAAAACAATGCTTTCATAAATGGGGGTTCCGACCTAGTCGAAACCCTGCTGCCATTCTTTTGCCTTTCGAGTGTATTGAAGTCCCCAACGCTTTTGAAGAGTGGTTTTTGTTTTAAAGATATACTAATCCACTTCCAAAATTCTTTCGAAAGGGTTCAAGGGTTTCGAAGGCAATGGCTTCAAAAGAGGGTTTTGATGCTAACCTTCAATGTTTTACACAAAGGTTTTGAAGCTTTCGAAAGGATGGTGCCGACGCCATCAAACTTTCCCCAGACGATTTTATATGAAGAATCAAGGTTTCGAAAGAGATACTTTCATAAATATTCACTTTGACCCAAAAGATGTTTGGAGTAAACCTAAAGGTTCCGAAAGGGGAACTTTCATTGGTTTCAAAACTATGTTTCCAAGGACTACTAAGTAATGTTTTGATACTTTCGAAAGGTATATTTTGGTTTCTAAAGAGATGATTTAAAAAGCTTCGAAAGGCTTATATGCGATGTTTTGAAAAGAAGTTTTCTATGTTTCAACGGAGGTTATCTAGGAGTTTCGAAAGTGATGTTTTAAGGTTCGAAAGCCTTAGTTTTCAAAACAAATAACACAATCTCATTTTAAAAGAAAACCATGGCATAAATAAAGTGTTTTGAAATGGAGTTTTGAAGAAGTTTTCCTTAATTAATGGGTTAAAGGGATTAACCAAGTTTTATATAAAATGATTTCAAGGATGTTAAACCATGGGGATTGGTATTATTATGTTTTCTTCTTCATATATTTATTTGAATATATTCACATTGTAATGGACCTATAACTGTATTTTGGTGAAGGGTAGAATAACCAGTTATGTTGAACCAGCAGTGAATATAAATTAAATTTAGCTCCTAAATGAGTAGAATTGCATCGAGGAGGTCAGGAAGAACAGAGTATAGGATGCTAAAATATTAAAAGAAGATATTGGCATGGGCTAATAGGTTCACAATAAGCCCATGAAAAATGTGCATAGGAAAAGATATTGGCAGGGGCCAATAAGTTCGTAGTAAGCCATGAAATCTATGTATAAAGGAAGATGTCAGGAAGACGGGTTCATAGTTAGACCATGAAAACTATGATTTGATATTGGGTGCGCCAATAGGTTTGTAGTTAGCACATGAAAAATATATCCAGATTAAGAGACTGACAAAAGTCAATAGGTTCTTAGTCAACCCATGAAAACTAGGATAAGAGGAAAGATATTGGAGTTACCAATAAGTTCAAGGAGACCCATAAAACAATGATTGATATTGGCAGGGGCCAGTATGTTCTTAGTGATCCCATGAGAATATGAAATAGGACAGGAAGTCCATAACCATTCAAAAGGTTATTAATCAGCCTATAAAGCTATTAGGTCAATGACCCAAGAAATTATAAATGAGGAACTTAGTCAGAAATGGATAGGGATAGTAAATCCAAAATCGATTTACTTGTTTGCATATCATCATATTATTTTGAGATGTTTTAACCATTGTGGATGTAGGGGCGCAGTATATGGTTTTATAAAGTTTTTAGGATACTATTGAGAGGAAACCCGTTCCACTAATTGGCGTGGTGTCACTCAATATCTAAATGGTTTGAGATGATGGATTGTTATTCATACCAGACTTTATGTCTAACTCGAATTTTATATTTTCCCCTTAAATCTCGGGTACACAACTGACTTTGAGTAGTTTGAAAATTGAGGTTTTCAGGTACCTCTTTAGACGAATAGGTTTTGAAAGATGGGCAGGAGACATGATAGCTATCTAGAGTTCTCTATTATTTTGATTCTGTTGCGTTGTTGTTGTAAAGGTAAAGTTGTCTAATTGCCTATATGTATACCCAGTTCATCCGGGGGGCATCTTCATATGTCGCTCTTGGTGCATGTTGTAATAAGTATATTTTCTCTAAACGTGGCGCTCATTGAGGGATTATGTAATAAATATTAAATGCTTTGAAATGGAATGAGAAAGTTGTTTGTGATTTTAAATTTTTTTTCCATATCCATATGTTTCTAACATTACTGTATGTGGTCGCCGAAGATTAATAACTACGGATGACTGCAGCATCCATAGTCGTAGTTTTGGATCTCCAAGTAAGGGATGTTGCAGTCGCTCCGATTAGCATATGGTTAATACAAATCAAGATCAATTACTATCTCTTCTTGTAGGCTTCGAGGCCCAAGCAGAGTGATCATTTTCGATACTACTAGTCAAGTGTTAGGCCAGTCTTATGTGACACGGGTACAAGGTGTTCTTGTCAGGCCCCGGTGCATTTATCTAGAGATGTACCTTCGGAAGGTAGTTACTTACCTTCTCATAGCATGGAATCCATTCTCCAATTAGCACCATATGGACTTAGTTGTGCCCAACTATGCTGAAAAGTGAGATGCAAGCATTTCAGCTATATTCATATTTTACTTTGATCCTTAGACATTAATATAATATAAATGGATTTTCTATAGAAATTTTTTGGTTATCATAAGGTAAAAACCCATCTATGTTTATGTGTGGTGTGATCTTACGAGATACTTTTGATTTCAAAGATTTTTCTTATAATTTTAAATCCAGTTGGGTTTTGTGTTCTCATGCTGGTTTTCCAGACTAACTCGAGTGTTGTATTATTATAACGCTCGGGACAGACTGAGCATATTACATATTAGTTTGGATGTTTTGAAGCTTCAGGAGACAAGTTAGAGGCCCAAAGATGTATTCATGTAGATGGTTATTTTTCCATTGTATTTATTATTATATCTATCAGCAATTGTAAGGACAAGCTGTTATAACTGTCCAGGCTAAAATAGGTTAGTGTACTTTGATTTATTTCAATGTGTATATACATATTGAAGTTTTGCTTTTGTGTAAAGATTTGTTGTATATTATAGACTATTCGTTCCGCTGTAAGATTCTGTGTTGTTTAGTTTTCTTCTTATTTTCTTCTATCTTTCTTTTTCCCTAACGATTGGGTTTTTCGACATTCGATTGCTAGACACGCAATCTAGTGCATGTATTAACGTCAATTTTCGAGGGTCGAAAATCTCGGTCGTTACAATTCCCGTGGTGACCTTAATTCTTTTCTCAAGCTAGCCACTTGGAACTGCACTTGCTTTACTACTATGGTACATCGTATTTGCTCAATTGCTTTGCATGGTCTCCATCGGCCTCTAATACTTGTCCATTTCATCATCTTAAGGCAACAAATGCCTTTCATTCCTCATAACTGATAGCCCAAAATATGTCCTTCGGACCATATAGTATCTCGTATCATGCCTAGAATGTGAGGCTCGTGAGTGTCACGATCCACATTTTTATACAGTTCGAACTGACACTTTAGCATGCTTGTCTAGTTCAAATTGAACAGAAAGACGGAAAGTAAGAAAAAAAAAATAGAAAGAAGATGGAAAGAATCAATCAACACAGAATATCGTAGCGGAAATGAACAATCTATAATATAGAAAAAATCTTTACATAAAACAAATTATAATATTTACATAACAGATAACAATCAGAGTACACCAACCTATATAGCATGGACAGTTATAACACCCTGTCCTTACAACTGCTGATAACATAACTAAAATGCAATGGAATATAATCACCTAAGTGAATACGTCTCTGGGCCTCCAGCTCCTTTCCACGAAGTTCCAATCTTCCAGCTAAACCTAGAAATATGCTTGGTCTGACCCAAGCATATAGGAAAAACCACGCCCGGGTCAGTCTGGTAAAACCAACGCGAGAATTTAAAAAATCCTTTAAAAATCAAAGGTATCCTGTAAACTTAACCACGGTTCTTTAGGAAATAAACAGACTGAAATTAGATCGAATATCACCTCCTAACCGTTAGTGGACGAATTTCCTTATCATCGTCCTAGAAGAACGAAACGAGTTTATACGTTTAGTATAGCACCTTCGACGGTAATTTTACTATATAATTCCTGTGTTTCTTTTAGATATTTCTAAGGTTATTTTTTTGGATCCAGATTTGATAGTCGGTTATTTAACTATCAATAATCAATTATTCAATCAAAGATTCATTTCCCACTTAAATCACCAAGCATTATTTAATTTAAAATTGCAATAAATTAAATCTCTTAATCAAAAGTATATACTTATTTCATGGAAATAAGTATATTCACAAACCATTTCCTTCAGTATTTGAAAACCTTTTTAATAAGAATGGAAAATACTCTACGGTATCAACCATGGATTCGCAGCTCAAAGATTACGTCACTATCCAAGAGAAATTCAAACTTAACTATAGGCAATCTCTGCCTTCCAATTACGCCATGAAAGTATACCGTTACTTTTCGAAAACTTTATTTAATAATTATCTTAAAATAATACTTATAAGGTTTCTATATAAATCATCCAAGTTAAATTTAGGAAAATACTCTTTTATATAAGTTTACTATACAATATATTATTTTTAAAACATTATTAATTTTTGAACAAATTATCTTGAAATAAAGCACTTTTATACTAGTCGATCCTTAAGTAATAATTAACTTTAAAACAAATCACCATAAAATAACTTTAATTAACAATTTATATGCTTTTAAAACAATTAGAATAATTAAATAACTTTTGAAACAACAATTAAATAATTTAAATGACTTTTAAGGATAATAAAATAATTAACTTTAAATCATTTTCAAATAGTTATTAATTATCTTTAAAACATCAATAATAAATAAAAATTATCTTTTAAATAACTTTGATTCCAAAATCAACTACCAAATTAGAAAAGATGCTTATTAATTTTAATGGTACTTAATCAAATTACCATTCGTCCCATAACAATCTAGAATAACAGATACAGATATTCATATCAATCTATTTTTAGTAATTCATTAAACATCGTATTACCTCATACAATTATCCGAATAATAAATAGATACCCGTACAAATATAATAGCAGAATAGGGATTTATTTTCTGCTAGTCAATGTCCAGAAACTCGTATATTCGGTAATAATGGTAGAACGGTGATTTATTCTGCCAACAGGGGTCCAATTTAATACAAATAATGGAACGGTGTTTAATTCCGCTAAGCAGATGTCAAACATCGTAGTTAATCAAATTAACTCATCACTATTCTTATCTTGGCAAATGATTTTAATAGGTAGATCATACACAATTAAACGACGATATTTGTTTAAATGGGGTGATTAAATTTCTATCTGTTTAAAGTATACCATAAATTTTCACTTATTCAAACTTGACAACAATTTATATGACAATGTAGTGTTCGTCGATATGAGCCTATCGCAATGAATCACGCTTCAATCGAAATTCGTATGCATTAGTTATGATATTTTAAAATTAACAATTTATATTTAAAACTTGACCATTTTAAAATACCTTAAATTATTACTAAGTCAAATCAGAAAACGGGATTCATGAAAATGAAGTACTCGACGATACGAACCCATCGCAAAAAGAATCGTGATAATAGGGTTTCGTATGTACGAGTTATGGTATCCCAAAGTTTCTAGTTTTATATAAATATAAATTTAAACATTTTTTTTATTATTATTACTTATTTCATGCGTATGGGACAAAGTCTAAAACCACATAACCCATGCATTTCCTTCTTCCCCCTTTCTCCTCTCTAATTCATTCTAGTTTTCTCAAATTCATGAACCTCCGTTTAGAAGATACATTCCCATGTCTAACACACTTGGACTCATGCTCCACCCCACCTGGTTCGACTATTGCTCAGCCCTACCACATCGTTTGATCGACCCAAAACCCTTTCCTTCTCCAATATCTCATTGCCATGGCCAAGCGTGCAGCTGTGCATGTGCACACCCCTTCCAGGCACCAGCATCACCGCCGTGACACCCAAACCCACTCCACTTCGTTTCCTGATCCCCCTTTCTGCCTCGTTGAAGCTCCAACGGCCCTTAACCATGACCGAACCTTCGTCCAAACCCGACCGAGAAACCATGCCCACAACTCTTCGAACTTCTTACTCCTTACCCCTACTAACCTGCTCGCCGCCACCATCGTTCGAAGCCACATTCTCATCACCACCTTTATACCAAATGCCATGACTTACGGTTACACCACCATTCCCCAATTCCATCGCGTTCCAGAGGTAGGAAACCGAAACCCTAAAACTTCTCGTCGTTCCCAAACCACATCACTAGAACGAAATTCCTATGGTCGAAATGTTGCTTATGTTTCCATGGTCACGTCGAAGCAAACGATCTGCTGCCTTGTTCATCCCCAAACCCAAATTAAATTTTTAATTGAAAATCTTTCAACCTAAGATTTCTCTTAATTTAAGATCCTAAAAATCATGAGTTTTCCACTAAAATTCATGATTTGGTGATACAATCATGATTACAGTCTCGATTCAATGTTTAAAACATGCTGAAAATTTGGCAAAACTGTGTTGCTTACTTTTATTTTTCCATTTCATACAAAACATAAAAAGAACAAGCTACATACTATTTTTAGTGTGTTCGACACTCAATAACGAACAATTCATTAGTTTAGATCATCCATAATTTCAAATTCAAATGAGAGAAAAGGATTTTTGAAGGCAAGAAAAACAAAATTTTGAAACACTGTTAACATTTCACAGAGAAGGATAAAAACTTCCAGGCATTCAGATTTAAAATCCACACATTAAACATTGTCGAGACTTTTGAAAACTTCCAATTGATCTTTAGTCTATGATTTGAAAACTTGAAAATGTTGCTTTGCCTCCGAATTTGAGCAGGGTGCTTTTTTTCTCAATAGTTTTTTTATAGATTTTTTTACAGAGTTCAGTTTACAGGCTTTACAAACTGAAGCTACATACATACATCTCTACATACATGTGTTGCAAGGTGAAAGGATGTGTATGTTGATGGATCGAAATGAGGATGAAGAGATATTTGTTTTGAGGTTGAAAAGAGGTAAGGTAGATGTTTTGGTTTTTACTATATTGGACCATACAATGTACATGTTTATACATATATGCCATTACCCATTTTGCTTCTTTAAATTTTTACCAGGCAAAAGTTACCAGACAATGTAAAACCATCCTCTTTTATTTATTTTACTTCATTTGACTTTAATCATGCTTTCAATCATATATATATATATATATATATATATATATATATATATATATATATTGAAAACAAGAGATATAAAGGGGTATTCAATAAAAAAAATCTAAGTGTTCATATTCCTATTTATTTTTATATTTAGAATGTAAAATAAAAGTTTGCTATTTACAAAAATGCATTACTCAAAATACTAGAAGTTTTTTCTATTCCATTTTATATATAATAAAATTTTGTTAAACCATTTCTATTTATTATAATTCATATATATATATTCTTATATATTTACTTCTTTCATTGTTTTCAATATATATATATATATAACTATATTTATTTAGTTCATATATATATATATATATATTCCACTTACTATTACATATATTGTTCTTAACATACTATTTTTATTTTAGTTTATACATATTTTAAATTCTTCTTAAAAAATGTGTCTGTATATACAAGAAAAATCCAATTTTAAACTCTCTCTATTTATAATACACTATATAATTCATAAGCCAAAATTATTTCTATTTATAAAATATTCTTCTTATTCATTTGAATTTGTTTTTCTTAGATTACAATAATTTTTTGTTATCCTGAGTGTGTGTGTATATATATATATATATATATGTATGTGTGTGTAAAAGAAATTTCAAATAAATCAATTTTCTATTCTATAAAAAAATGAAAATTTAAAATATTATCTTGGCTTAAAACCATTTATGTTTACCAAATATCATTTAACGGGAATTTATTTTGGTTAAAAGACCATATTATTGAATATTAAAATTAATATTCAAAACCAAAGACGATAAAAATACTGGGTCGTTACATTCCTCCCCCTTAAAAGAATTTCATTCCGAAATTTCAGCATAAGAACACTCAATATTATCCGTAAGCCCGCATGATGTCCATAGATCATACATATACAAAATCTGATTCGATCGCTACTCGAATACACGACTCCACCTTCAAACCAGTAACGCTTACACGATTTACTAGTGCAGACCCTGATTAGGCCCCATGATTAAGAGCCTCTTCTCTCCTTGCATTGTTGTAGCTAAGATGGAAAACCTTAGTTCCACGTCAAGAACCCTCATCAAATGCTTACCGTCAAAAGTCAAGTAATAGATCCTTAATCGGAATGGTGTAAAACATCTCAGAGCCTTATGCTTGAATATTAGATCAATCTGTAAGGAAAAAATGATTTATGTCCATCTCACCCATTTATTTAATTGGTTATCCCTAATGCCAATTATATTACTTCTAAATTATTTGTGAAAAACATTTCTATAATACATAGCTTAACTTATACAATCCTCTATCATCCTCCAAGTGTATATAAAACCATAATTCAAAATTTTATTTTGAATTCTCTTAAGAATTTAAAACACTCTGTTTTTATTCAAAAAACTTTTTGAAACGATATTATATGCTTAATCCACAAAAAAAAAATATAGTTAGCCCAAATAACCCCAAAATTATGCAAAAGAATTGGGTGCTACCAAACAGTATTACAGACTTCCTTACAAGAAGAATAACACTTAAGAGAAATGTTTACCATCCGAACGTATCTCTTACCCATTTTCATTATTTTCGAGCCACTCGAACTAGTTAAATAAAATTCACCTCTTTCTTCCAAACCATTTTGAAACAATTTCATAAATATATTTCCAGCAAAATATTCCACCAAAATATCCAATTTGCTTTGGATTTGTTCAGGTTTAAACTCGTCCCAGTCGTACAATAACAAAGAGAATATTTACTAAGTGTACAACACTGTTTGCCTAAACAAACATCTGATCATCACTTAGAAGATTATTCTGATCATGACAAAACAAATATCGACTTATTCCCAAACAAATCTAAAGAAATGCCCATTTTTCCACTAAATTCCTTTTTCAAAGATATTTATCCTTAAATATATTTCTAAGCAACTCTTTTCCAAAATATTAGTACATCCAAAACCCCTTTAAGACCCAAGGCTATATCTAATAAAATTATTATTTCTTTTCTCCAAAATCATTTTGAATAATAATATACATTTTACTTTATAGTAAATCAAACCATACTTTTGAAACCGAATCAAAACTATTCCACCTAAAAATTATATAGCAAGGTCCTAATAGTAACGACCCCCTATTAAGAAACTTGGAAATATACTCAATACCATTATTAACCCGTTAAACCTTGAAAACCATTTTGCCAAAATCATGAGGATTTATATTCTTAAATTCCTTTTATTTAATAAGGCACATTATAATAAATCAAATTTATAAGTCATTTCTAAATCATTCCTAAATATATTTTTCAAAATATCCCAAATTTTCTTTTAATAACATTTACTTAAACTTAATCAATTCAAGCTTTATATTTTTTTTAAATATTCACTCAAGAATATCCAAATTCTCTTTTAAATAAACAACAATTAGAAATCAAATTTTTACTCAACATTATCAACGAATGCCTTATATTCAAATTTGTGAAATTAAATTCATGAGGCACTCGTTTCAATGTTTCCAAAATTCCTATTACCTAGTCTAGATTCCCAAACGAAGATTCAAGATAGATTTATGGATAATAGTCATTGCTCAGAAATGGACGAGCATGACCGTTCAAATCCTAGATGATAATGATGGAGCACTATTATCCCTAACAACCAAGCATAACCAAGAATAACTACGGAAAACTTTTCTTTATGTAAAATATATCTTCAGGTAAAATTATTCCACTTACCCATATTAAAACAATACTGTGTCAATTGGTCTTGTCCGAGTGTTTAGGGAACCCCGATCGATCACATTAGCCAAATGCATCGGCCAGAATTCTTAAGCTACTCAACTGAACAAGCAACACAATACAAAACATTTTTATATCACTAACAGATACACACTCTCTTGTATATATATACACTAAAACTCATTCTAGAGTGCTACTAACCCTAAGTCTAATGGGTTACTCATTCTCGGGCATCACTAACTCTATCCATAATGAGTTCTATCCCACCAAAGCCTAGGTATTCGATCAACCTAAGCTCTGATACCACAACATCATGACCTACTTTACCGTACAGTTCGAACTGACACTTTACCATACTTGTCCAGTCCAAATTGAACATAAAGGCGAATAGTAAGAAAAAGAAAGTTGAAAGAAGATAGAAAGAAACCAATCAACACAGAATCTCACAGCGGAAACGAATAATCTATAATATAGAACAAATCTTTACATAAAACTAAACCGTAATATTTACAGAACAGATGACAATCGGAGTGCACCAACCTATAAATCACAGACAATTATGACATCATGTCCTTACAACTACCGATAAGGCAACTAAAATGAAATGGAATATAATCATTTGCGTGAATATGTCTCTGGTCCTCCAGCTCCTTTCCCTGAAGTTCCAATCTTCTACCTAAACCTGGAAATATGCTCGATCTGACCCGAGCATATAGGAAAAACCACGCCCGGGTCAGTCTGGTAAAGCCAGCATGAGAATTTAAATCATAAGGAATTTTATTCATTATAACTTCCAAAATTCTTTAAAAATCAAAGGTATTCCATAAGACCATGCCACACATAAACACGATGGATTTTTCCCTTACTATAACCAAAACACTTTTTATAGAAAATCCAATGATATTATGATAGTGTCTAAGTACAGTTACCTATTCAAATAGTCAAAATTGTTACATTAATTAAATTCCAGCATACTAGGCTCTACAACCAAAACCGTAAAGGCACGTATTGGAGAATGGATTCCATACAAATGGCTAGGCACTGGGGTACCACCTATCACAATATATATCTAGAAAATGTACCGAAGACCATGCCTGGATCCCCTGCAACACAAGACCGAACTACCCCTAACCTGGATAGACCGAATATGCTATCACTCCGGGTGTTCCCACCCTTTCTGAGTTCCTTCCATGCACCGTAGTAATAATATCCAAGGGTATCTAGAACGGTGATAAACATACCCTAATTGGGAGCAACCCATCTAGCCTTGCTGCATCTCCCCTGATTTTCAGTCATTCCCGGTTGATGAGGCTTGAGGATACGATTAACTTTTTAAGGAATTTACACTTGGAATGCTCATTGTCCTCCAATGATAATGTACTGATAGCATTCATTCATACAAGTCCGTTCGAGGTCAGAATGAAACCGAAGGCACTATTCCTATTATATCTGTTTTGGAATCATCCTTAGGATTAGTAGCGATTAGCCCTTGCACTTTAATACTCCCTCCTTGATTCCATGCTTCTATCTTCATTTCGAAAATGTATTCGTTGGATCGAAGTGGTTTTCAAATAACTTATCTAATCCTGATCTCTTCGAAACAACATTTGATGTTTTTCGGTAAATTTAACCCCGGTTCTTTAGGAAATAAACAGACTAAAATAAGATCGGAGATCATCTCCGAACCATTAGTGTACGAATTTCCTTATCATCGTCCTAGAAGAACGAAACGAGTTTATACGTTCAGTATAGCACCTTCGATGGTAATTGTACCATATATTATTCATGTGTTTCTCCTACATATTTACAAAGTTATGTTTTTAGGTCCAGATTTGATAGTCGATTATTTAACTATCAATAATCAATCATTCAATCAAAGATTCATTTCCCACTGAAATTACTAAGCCTTATTTAATTTAAATTTTTAATAAATTAAATCTCTTAATCAAAAATATATGCTTATTTCATGCAGATAAGTATATTCACAAACCAAT
This sequence comes from Allium cepa, assembly GCA_030765085.1. Lineage (NCBI taxonomy): Eukaryota > Viridiplantae > Streptophyta > Magnoliopsida > Asparagales > Amaryllidaceae > Allium > Allium cepa. The sequence continues at coordinate 749,096,852 of CM060941.1, forward strand.
TCCTTTAATAATATTTGAAAACTGTTTTAAAAAAAAGGGAAAATACTCTACGGTATCAACCATGGATTCGCAGCTCAAAGATTACATCTCTATCCCAGTGAAATCCAAACTTAAATGTAAGCAATCTCTACCTCCTGATTACGCCATGAAAGCATACCATTACTTTCTGAAAAATTTATTTAATAATTATCTTAAAATAATACTTATGAAGTTTCTATATAAATCTTCTAAGTTAAATTAGGAAAATACTCTTTTATAAAAGTTCACTATATGATATATTATCTTTAAAACATTATTATTTTTAAACAACTTATCTTGAAATAAAACACTTTAATACATACAAATCTTTAAGTAATAATTAATTTTAAAACAAATTACTATAAAATAACTTTAATTAATAATTTATATGCTTTTAAAACAATTAGAATAATTGAATAAATTTTGAAACAATAATTAAATACTTTAAATAATTTTTAGGATAATAAAATAATTAACTTTAAATCATTTTCAAATAATTATTGGTTATCTTTGAAATATCAATAATTTACAAAAATTATCTTATAAATAACTTTGATTCCAAAATCAACTTCCAAATTGGAAAAGGGGCTTATTAATTTCAATGGTACTTAATCAAATTACTACTCATTCCATAACAATCATGAATAACAGATACAGATATCCACATCTCTATTTTTAAAAATTCATTCAACATTATATTTCCCAATATGGATTATAAATATATATCCGTACAAATATAGTAATATAACAGGGTTTTAATTTCTGTTAGTCAATGTCCAGAGACTCATATATTCAGTAATAATGGCAGAACGGTGATTTATTCTGCCAACAAGGGTCCAATTTAATACAAATAACAGAATGATGTTTTATTCTGCTAAATGGATGTCAAACATCGTAGTTAATTCAAATTAACTCGTCATTATTTTTATCCGGACAAATGATTTCAATAGGTAGGTCATACGATGAATTTGTTTAAATCGGGTGATTAAATTTCTACTCATTTAAAATATACCATAATTTTTCGCTTATTCAAACTCGACAACAAACCAGTTGCAATGAATCTCGCTTCAATCGGAATTCGTATGCATTAGTTATGACATTTTAAAATTTACAAAGTAAATATAAATTAACAATTTATATTTAAAACTTGACCGTTTTAAAATACCATAAATTATTACTAAGTCAAATCAGACAACAGACTTCATGAAAATGAAGTACTCGACGATACGAACCCATTGCAAGAAGTATCGCGATAATCGGGTTTCTTATGTATTAGTTATGGTATGCCAAATTTTCTAGTTTTACATAAATATAAATTTGAACATTTTTATTTTGTTTTATTTTGTTTTATTATTCCTTTTTTCATGCATATGGGATGAAGCCCAAACCCACGTAACCCATGCCTTTCCTTCTTCCCCCTTTCTCCTCTCTAATTCATCCTAGATTTCTCAAATTCCTGAACCTCCCATTACTAGATACATTCCCATGTCCAACACACTCAGCTCAAATTCCACCCCACCTGGTTCGACCATTGCTCGGCCCTTCCCCATCGTCGCGACCGACCCCAACCCTTTCCTTCTCCAATATCTTATTTCCATGGCCTAGCGTGCATACTGTGAACGTGCATACCCCAACCAGGCACCTGCATCACCACCGCGACACCCAAACCCACTCCACTCCGTTTCCTGATCCCCTTTTCCGCCTCGTTGAAGCTCCAGCGCCGCCGAACCATGATCGAGCCTTCGTCCGAACCCGACCGAGAAACCACTCCCTTAAATCTTTAAACTGCTCGCTCCTTACCCCACTGAACCACTCGCTGCCACCACCGTTTGAAGCCCCATTCTCATCACCGCCTTTATGCCAAATGCCATGACCTCCGGTCACACCACCATTCCCCAATTCCATCGCATTCCAGAGGTAGGAAACTAAAACCCAAAACCCTAAAACTTCTCGCCGCTCCCAAACCACATCACTAAAATGAAATTCCTATGGTCAAAATGTTGCCTAGGTTTCCACGGTCATGTCGAAGCCAATGATCCGATGCCTCATTCATCGTTAAACCCAAATTTAATTTTTAATCGAAAATCTTTCAACCTTAGATTTCTCCTAATTTAAGATCCTAAATCATGATTTTTCCTCTAAAACTCATGATTTGGTGAGGCAATCATGATTACAATCTCGATTCAATGTTTAAAATATGTTGAAAATTTGGCAAAACTGTGTTGCTTACTGTTATTTAGCCATTTCACACAAAACATAAAATGAACAAGCTATATACTATTTTTAGTGTGTTCGACACTCAATAACAAAAAATTCATTAGTTTACATCATCCATAATTTCAAACTAAAATGAGAGAAACAAAAATTTTGAAGGCAAGAAAAAAAATTTGAAACCACTGTTAACATTTCACAGAGAAGGATAAAACTTCCAGGCATTCAGATTTAAAATCCCCAACTTAAACATTGTCAAGACTTTTGAAAACTTCCAATTGATCTTTAGTCTATGATTTGAAAACTTGAAAATGTTGCTTTGCCTTTGAATTTTAACAAAGTCTTTCTTTTTTTCTGCACGGTTTTTTTGGCAAGGTTATTTTAAAGAGTATAGTTTTACAGGCTTTACAATCTGAAGCTACACACATACATCTCTATATACACATTTGCAAGGTGAAATGATGTGTACGTTGTTGGATTGAAAATAGGATGAAGTGACATTTGTTTTGAGGTTGAAAAAAGGTTAAGGTACATGTTTTGGTCATTACTATATTGCATCAGACAATGTACATGTTTATACATATATGCACTTACCCATTTTTCTTCTTTAAATTTTTACCAGGCAAAAGTTACCCAACAATGTACAATGTAAATCCACCCTCTTTTATTTACTTTTACTTCATTTGACTTTAACCATGCTTTCAATCATATATATATATATATATATATATATATATATATGTATGTATATATATATTGAAAACAAGAGATACAAAGCGGCATTCAATAAAACAATCCTAAATGTTCATATTCATATTTATTTTTATATTTAGAATGTAAAATAAAAGTTAGCTATTTAAAAATGCATTACCCAAAATACTAGAAGTTTTGCTATTTCATTTTATATATAATAACATTTTTTTTGGCATAGTCGACGGGGTTGGTTGGTCCCCTACCACTTTATTAATGCACCGAAGAGAAAAAACATACAAAAACTAAACAGGCCACACACACAAACTAGCAACAAAGCAAATGAAAGAGGCAACAAAGTGTACCAATACAAAGAAAGAGAAAGAAAAGAAAGGAAAAAAATAAACAGGAAAAAAAATAGGCAGGAACAGGAATGCACACCGTTTAGAGAGCGACTAGTATCCCCGGGTCGATAGCAAACTTTGCAGTGCTCAACCCCGCTTTTATCTCATAGGAGAGGTGACGAAAGATAAGTTCTTCATTCTGCACAGTCTCCAACTAGAAGATACGCTGGTTTCTTTCCTTCCAAAGAAGAGTTAGGAATTTCTTTAAAACGAAGAAGAGAATCCTATTCCTACTATCTTTCATGTCAGTAACTTTGAGAAGAGCACTCCAAATATCACTGTTCCAAAGCTGTGCATCCGAGTAACCTAACTTGTTCTATAATTTTGTCCACATCTCTAAGACGAAACCGCACTCGAAGAATATATGATCTCTAGTTTCTGGTTCAGTGCTACAGAAAGTGCAGTTGATCGGCACGTCCATTCCTCGGCTAAACAGCTTAACAAGCGAGTGCAAAGCATTATTGATTACTTTCCCAAACATGATATTTTCTCTAGCATTATTATCCCTGTACCAAACTCTTTTATGCCATTTACAATCATCAGGCTGTCAAGGTCATTCAAGTACATGTACACAGGCTTGTTTTTGAAGATGCTACCTATACCTTTTCCAGTGAATGATATGGCTGGGGTTTAGGGAGACCTCGGTGGCTAAGATCTGGTTCCATATGAGACGAACAATCTGATTCGATGTGTTAGGGAGCACGAACCCACCATTGCTAAACACATCCATGACCTTAGATTTTGGATGAATGCCAGATTGGGTGATGTCATTGTACGTAAGCTTCGTACGAAGAATGCAACCGTGGGCTAGCCATGGGTCATTCTAGAATTGGAAATTGCACGTTATGCCGTATTGAACACAGAGGAGATGCAATCTCGCAAGTTTAAGATTGAGCACCAAGTTCAGCTTATGTTTTGAGGGGGTTGCATGCTCCAGAAATCCCTCCTTTTGATAACACTGTTTTTCGACCAGAGGACCCATAGACTGTTTCTATTGTTTATGAAGTTATCAAAGTGTTTGATTAGCGCTACCTTATTCCAAACTGCAACATTGTGGATACCAAGACCACCTTTACGTAGAGGTTTCTCAATATGCTTGTATGATATCGAGGCAGTGAAACGTCCATGAATGGAGCCTTTCCATATGAATCTCATAGCTGCAGTTCTGATCATGTTGATAAGCTTTAAAGGTAAAATGAAGGTTTAAGCGCAATAAACTTTCATTGCGAAAATCACTGATTTGACTAAGGTTGCACGGCCGGCCTGACTCACAGTTCTGGAGATCCAATGCTCTAGTTTAGACATGATTTTTGCACATAGAGGGAAACATTGGCTGGTTGTAATCCAGGAAGTAGCAAAAGGGATTCCAAGATAAGTTGTCGTATTAAAATTGGGCTGCAGTCTCGTGGAATTGAGGAGTGCAAGAGTTTTCTCATCGTTAAGGTCAGCTAGCATAATCTCTGATTTGACTAGGTTAATTTTCTAACCAGTTTGTCTGTAGAAAGCATCCAAGGCATGCATAATGGATTGAATGGAAATAGGATCGGGTTTGCAGAAGACGATGAGATCATCGGCGAACATGAGGGAGGTAATGCATGGGTTACTACATTTTGGGTGAAGGTGGAACAACCAGAAGATAATAAGTTGTCAAGCATACGTGTGAGGAGTTCCATAAATGTAATGAATAGATATGTGGACATCGGGTCGCCTTGACGAACCCCCTACTTACCTTTGAGATATCCTTTCGCTGAATCGTTAATAACGATGGAGTAGTTAACTATAGATATGCAAGTGTAAACCCAGGTAATAAAGTGGGGAGGAAAGTTCATGTAACCAAGAATATGGACTAGCGAATCCCACTGTAATGAATCAAATGCTTTTCTGATATCAAACTTCATCATCGCTTTAGGAGACTTGTTTTTGCACTGCCCTTTGAGAAGTTCATGAGAGAGTAAAACATTGTCTAATATACTTCTGCCCGAGAGAAACGCAGATTGATTAGGGGATATAATGTTAGGGAGTACTGCCTTCAGGCAAGAGGCTATAATCTTCAAACCACACTTATATATCGCATTGCAACATGAGATTGGCTTGAGATCAGCAACAGTCTCAACGATGGCTGATTTAGGAATGAGGGCGATATTTGTGTTGTTGTATGTGTCCATGACCCTTGAGCTCATGAAAATGGTTTTAATTTCTCCGCACACATTAGGTCCAACTATGCTCTAGCTAGAAGTGTAGAAAAAGGTGTTAAGGCCATCCAAATCACTTAATGAGTTTGTGTTAAGAGAAAACATGGTGTCTTTAATTTCAACTTAAGAGATTATATTGCAGAGAAAGGCATGGTCATGTTGATTAAGCTTAGGAAGAATATGGGGATCTATGTCATCAATACATGGGCTGAAGTTTTCGACATTACCAAGGAGTTGAGTGAAAAAATCAATGAACGCTTTTTCGATGGCAGGTCTGTCCATTTTCTCTTTACCATCCAAGTCAACGATTCTATGGATGTTGTCATGGTTGTGTTTCTCTTTAAGATTTGCATGGAAATATGCAGTGTTTAGATCGCCTTCATCATTCCAACGAGGGCACGTCTTTTGCTTGATCAAGGACAGCTCCTTCTGTAGTTCCAGTTGATACTACTTTGCTATGTAAGTTTCAAGAGAAGCCAAGCTTTCATTGTTGGCATTCCTTTGCATTTCTGATTGAATCTCCAGAAGTTTCTGTTTCCAGATGTTCGATTTCTTGTAGCCATTCCCAAATCTGGATTTGGACCTCTCTCTCAGCGCCTCCTTCGTAGCCCTGAGGTTTTTCTATAAAATGAACATAGGGTTACCACAGTTAGGATAGGACCAACCTTTACGCACAATGTCAAAAAATTCATGTTCTTTAGTCCAGGAGTTAAAAAATTTAAAATGAGGTCTTCCTCTCTTGACAGCACCACCCATGTGGATGATTTGAGGCGAGTGATCGGACAGGATAGGGTTGGGGATATGGTTAAATAAGGTAGGCCAGGTGTTCAAGCCTTTATGGTTGGAGAATGCATAGTCAATTTTACAATAAGTTCTAACACCTTGTCTTCTCTTATTGTTCCAAGTGTATCTAGCACCAGAGACTTTAGTTTCAATCAAATCAGCATCTTGAATTGCGTCATTAAGAGGTTTAATATTAGCAAGGGATAGGGGAGAGCCGCCTATTCTATCCAAAGGATAAGAGAGAAATTATAGTCACCACACACCACCCAGGGGTGGGTGTCCTGTCTTAAACTAGGGAGAGGCCAAGGAAGGGAGCCCGGGAGTTAACATCGTTCTCAGCGTAGACGAAGGTGAGGTAGCAAGACATATTACTAGGGATGAACATGCTATGGCAGCGGATAAATTGAGAGGAGGAGACGATGGAGGTTAGGGGGTGGACAGACGGATCAAAGAGGATTAAGATACGACCATAAGGGCATGGTCGAGATTGTGAGCTATCTTCCAGGTTGGCATAATTAGATGGGCTACTCTATGGGACAGAGAAGAGTTCAATTTGGTTTCAAGAATTGCCAAGATACTCAGGTCATATTGTGTAATCAGTTCTTTACATAGATGGAGTTTAGAGTCATCATGAGCTACATGGACATTCCAGACACATATATTGTGTGTCACTGAGTAAATTCGAGAGATTTAATTATTGCTTTCTTCATTTGCCTTGTTAAGGCACCTGAGGTTTTGATGTAGCCGAGGATGGAAGCAGAAAGGGGGGAGTTCGTGAAGATGGAAGCTAGATTGTCAGATGGAACAGAGTTGGATGAGCTTGAAGGGGCAGGTGATTTCATGGGATTGAGTGGGCGAGGGCCAATATAGAGGAGGAGGTATCAGGCTGTGGGATGTAGGCTTTGGAAGGGATGATATGACTGTAGGGGTTAATTTGTTCAGACACAGCGTGCACAGCTTGCATGATCACAACGTTAGATGATGGCCTACTGGGAGGGGAGGGGTTTAGTTAGGGGACTTCATTCACATTGTGATGAGGCACCGATATCGAAGAAGTATCGATAGATTGTGGGAGGACTTAGGGAGCTGTGTCAACATAGATAGGAGATATTGTGTGCACGTGCACACGTTCTTACGTGAGAGATTTTGCAACAGAAGCTAAGGGAGGTGACATGGCTGTTTCGTTGAGTTGTAGAACTGAGTTGGAGTTTGAAGTGACTTTGAAGTGTGAGTTGCATGGGGAAGTTTGCATGGTTGTTTGTCTTTCACGTGAATTGTTAGGGGAGGCAAGATAGCGGCTCGGTTTGGGAGATCGGATAGGACTATAGGGTTCAGAGAATGTGGCAGATGGGAAAGAGAGGGGAATAGGGTCAGGGATGGCATTAATGACATGAGTGGTTGGGTTTGGAGTATCAGTAAGGCTTAAAATATAAAGCGAGCTTGTGATTGGACCGTACACTGTAGACTCATGCAGATGCATTGCTGTGGAAACGTGCTCTTCAGAATGTGTAATATTACGCAATATATTTAATGAATTTGCTACTGCCTTTTGTGAAGATTTTTTTTTCCTGTTGTGCTTTCCTTCAGTAGATCAACTTGCATCATTTCCTCAATTTCTAGAGTGCCTTGCTCATTCAAATTGTCAAATATATTATGAGTTATGGTCATGGGCTGCTCTGCACGTGCGCTATCTTATAGCGTTTGAGTTAAGATTTTATCATTTTGTTCTATACTGTTTTCCCTTCTTTTGTTACCAATTTTGGTGACTTTTTTTTTCCTTATTGGTTTCCAAGAAAACTACTTCATCAACAACTTCCACTATTTTAGAGGCTCCGACCATGTTAACAGCCTTCGATGGACTTCTACCAGTAACCACTTTGGGAGGGATGGGGTTAGCAGAGTTTGTAGAAGAAATATGCATTTTTCTACCATTAAATTTACCTACTTTTTGCCACCTTAAAGGAGACTTTCCTTTATACACTTCTTTATGCTTAACTGGGGCTTTAACTTCAACTTTGTCTTGCTTGTTTTGGTTCAGTTGAGTTGTGTGAGGGACAGGAGACGCTTGCATTTCACAGTTTTCACTAGAGTGACCAAAAGAGACACAATTTACGCAAATTAAAGGTTTCTACATGTAAGTTACTTTGATTTTTTGGGTTCCTCCATCAACAAGTTTAACCAGAAACTCATCAACTATATCATTGTCTGGACGAATCTCAATTAAACATTTAGCAAAATGGAGTCTCTCCAGGCTTTCAGTCATCGTGTCCATACACAACAGTTTACCTAACCTACTCGAAAGCAAGTTGATACCAACATGAGTCTAGGAAAACAGGGGGATATAGTGGAACAGCACCCAAACAGGAACAGAGTGTACGGAGCCACATACATTACTTATTTTGGAATCATTAGGCTTGACAATATAAAGTTTGTTCTTTATAATAATTGGATCCCCATTTAAGATACTTTGCTTGTCCTCTTCACAAGGGAGGAGGAAAAGAAACATGACACCATCAGATTTGATTTTTATAGATCCTTTAAGTTACCATACCTACTTGAGTTTATGCACCACTGCAGTGAAGAGTGAAGGACAGTGGTTTGTCTAAAAAGAAACCCATGAGATTCTCACTCCAGATTTGGGATCCTGCTTCATCTATGCTAGTTGGTAGGTATAAGGCTCCGTCTGAGTAAGTTGGCTTCATCTCAGCTGGCATGTACTTCCTAGCATTCCTGGGTTTCTCCTTGAACAAAAAAGTCCAGACTGGTTGAGAGAGGGTGGGTGTGGAGAGAGCTGTTGTGGGGTTGGAAGCCAAGAACAAGATAGAAGAAAAAGAAGCCTAGGGATGAGGTTGGGTCAGAAGGCCGAGGAGGGGAGGGTGGGGGTTGCGGTAGAGATGGGTTGATAGGAGCATGGCTCAAGGTAGGATTAAGGTGCGATGAAGGAATGGTGGGGATGTGACTTGGGAGAGTGGATGCCATGAGAGAGAGATTATTTTGGATTTAAAATAACATTTTGTTAAAATGTTTCTTTTTATTATAGTTTCATATATATATTTACTTCTTTCATTTTTTTAATGTATATATTTATTTTTTATAACTCTTTTTATTTAGTTCATATATATATATATATATATATATATATATATTCCACTTATCATTACATATATTGTTTTTAACATACCACTTTTATTTTAGTTTATACATATTTTACATTCTTCTTAACTATTGTATGTGTATATATAAGAAAAATCCAATATTAAACTCTCCCTATTTATAATACACTATATTATTCAGAAGCCAAAATTATTTATATTTATATTATATTCTTCTTATTCATTTGAATTTGTTTTCTTCAATTACATATAATTTTCTGTTGTCCTATATATATAAGAAATTTCCAATAAATCAATTTTCTATTTGATAAATAAAATATGAAACTTTAAAATGTTATCTTGGTTTAAAACCATTTATTTTTACCAAATATCATTTAACGGGAATTTATTTTGGTTAAAAGACCATATTATTGAATATTAAAATTAATATTCAAAACTCAAGACGACAAAAATTTCGGGTCATTAAAGTGAGGCTACGCTTTTTTTTCATAACGCCATACTTTGTTTTTCACAAAACCACGCTTTTTTCTTCCACAAATCACATTCCACTTAGAATGCCACATTTTCATTCCTTAATCACACAACTGATTTCTTCAAGCGTATAACATCTAAGCTCATACGTCTCAAAAAGGGTGTTAAACTAAGAGGAGTTGCCTCCTCCACCACCAAGCAGATAATACGCTGATAGAGATCAATTAATATGATCAGAAATGCACTGTCAGACACTCGTCCATACAAGTTCGTTCTAGGATTCAACGAAACCGAAGGCACTCCTCCTACCACATCTTTTTTTGGGAATCACTCCTAGAATCAATAGTGAGTAGTCCTTGCCTTATGGACATTTCAAAACATGATAGGACCACTACTATGATAAATATCTCTATATTGGAGCGACCCAGAGAATGTCAACAAGCAGTCTTTCCGCTATGAAGATCTTCGTTCTTTAATACAATGAAGATTTCAGAATGCAGACACCACTACCATATAAATATAATATGGGGTAAACCCCTGGGACTCGTGACAGTAATCTCAACATTCTAAAGATCTCTGATCTTCAATACTCATTATCTTTAACACGTCTTCACTTCTTAACGTATGCATTGGTTCGAAGTGGTTTTTAGATAGGAATTATCCAAGTCTGACCCCGGTTTCTCCAAATCAACCATCGATAAAAAGGCATTTAGGTATATAGGTGATTATCATACACATTCAATTAATTAACCTTTTATTAAATCAAATTTATCTTTGAGATATATTCATTGAATCATTTCTTTATCATTTTCAAAGTATATGGAATCATTAAGCCTTGTTATCAAATCCTTTGGTTAATTAAAACCCTTTTTAAATTTTGGAATAATTCTAAATCGTTTCAGTTTTTTTACTTAGCGAAAACATTTCCAATTTATTTATTTAATTCTCATATTGGAAAACATTATTAAGTAAAAAGGATCATGGAAATTATACCAATTCTACTCAATATCAATTTCTGTATTCAACCTTTACCATCGGTCGAATAATGGTAAAATCACCTTTTAAATTCACATGGATAGTACGGATTCCCTCCTCGAAATTTAATACCTATAAGAAGATTATTTCTATACAATCTAACTTGTTTGAATTTGGAAAATTATATCTTTTATATTTGGGAAATTTTGATCTGAGTAAATTAAATTGTCGGGCTAGTCTGGGTAACTAGGAGGGCAGGCAATTGGTTTTCCAAACCCAAGCCTAGAAACTACCTCATTGTCACTATAAAGTGGTCATGTTATTTCGTTGACACTAAATCTTTTAACATACTTAATTTAATATTAACTATTTTAGAGCATCTGGGCTTTCCCAACGATCTATTCCATTCCTCATTTAGATTTTCTATCGCACTTACAAATGGAACAAATGTACAAGTCGTTTTTGCATACTCATTTTCAAATCTCTTAATCATCTTTAAATTACTTAATTATTTATTTGAAAAGGATCACAAAAGATTCGGAAAAGAATGATTAAGTTAAAACCGTTGTTTGCAAAAGTTATTAAAGAGTGCTATGAAAAATTGTTGCAAATAGTATTTTAAAAGCGTATTTGGTTAAAATAACTTTACTATCATTTTGAAAATCCATAATTGTAACTCAAATTTCTTTTAAATTTTATTTAATAGGTTTATAAAATTTACTTCATATTTTTAAACATTTAAATTCATTTTAGATTAATTTCAAATTCGGGTTTTAAACTGCAAAATCGCAATTTTTCTGAAAACTAGTTTTACTCATATTTCAAAGTATACTTAAAGAAATATTGATTTAATATCTTCGTTTATATAAAATTATAATCTCAAATAATACCGAGATATATTCCATTCTCTACACTAATTTGAATTTTATGGCGTGAAATCGTTTTTCAATTTCTTTTCAAACTAGTTTTACGCACCCGGTTTTAACTTGTTTTTCAATTTCTTTTCAGACTTCATGTAAACACCTTTAAACGTTTGTAAAACATTTCTAAATCATTTTAAACTCATTATAACAAATTCTTTTCATATTTTAAACTCATTTTCCATTTCATTTCATATTATAATATTCATTTTAACTTTTTTTTACGTTTAAAACCACTAAAAAGGCTAAACAACTTCATACACATATTATTTATGGATTTAAATTTCCATTTAATTAACTATGGTTAATTACTAACCATTTCTCTTATCATTTATCAAATCAAGTTTTCAACCATATAACCAACCATAATACAGTTCAAGTTATCATCCAATATATTTATACTTTCAAATCATTACACTTGAAATAATTTAGAGAATAATTAGTAAAATGTGAGTACTCGGTTATGGCTCCATTCCACCAATCTTTTTCACAGATTCCCGAATTGATTTCAACGGCATCTCCTTCTCTTTTTCTTGCTCCAGGGCTCCATGATCTTGCTTCTTTCTTCCTAATGGTTTAGCCTAACCTTGATTGGGTGGTGGAGCTCGGCCTTAGCGATGACGGAGGTGGTCATTTAGTTAGAAGAGAAAGATGTGGAGTTTGAACTTGCTTTTGAGGTGGAATACTATATTTTTACTTTACTTTCCTTTTTTCTACTTTTTTAACCATTATTTTCCTAAGAAAAGAAGCCATCAAAATAGCTTAAAGGTAGTAGAAGAAGAAAGATAAGTAAAGAATGAATAGAAATGTGAAGAAATGAATGCACAAGGGTCTATTTTTATAGCCTTAAAAGCCTAAGCCTTTAAGGGATGTGATTTTACAAAAATACCCTCCCTTGCACCATTCCATGCGCAAGCTCTACATTCCTCCTTACATTATCTTCCATCCTTCCCATCACTTTTTGCTTCTATACTTAAGAGTTAAGGGTTGTATTTGGATGGAAAATGGACTTAAGGTGAGATTTGATTTAGCTTATGTTGGATTTGATGAAAATATCTTCATTTTGTAATTTTCTTTACTTAATTAAATGCTTAGCTTAATTAATCCTTATTTAATATAAGTGAGGTGTTTATTTCTTTGTTAATGTGTTTATATAATAACTATTCAAGTTGCAAAATATTTACACAATTTATATTGAACAACGATTTTTGACAAACGTTTTATAGTCACATTTTCTGTTTTTAACGAAACTATTTATTTATGTAAACAAAACTTGAAAATTGATTTGATACCATCTTAAAATAATTAAAGAAAGATAAATTAAGTTACAGAACCATATTAAATAATATTAATATCGAATTGTAAAAATACGACGTCGATTGGTCAAAGTGCGACGAAGTTTGTCTATTTTAATAAAACTTGTATATATATAACTTTTATCAATCAATTTTTATCTTTTATAACAATTTAAAAATCATTATTTATCATCTAAACAAAAATTGAACCTATATCCAATTTTATCCAAAACTAGATTTTGTCAATTTTACGATGAAACTCTAAAATATCTTATTTTTGTAAACCAATTCTAAAAATAAGTTCACCATTCTTACTTATCACATAAAGCATGATTATTTAAGTTTTAAAATTTTATATTTGAATATTTAAAGTTAATTAAATATTCCATTTAAAAGTGATAAAATTACGAGTCGTATAATAATAAGTTAATCAATAACGATATTTTTGTGCGCATATTTTTTTCATCATCGCCGTGTCACTTAGATATTTAGAGTTTGGTATAACTTCAAAAAATCTATTAATATTCATAATTAGTTACATAGATCACTTTTAAGTCTTTGGTTCAATCCGATAACAATTATCGATTAACCGATTAACTTCGACCAGAAATTTTTTCCTTATGTTGACTGTCAATTACGGTGATACCATCCTTCGCTAAAGAAAGATACGAATCATCTCTTGGATAGTGTTTCTGTAACAACCCGCATATTTTACAATTATATATTTAAATGTTTTATTTAAATATAGCATTGATAATTGAATTAAAGATCGAAATGTGACTTCTTGTACACAGTCGAATCCGGCTCGAGACCACTTTCACAGTGTTCAAATTGATGTTTACATCTTGTTACGTATAAACATCGTTATGTTTAGAATTGATTAGGATTTTAGTATTTTCATTTGGGCTTTAGGTTGTGTTCTAGGCAATTAACCCAACAAGATAACCTAAACTCTTCTACCAAATACCCTAACTCCTCTCCTTTTCCTTCATTCCATTCACAATTTCCTAACACTCTCAAGCTAAAGGAAAAATAAGGGAAATTAAAATTCCTAAGCCCTAGTTTTTTTTAGGAATTCAAATTCAGGACATAGATCAAAGAGAAGCTTAGGTAAGCATCCTCGTCATCTTCTCCATCTCACTCTCTCTCCAATTTTCAAAAATTCCTATAACCTAATCTAGGAAATCTTTGCTTTTGATATTAGATTGGAGATTCTGGAGGTGTAGTCGAGGAGGAATTGATCTTAGCTTGTTTTAGAGCATATCTTTTCTATTTTTGAGTTTAAAGGTGAGTTCTTGAACTCACATCTATGTTTATAGCGTTGATTGTTGTTAGGTATGAATTCCCAATGTCTATTTCTTATTCAATCACTTTTGAATTGAAATGGTTTGTTGAATTTTCCTAAATTTGGTATTTTGAAGTCAAAATTTATGAAAACCCCAGTATGTGTGTTTAGACATGTTCTTTTGGGTGTATTGAAGAGCCTTTAGGGCTGGGTTATCGCTTGATATAAATCCCTAGTCGCAGTTGCTCATTCAATTGCTTTCGAATCCGAGAAGTTGTGTAGGTTTGCCCATCCAAGGATTTGCAAATTCTGTCCGGGTACAGGTGACGGATGTCTGTGATTATCCACAGACGTATGTGCCCTTAGGGTTACAATTTCTCGAAATAGGGGACAGACTCTATGTATTTTCCACAGATGTCTGTGGTTGTCGAATTCTAGAAATTTGTTTAATTTTTATGTGGATTTTCGATATATCGATTTTTGATTTTCCAAATAGTTATTGTCATTCAATATCAACTTTGATTATCTCATTTCTGGATTTATGGTGTTTCCATTTGGTGGATTTGATATCGATTTCCATGTTTTGATTCACGTTATCGAAATGTGGATTTTTGTGATAGATTGTTTTTACAACCGTTCCTACGATTTGTCGCTTTTAAGTACAAAGGTTTTATACTAGTAGTAAATGCTAAAACACTTCCACAAAAATGATTTCTACACTACTTTTAATACAAAGCTTGATTTTAAAACTATTTTCTAATCTATTAGTATATATAAACCTTTACCTCATTCGTATGTTAAATCCAATTAAACGACTTAGCAAAACAAGTGGTATGGAACGCTTGCGTTTCCTTTATCGGTTAATTCTTGGACTTGTTCGATTTAAATCTTGTGATAATTTTTGAGTGGGAATCTGCAATACATTAGTAAATATTTAAGTTAAGCCAGTGATTATGGGACATGAAGCTAAACTCATTTATTTACTAGCTTAGTGTAATTTACACTTATTGATCAATGATGATCATTTTGTGATTTAGACTTGCGATGTGCAATGTGTCTTTGTCCGCGTGGGGGACTATACCCCGTTCTGTGGAGTTTCGGCTCAATTTGGTGGGGTAGCGACCCATGGTCTTTTGACCGTTTCTGGAGCTTCAGCTCATTTGTCCGCAAGGGGGGACTATACCCTATTCTGTGGAGCTTCGGCTCATTTTTATGGGTTAGCAACCAATGAGATAGCGTCCTATTTGTGATACACATGTTGGTGAGTTTTCATGCTTCCATTTGTGATAAGCCTCCCCTTTGTGCTTTCTGGATTTCTAAATATTGATTTCTGGAATTTGTGTTTCACCAATTTTTGTGATTTGCATTGATAAGCTATGTCAATATCTTTTATTTGGTGAATAAAATTAAAGAATATGATATTCATTTTGGATATTTGAGAAAACTTGAGATATTGTATGATTTTTATTGTTATCATATATATTTTTTCATATCTCTTATCCTATCGTATCGTGCATGATAATTATAGCTAGACTGATCCTTATTATTTTTCTTCTTAAATAATACTCAGGTCAGACCGAGGTGTTTCAGGTGTTCCTGCTTGACTTCTTAGCAAGGACTAATTTCTGACTTTTGGCTAACTACTTTAGCTTAGTAGTTTTATCTTTCATGTATACGAGATAGATATTCTTTGATGTATACATATTCTTTTGTGTAGTACATGTACCTATTCTTTTGTGATGTAGTGGATCTTGTATGACCACTACTACGATGTTCACTTCTATTTATTATATTGATATCTATTTTCGCCCTAGTGATATGAATATATGTGCCTGATTTTATGTTATGATTATTTTGTATTGATTGCGAAGGGCATTTAGCCACTGTGTAGTAGCTTTGAGTTTGTATTGGATATGTTAGATTTCCTCTTGAAATGAAATGCGTGATATACTATCTGACGTATTGGTACTCGCTCAAAGCAATTATACAGTTGGTCACTCCTCAACAGCCTTATTCTTCTTGTTAATCGATGGCATTACCCAGTAGTGTCCATGGTTTGTGAAAGTATAGAGGTAGGGCATCACAGTTTTACTTCAAGTAGATCAATATATGCCCAACTATGGTCGTAACAAGGTCGTAATGACAAGTAATTAACCAATATCAAATATAGCCTAGCTTATTAAGTTCAATAGCACCTTCAAGTCTGAAGACTACTGTATGGCGCTACCCTGAGATCTTCTATTTTTTCTTTGTTATATTAACCTATAGAAGACTCTCGTCGAGTCATTCTATGATTATTCTAAAGAAGCATAAGTAAGTAATCCATTTCCAACCCTAATGGTCATGAGTAAACCATCGTCCATCCATCATATAAAGAGCGTACATATATTAGTCTCAACATATATATATACACACACACACACACACACACACACACACATATATATATATATTGATGTCCTTTTCTCGATACATCTTGACTGGGAACATTTGAGGACTATGTATGTGTGTGTACACACAAATATACATATGTATCTATATATGTATGTATGTATGTATCAAGATCGATACTCATGGTTACGAACACATTCATAACTACATTCGATTAAACTCTTCTAGTAATGATTTTCAACTTATTTATGTTTAATTATTTAATCCATTATTTGTATCTCTGTATAAAAACTTATACAAATGAAAAATAAACTAGACGTATACATCATTTGAACAAGATTCTTTTAAGAGAGTTAAATTCCTTGATCAATTACATAATTGCCCTTAAGACATATCCTTAACTCTATCAGTTTAGACGGTCAAGAAATTGATGGGTAGGAAAAGCGAGAGGATCGATGAGCATGTGTGAGGCAAAGCTTTTTGGCTGCAACCCGGTCATCTATTGATGAGCAGTGTAGAGATGGTCATGAGGCCTGGGCTTCCTATTGATAATAATGCTTTGAAGGGCTACTGTTTGGTCCCAAGAAACAGAAGGGCGCCCCTATCTTCGAGAATCAAGCCACTTGAAGTGCGTATGTAAGTTTTGAGCCAGACCGGTTCCTTGTAGGGGCAATATGGTGTAAGCTTGTGCAGCCAGGCCCTTAACTGAAGGGCTTGATGTCTATTGTGAAAAATCTGAGCAACATAGTGTTTTGGCCAAATTTAAAATTCAATACTATATTTGATTTACTTCTTAAAAGTTCGGATCTAATATTTTTTAACTTAACAATAATATCTATTTCATATTTTCGTTCATAACCAATTAGTTAGAATGGGTACAAAGTATTTCTAAACATATTTGTAGATGATCAGATTTTGTCAAATCCAATTGAATATTCTATTTTAGGTAATAAGATATAATAGGTACCTGAAATATTTTAACATATTTGACATGATTACAATTACTCAAATCCAGTTATAACTTTTATTTAAAATTTGAATATAATACCGTAGCATTTATGTAAACTAATATATCGACCTTAATTTGATTGAATTACATGTTAAAATATAAATTACACAATTTTGAATTGTTTAATAATACAATGTTTTGAACATAATATATTAAGGATAAATTTATATATATATAGTACAAATCCCGAAAACTATATGTGCATATTTATATTCATACATTTTATGTGGACATATAATTATATTACATCATATAAGTCATATTTATTCAGTTCACATATGCATAATTATATACTATATTCTTATATGTTCATTATGTCATACACCCATCAGATCATGTTATTTACTTATATAAATATATATATATTATGGTTTGATATCCATTTACGAACATTGTCGTAATTGCTTAAATTTTATTTTTAAATAAAAACAAAATTTTAAAATGTTTCCTCATATAAAAATACCATCTTAACATATTAAATATGATTTTATTTAATGCTTCATTTACATTAACAATAACACGATCATGCATTAAACTAGAGAATTTTTTTGAATTTAACCCCTAATTGTCCACTACCTAGTGCATTCGAACCAACAATTATTATGGTTTTGACCAAAGCCCTAAACTTAGATGTTTAAGTGATATAGGTTGAGGAAGAGCAAAAATATGCGCAATATATCATTGTTTAAGGGTGCAACTTTAAAATAATAAGAAGTAGGACTTCCCTTAGATGATTGATAAGCGATGACTTTAGGCGTTATATCATGCTTCAGCAAAGTCTGCACGAGCTTTGATATTTAAATAGTTTAAATATTAACCGTGGGACAAGTCACGCAGTTGAGAAGTGTAGCGTTGGATTGAAATGATTCGATGATAATTTATAATTATAAATTAAAATGGAGATGATTATTATATAATGATTACTAAAATAAATTTAAATATTTGATATATAATTAATTTTAAATTTTTGAGTGTAAAATAATTTAGTAAATACAAGAAAACAGGGAGAAGGAAAGACGGTCATATTTTCGAATGAAGGATACAAGTTTTAAAATTTAGTTTGAATGACATTAAATGTTATATTAATATAATATCAAGTAAAAAAAATAATATATGAACTACAAAAATGAATGCTACGTTAATATATGCATTTCTTTAACTAAGAAAATGAACGTTATTTTAGTTCATCAAGCATAGTTAATCTGATGATGGTTTAATTAAGCATTTCATTTATCTAATGCTAGTTTAATATAACATTCTATTTTATCTGGTGCTATATTAATATAGTTTTCAATACCCTGCAGACTAAAGTTTAAAACTAACGTCCTTCATACTAAAATCGATATCTGGTATTTTCTTTAAAATAATATAATTATCCAACTATAAAGGGAAAGTAATAATTAATAATAGTAAATAATATATATATATATATGTGTATGTATGTATGTTTGTATGTATGTATGTATGTATGTATGTGTATATGTGTGTGTATATATATGTATATGTATATGTATACGTATACGTATACGTATATGTATGTGATATCTTATATAGGCCAAAATTATTTAAATATAGATATGATTTTATTTAACGCTGTCAATATTTACTAAATAATATGAATGACATTTGTTTGATTTGATTGAGATATATCATGAAATATACGATATTTTCCATGTGATCTCACCACTATAAATAAGACCTAAGAGTCTAATTTATACACTAAAATCCAAAACAAATTCTTATTATATCCTCCATTAAGATTCCTTTAGTTCTGGAGTTGCAAACTAAAGTTCATATTAAAAAGAAAAGCTCAAAGGGCTGTGCCTTTTAGATGTGTATGAAATCGACAGCATGGTCTAAGTAATCTTATTCCTTATCTTTAAAATATGTCACCTCACATAAATAATATGTATACATGCACACATACACATAACTTTAGCTCTTAAAAAACATTATTTTTTGACTTAAAATATTTTAAAACATTTAGAAAGTAATTTAATACTTGTAGATTATATATTTATACACAAATACACACACACATCGTATATACATTTAAATAATGAATATAAATATATACAATTTTTTTTATTTGCGCACAAAATATGATATTTTCAAAAACCCAAAAGGAAATAATTAAAATAAAATTATATATATATATATATATTAATTTGTTAAACATATATGAATCCAAAATATGAAATAAATAAACAAATAAATATACATATATATATATATATTAAATACTTATACATATTTTTATTTGCAAATAAATAACAAGAATTTTTAAATCCAAAATATAATTATTATGTGTGTGTATATATGGATTTTATAAAAAAAGGATAGTAGTCGCATATGTGTGTGCGTATATGTGTTAATATATCAACACTGATTCAAATATTATGGTTTTAAATTTAAATTAATTACATTTTTAAATTTATGGGATCAATTCAATAATTAATCCTAATCAATCAATTCAATTTTAAGCAACAAATAATTTAACAAAATAATTATTAAATTATATGTTATCTTAGTTATTGTTTCAAAATTGATTTTTCAATTATGTAAACAAATATTATTTGCACACATTATTATTGAACTACACACAATATATATAGGCAAGTTTCGGCTGCACCTCATTTTTGGTATACCTCAAATCCCCTGATTTTACCCATGTAACGACCCGATTTTCAATGCCCGAAAATCGACATCAATACGTCAACTGTATTAAATGTCGAATAATCGAATGCTGGAAAAAGGACCGTTAGGGTTAAAGAAGAAGAAATAGAAAACAATATCAGAATCTTACAATCGCAGCGGAATAAAATATAATAGATAATAACTGATCTTTACACAAAAAGAAACTATATCTGTTTTATACATTACATCACCATAGTACATCAAAATCAAAACAATTACTGGACAGTTATATTAACTTGTCCTCACAAAAGCTGACTATATAGCTTATACTCCACAGCGGAATATACTTCAAGTACGTGTGATATGTCTCGCCATCCATCTCGTTTCCTAAGCTCCACTGCAGTTCATCCAAAATCTGCACTCTATAATACTCGGTCTGACCCAAGCATTATAGCGAAATAACATCCGAGTCAGTCTGGAAAACCAGCGTGAGAAAACACACTCAATTGGATTATTATAATTTCCAAAATCCTTTTTAAAAATCAAAGGTATCTCGTAAGACCACGCCACTAATAAACATGTCGGGTTTCTACCTTACGATAACCAAAAATTTCTTATTAAATCCTCTGATATTATAGTAGTGTCTATATACATATACTTATTCAAATAGCCAAAATTGTTACATTCATTAAATTCCAGCAATACTAGGTTCTACAAACAAAACCGTAAAAGCACGTAGGGAAATGGATTCCATCAATGGCAGGGCTACTTCGGTACCTCCCATCATAGTACGTGTCTAGATCACCGTATCGAGGATCCACCCTGATCCCCTACTCCACAAGACCAGAGCTACCCCTTACTGGATAGTCCGAATAAGACCACCCCGCGGTTGGAATTAGTAATCGCCCAAACAGCCGAATAAAAGGGACATCTATACAAGGACAACCTTACCCTAGTTGGTTGCTAGCCACTTAGCCTTGCGTGCACCTCCCCTATTTTAGCCATTCCCGGTTGATGAAGCTCGAGGCTATGCGTTACCTTTTAAGCACACATTCACTTAGAATGCTCACCGTCCTCCTGATGATGTTCTGAAAGCATCATCCGTACAAGTCCGTTTCAGGTCCGAACGAAACCGAAGGCACTACTACTACTACATCCATTTCGGAATCACCCTCAGGATTAATAGCGATTAGCCCTTGCACTTTACTGCTCCATCTTCGACTCCAATCTCTTGTCTTCCTTACAAAAACGCTCAAACTGGATCGAAGTGGTTTTGGGGAAATAATCTTGATCCCGGTCTTTTCGAAACGATCAGCGCATTGGCCAATATTGATAGTCGGTTTTTTAACTATCAAATAACATCCACAAACAACCATCAGGCATTAATAATTTCTCAAATTATTTAATTCAAAATATCTTCGCAAGATATTTTCTACATTTCCACCATTTGAAAACAGTTTTCATATCATTTTTCTCTCGCGGAATAAATTTCCCAAATGTTGTTTATTTCCACTAAAAATCACCAAGTCTAAATATCTAGATTTTAAAATCATTTAAATCACTTTATCCAAAATATACACTTTAAAACGCTTAAAATAAAAACTACTTAAAACACTTTATTTAAAAATACTAGTTATTTGTATTAAATTTTCGACATAAATTTCAGCGTGTTTACCTACCGTACGATCAATGACAACTTCGAATGCTTAGAAATTTAAAATATGATAATAATACAATATTATGGATCCAATGGAATTGGTTTCATCGAATTCCGAGACTGTGCCTCGGAAGGGTATTTTTAAATATCGATTTAAATAATATATTTTCAAAACTTAACAAAACACTTCCAAATTCAATTTTAATACTTCTATTATCTTCATTATTATTAATATAGCTTTGACAAGACTTCAAATTATTTTTAACAAGCTCAAAACTGAAGATGCAATATTTTACCCAATTTCATATTATTAAATTCAATAATTTAATTGCCAAACAAACAGTGATATTTGAAATTCAAGTTAACTTACTTTCAAATATTTAAAATCAATTAAATATTCCTATTTCAAATATCCAGAAATTCCGGGTCGCCATATTCCTCCCCCTTAGAAGAATTTCATCCCTGAAATTACTAGCTAAGAGGAATGTCCCACAGCCCGTTATTATTATTTTCTTTCCTAAATCAACAGTTCTAACAACACCACAAACCCATCTTTTTATTAAGAACACACCAACACCCTTACTAACTTCCTAAACTCGTCCATAACTTCCAAACAATTCTTATTGATTCAACCAGTTCAAATTATAACTTAATTCTAAATTTTAAATTATCAAAATTTCTCGAAAAAAATTTAACTCCCAAAATTTTTGAAAAATTTCGCCAGCGTCTCCTTTGTGCGGCTAGCACGGTACAACTACAAAATGCCTCTAGGACCTCCAGATTTCAAAATTCACCTGTAGCGACCCGACTTTCTAACACCAGAAAGACGCATCACTATTTAAGAAAGAAAGAGATAGAAGAAGAAAAGAAAGAGAAGAAAGAACAACAACACATCAGAATCTCACAGCGGAACGAATGAAATATAATATATAACATATATATAGTATCATATACATCAGAGTACGCAACTTTGCATCTCAATTTAAACAGTTATAACCTTTCTGTCTAATATACAATGCAAGAACTACTATACAGAATAACACATAGTGATTCAGGTTTTCTTGACGAATTCTGGAGGAGCTTTGGAGAAGGAGGCTTCAGCGTGTAGATATATAGATAGAGTTTCCGCTATGTGTTATTCTGTATAGTAGTTCTTGTATTGTATATTAGACAGAAAGGTTATAACTGTCTAAATTGAGATGCAAAGTTGTGTACTCTGATGTATATGATACTATATATATGTTACATATTATATTTCATTCGTTCCGCTGTGAGATTCTGATGTGTTGTTGTTCTTTCTTCTCTTTCTTTTCTTCTTCTATCTCTTTCTTTCTTAAATAGTGATGCGTCTTTCTGGTGATAGAAAGTCGGGTCGCTACAGTTGGTAGGGTACTTAAATTTTTACGAGTAGCCAAGGGATTCAGGTTAGCTTTGATGAATTGTAGAGGATAAATGGAGCAGGAGGCTTCTGCATATAGATATATAGTTTTCCGCTGTGTTGGTATCTCTGAGTGTTTTCTGTATTGTGTTTGAGTTGTAATAACTAGACAGGTGTTTATAACTATCTAGTATGTGTTGTATTGTCTGTGTAACTCTGATATTTGTTGTGTACTATGTAATATTTATGTTATTAATATAATTTATTTGTTCCGCTGTTGAGATTCTGTTGTTGTTTCTTCGTCCTCTTCTTTCTTTTCTCTATTCCATCCCTTTCTTTCTTAAAGATGATACGACTTTTGTGGAGAAAAAGTCGGGTCGTCTCATTTGGTATCAGAAAACAAAAAGCCAAGTGGCTAGACCAAAAAATCATCAAATTTAATACAGAAATTTAAATACATACCTTTTGTTGGAAAATTAAATTTTATCTTCTGAAATCTAAAACACCAATTTCTCTTTTGCTTTTAATTACCTGCATGCTACTTATCAATAATACCAATCACAGAATCCAAAATAATTTTATACATTTCTTTACAATAGTTTCAATAACTATTTTATTCAAGTCTGTATGATGCACATATATCTTCCGTATGCAATACCAATTTTGATCGCTCACTCGATCACATAATTTCACTTCCAAACTACTATCGTCCACCCGACTTCCTAGTGCGGACTCGGATCTGGTTTCTTGATCAAAAATCGTCATTCTCCTTGCATAGCCATTTACTATGATAGATAATTTCCAGAATCGTTCAAAAATCCATATCCAGGGTTCGCCGTCGAAAATCGAGTGAAAAATCCCAACTCAGATCGATATAACTATCTTGAAATTTTATGCTCGAATCTAGATCAAATCGCTATGCGAATGAAATAATATATGTACATCCTACGTATTTTGCCCTAATTGATTATTAGCTATATCAATTTTCCTTTATATATTCACATCTATTTTGTTTTCCATTTACTTATCCTTCATTCATTATTAACTTGGAATATTTCTCCCACACAAGTTTACTTCAGAATTTTGTTATCCACTTCTTAAGTTTAAAATAATTACTTTATACTCTTGTGATAATGATTTCCTTTTTATCACTTAGTTTTATATCTATTCTATAAAAAAATTTAATTTTCAAATTTTAATTTGAACTCAACTTATTTCCAAACTTTAAACATTGAATTCTATTAACCACAACTCAACCCATATTTACTTTTCTTGTTATTGTAATTAGTTCCATCCACTAATTTATTTTAAATCTAAATGGACTTTATTTCCCAATTTAATTATTTTAGTCTACTTCAAATTAATCGTCCGATTTCACTTTCTTACAAAATTTAATTAAATATCATCCCCATATTCAAAATTCAATCCTTTTGCTTAACCACTTAAATCAATTTTCTCATTCACAATTTATATCCAATTCAATAAATTTTATTTCACTAACCATTCCATTAAGTCAACTTAGACTTACTTATCAAATTCACTTTTATTTATCTTGATTCGGTTATATTCCAACTCACTTTAAATTTTTAACTTCTATAAGTTTTCCACTTATTTAAATTTCATTTGCTAATCTTTTTAATTTACTTCATTGAATTGGTTTACTTTTCTAACTTATTTCATTTTCACGCTTCCTTTAACTTAACTCCTCTTAAGTTAAATTTTTCTATCCTAACAAATTTCAACTTTTATAAGTTCCCCAACTTATTTATATCCAATAATTTTTTTAATTAACTGCCAGAGTAGCGATTTCTCATATTTCAAAATCATCTTTGAAATCAATTATATTCAAAATCCTTTGGTATATCCAATTATTCCTTTACCTTCCAAAAGCAAACCAAATTTTTCCAACAAACACCAATTTAAAACATCTAGGTATCAATTCCTCTCTTGGAAACTCGAAAATGAATACCGATAATGTCGTGATCATCATCAAAATTATTTTCCAACGACCGAAAAGAGTTTAGTGCTTTTACCTTTTTAAAAGCTTTTCCAAATATCTCCAATTCCAAATCCTACCATATTTCAAATCCAATTCAAAAATATTTCCCAAATAATATCACCATTATTTCCCCCAAACCTTTGAAAATCATTTTCAGACTCAAAGGAATTTAGTTTCCAAAATTTCGAATTCCAAATTCTTCCAATTCATATTCAAATATTACTCTGGAATTTTATTTTAAGTTATAAATCACATTTATAATTTAAATTTATGAATTCTATTTGTACATGAATTTACTTCTTAGTTTTTAGTTATGATTTCAATTTCTTATTCAATTTCCGCACAACAATGATAATAATTAAATATTATCATTTTTCAACAACCAAGCAACCGTATATAACTATAATAATTTATGGAAAATTATTCCTTTTATATAAAAAAATAATTTGGATAAAATTATTTCATTTACCCTATTTTAAAACAATACTGTGTCGGTTTGCCTAGTTTAAGAGTTTAGACATCCCTACCGATATAGTTGGCCAAACTGCATCGGCCAGAATCTATAAACACTCAACCGATAAGTCGGCACAATATAAAACAACTTATATTCAATAATAAATATGCGCTCATATCTATTAATACACTCAAACTCATTCTAGAGTATTACGGACTCTATTTTTAATGAGTAATCCCCACTAGAGCCAAGGTTCTCGCTTAACCGTCAACTTTGATACCAAACTGTAACGACCTGATTTTTCGATGTCCGATAATCGACATCAATACGTCCACTGTATTAAATGCCGAAAAATCGAATGCCGAAAAAACGGACC
The DNA here is from genome assembly GCA_030765085.1 of Allium cepa. NCBI lineage: Eukaryota > Viridiplantae > Streptophyta > Magnoliopsida > Asparagales > Amaryllidaceae > Allium > Allium cepa. Next base: position 749,123,110 of record CM060941.1, read on the forward strand.
GTTAGAGTTAAAGAAGGAGGTAGAAGAAGAAATAGAAAACAATATCAGAATCTCACAATCGCAGCGGAATAAAATATAATAGATAATAACTGATCTTTACACAAAAAGAAACTATATTTGTTTTATACATTACATCACCATAGTACATCAAAATCAAAACAATTACTGGACAGTTATATTAACTTGTCCTCACAAAAGCTGACTATACAGCTTATACTGCACAGCGAAATATACTTCAAGTACGTGTGATACGTCTCGCCATCCAGCTCGTCTTCTAAGCTCCACAGTAATTCATCCAAAATCTGTACTCTATAATACTCGGTCTGACCCGAGCATTATAGCGAAATAATATGAGAGTCAATCTGGAAAACCAGCGTGAGAAAACACACCAAATTGGATTATTAAAGTTTCCAAAATCCTTTTTAACAATCAAAGGTATCTCGTAAGACCACGCCACAAAAAAATATGTCATGTTTTTACCTTATGATAACCAAAACATTTCTTATTAAATCCTCTGATATTATAGTAGTGTCTATATGCAAATACTTATTCAAATAGCCAAAATTGTTGCATTCATTAAATTCCAGCAATACTAGGTTCTGTAAACAAAACCGTAAAAGCACGTAGGGAGAATGGATTTCCATCAATGGCAGGGCTACTGGGGTACTGCTCATCACAGTACGTGGTCTAGATCACCGTACCGAGGATCCACCCTAATCCCATGCTACACAAGACCGAAGATTCCCCTTACTGGATAGTCTGAATAAGATCACCCCGCGGTTGGGATCAGCAACCGCCCACACAGCCGAATAAAAGGGACATCTAGACAGGTATGACCTTACCCTAATTGGTTGCTAGCCACTTAGCCTTGCATGCACCTCCCTTGTTTTAGCCATTCCTGGTTGATGAGGCTCGAGGCTATGCGTTACCTTTTTAGCACACATTCACTTAGAATGCTCAACGTCCTCCTGACGATGTTCTGAAAGCATTCATCCATACAAGTCCATTCCGGGTCTGAACGGAACCGAAGGCACTATTCCTACTACATCTACTTTGGAATCACCCTCAGGATTAGTAGCGATCAGCCCTTGCACTTCACTGCTCCATCTTCGGCTCTAAGCTCTTGTATTCCTCACGATAACGTTCAAACCAGATCGAAGTGGTTTTCAGAAAATAATCCTAATCTTGGTCTCTTCAAAATGATCATCGCATTGGCCAATATTGATAGTCGGTTATTTAACTATCAAATAACATCCACAAACAACCAGCGGGCCTTAATAACTTTCCAAATTATTTAATTCAAAATATCTTTGCAATATATTTTCCATACTTTTACCCTCTGAAAACAGTTTTCAAATCATTTTTCTCTCGCGGAATAATTTTCCCAAATATTGTTTATTTCCACTGAAAATCACCAAGTCTAAATACTTAGATTTTAAAATAATTTAAATCATTTTATCCAAAATATGTACTTTAAAACACTTAAAATAAACTACTTAAAACACTTTATTTAAAAATACTAGTTATAAATTTTAAAATAATTCCTCATGTAAAACTTAAGCCAAAATGAAATTAAATTAAAGTTATGAAATTCTATACTAATTTTTCAAATAAAAACAACAGCCAAACTACCTTTAAAATAAAACTACTTCATAAAATATAAATATTTAATAATTATCTTTTAAATCATACTACTAGTTAAAACTTTAAAATAATTGCTACTAAAATTTATTTAAATAAGTATTTACTTTAAAATTCTAAAACAATTTAACGTAATATAATTTCTCTAAAACATTCTTATAAAACCACTTTAAAACCTCTAACTAATACTTGGAAATCTCTCTTTTGAAAATATACTCGGCTTTTCAGGGAAATATACTTTCCTTTCCATACCTTTAAAAATAAACCATTATTTATTTTTAAACAAATCACCCTTTCCTTATAAATTCCCATCCTGAATTTATACTTCCAAATTATCCTCTGATAAATATTTCCCTTTATTTATAAACCCCATTTATAAATTTCACAATCTCATTCTCCTTTATTTCCAGTTTCAAACACTTAATCAGTTTTCAAATAGGTTTTCAAAACTAACTCCATTTTAAAATAAATTCCTTTGCTTACCCGAATTTATTTTAAAATCCATTAATTCCATATTTTCTTTTATATTTATGATTTAAAATCTTATTTAAACTGAAATATCCACTTCATATTTCATTCAAAATTCTCCTCTTTTTATTTCTTCCCAAACATCTTAAATCTTAAATTTTGAAAATAAAATCCTTTAAATTTTAGACAATATCACTTAAGTCTCCAAAACTCTTTTATTTCATTTAGTTAAAATCTCTATCTTTATTTCTATACTAAGAATTTATTTAATAGAATTTAAAAATCAACTTTTATATTTTTCAAATTCAATCTTTAATTTACCAAATTTACTATATTATTTTACTTAAAAGTTTCCCTTTTTGTTTCCTTTAAAAATCCAAACTTATATATTTTTCATTCTCTCAAATACCAGTATATATTCAACCAAGCCATCGCATTAAATAATTTCAATCCCCAATATACTCAATATAATCATCACAGATTATCTCATAAATCACATCGCTAATTATAAAATAATTTCAATGTTTTGAGGAATCTAGTTGGATCCCTCCAACCTATTTTCCTACATCCATAGATGTTAGCACAATATAAATACCAATCCCACTTCGAGGTGGAATATCGCGGTATAAAGGGTCATCCACTATTATGCGGGGCTAGGGTCTCTGTAACGACCCCGGATTTTATAAATATTTAAATTGATAATTAATTAAATTTTTGAATTTAAAATTGTTAAGTAATTTCATTTTGAATAAAATTTGTGAAATTAATCGATTAAGTGATGCGAGTTTCCCCGGATCCAAGTATATTCTGTATAAATCATTTACATTTAAAATACTGTAAATATGTGTATATATTGAATGTATATATATATATTTGGGTATATATGAGCAAATTTTATATAATATATATATGTATATATTGAACTTGAGTTAAAATCCCAAGTAAATGGTTTAAAAATAATCATAAAATACAGATATTTGACATGAGTATAAAATAAATAAATAAGTAATAATAAATATTTGAATTGATGGTTAATAATGATTTGAGTTTATAAAAATAACATAAGATAATGAATTTGAAGTAAAATAATAATAATTATTATTTATTCTAGAAATAGAAATATATGTGAGATAAACTATAAACTATAAAGTCAAAGTAATCCAATCAACAAAATGAAATAAATAAAATAAAGTACATAATATAATACATTTTAGCATAGAAAGATACAAAACAATTTGTATGTAAGATAAAAAAATACTCAAGATAAAAATAGAAATGTGTAGGCTTGCAAAAGAAAAGAAACAATATGTATTCAAATGTGATTTGAAATGTATTCATATGACAAGTGATAAAACAAAAGAAGAAATACACATAAGAAAGGTATGTAAACAAACTCAGCTCAATATAAAACTGCAAACAAATAAAGTATAACAAAATAAAACAAATATAAATAAAGCAAGTAAGATGATATACTCTAACCTGGAAAACAATGCAGCAACATGTACTAAAGAAGAAAATATAATATAGTCAAAAATAATAAGACAATATAATATGAAAACATAAAGTACTCAAGCAAATAAGAAGTACTTAATAATATATGCTAGTATCTCTAGCATACAAGGGAAAGTATCAGTAATTAATACAAAGCATGGGCTGTAAATAAAAGAAAAAGGGAGGTAAGCAGGGTAATTAATGCAACAAGCCTTTAGCATTGAATGCAAGCATACTTCAGCCATGACTTGTTGTACAAAATGAAAACATCCTGCATACTTCTCTTTATATACATCAATCCTCATTTTAGTTCGAGCATCATCACTGAGGAAAATCAAAAATGAACATCAGTTCAACCTTAAAAAAAAACAATAATACAAAATCCAGACAAGCAAAGGAAGATTCAGCTTCCAGTTCAACCCTGAAGAATGCTCTGTTCATTCTCTAAGCACTGTGAGTAACTCCACAACCTAAATAGTTTAACTTTATAGTTCTGTTGCCTGCTTACCTTTGCAACATAGTTTGTCTGTGAGTAAACAATAAATTTTAAAGCTTTAAGTTATTCAAAAAAATAGATCAAGATCCATTATAATTTGGCTTGAGTATATTTCAGTTTGAATATGATCCTTGCCTGTGTATGTGATGCTCTGTTCAAATATTTCCCTGTCACTTGAAACAGAATTCATGCTTCTGTTCAAACAAACAATTGAAATCTGCAAGTTGTTAATTAAAACAATATGTTTAAACTAATTTAAGATTTCAAAAGTTAATTAAAAACTATGTTGTAAGAGTATATTACTGTAACCTGTTCTACATATAAACCAAACATTTCTTTGATGAAGTTGAATGTCGTAAATTGCTAATTCAAGTTTATATCTTGAATGCTTACAGTAATTTATGATTTTTAAAACTAAAACGAAGAATTTTAGTTTGGGGTTTTAAGAGAAATTTGAACTTGAACCAAAACTGCCTTTTTGCAAATTTCTAGTGAATTAATCAATGTAAAAGGTTGAAATTTGGCATAAAGCAAGGTTGAAGTTATGTTAACACTAGAAAAATGTGAAATTATTTTTCAGATGCATAAATTTTGAGTTTGAATTAAGAATAGGGTTTGAGTGCTTAAAATTTGGATACTCTGTAAATTTTCAATTGCGACACACTGGGACGATCGAGTGTGATGAGCGTCAAGGTGAAGGTTGTGGAGGGTATGGTCTTGGCCTGAGCGGAGGGGCTTTGCTTCCGGTGTTAAATATTGGGCGAACTTAGTGGTTTTCGGTGAAGTGTTCGCGTTTGGAGTTCGAGCTTCAGGCTCTTTTTCGATTCCGAGTGTATAGTGATGCAGTGAAGTTTGTTTTCACGTGAGCTGTCGATTTGGGGTTTGCTGGAGGTAGCGTGAGCCACCGGAGGGGCGGCGAGCCACCGTGCACGTGCACGGTGGCGTGTGAGTGTCAGTGGTTCGATGTTTGGGTCGTCTCGAGGAATTGCTCGAGAAATTTAGGGTTTGACACGAGTTCGAACCCAGGTGCGTGAACGAGGTCGTGTGACTGAGGTTATGTTTTAACATAAGCTTGTATATAAAAAAAAAAAAAAAAAGAAGAAGAAGAAGTAAAAGAACAGGTAGGTGAAGAAGAAGGGTAGTGGGGAAAGTGGAACGCTGGAAAACAGGGGCGAAGATGCGAGTTTCACTCGAGTAAACAACACGTTTACTTCGGGTCTAATTTTTCTCGGGGTAACTTAAATTAACCTTAAGTTAAAATGTTAAACAAATTTAATATTAATAAAGTTATTTATGTTGACAAGTGTTGAGCTAAGTTTGTTTTAAATTTTATTAAGAAGGTTTGCAAATATAAGGAAATAAGTAAATTTAAAAGTGTAAGGTTAAAAATACACTTAAATATTTATGAAATCATTAATAAAGAAATTAATTGTCTTAGGGATAATTAAGGCAATCAAATAATTTAATTTATAAAATAATTAAAGAATGATAAATCAAGGAGTTTAAGTATAATTACTTGATGTAATTAAATTATGATTTATTAAAATAAGTGATTTGGGATAAGCACTTATTGTAGCTAGAAAAGGATAATTAATTGAATGGTATTAAATTAAATATTTATTAATGAATGAGTTATAATTAATTGAAGATTAATTAATTGTAAGTGGTTAATTATTAAAGTTAATTAACCAAGTGATAAAATTACATTTAATGTAATTAGAATATTGATTTATTTATAAAGATAATTAATCATTTAAAAATAATTATTTAATGAAATAAATTTAGGTTAAATAATTTTGTAATTAACCTAAGCTTAATCTAATTAATTTATTAATTAAGGATAATTAATTAAAGTGTTGATAAATTATTTAAATCAAATTATTTGTGATTAATTTATAAATCAGAATTAGATAATAAATTCATATGTAGTTAATTTACTAGGGAATAAATTGAATTTATTAGGATTGAACGAATAATTAATCCTGTTTATAAATGTTTATCAAATGCTTGACCTTACTTATGAATGATTGTATTGTATGAGATGCCTTGAATTGATTATCCTATCTGATCTGTGATATTTTGTTCTATGCTTTGAGCTGTGTACAGATTTTTTGTTTACATTCGTATATTATCTGTGAATGAACGATAAGCGTTATAGTTTATATCGCTTATCAACTATATTTCTGTGTTTTAATTTGTGATGATGATAATGTTGCACTATTGTGTTAAACCCTGGACCACACTCATACACACACAATTATGGATTTCACGAGGAAATCGATTAAGTCACAGATTTTTGAAATAGTTTAAAATTTGGATTTTTAAATTCAAATGTTTTGGAAATGGAATTGGAATAGAAGTGAAAAGCTTTTGAAATGAAATTTCAAAGATGGAAATTTATTTTGAATAACTGGATTAAGTGTTGGAATTTAAATACTTTAATTTAAATTTGAATTCAATATTCAAATTGAATTCTGTAATTTGAAATTAGGGATTAATGATATTATACTAATCATTATGAGTTAAACCATTTTTAAAGTATTATTTTTGGGAATTTGAATTTAACTCAAGGATTTCAACTCGTATAAATGAATCAGATTTCCAAAATGAAAACTGTTGTTTTCAAATGATAAACACTTTTAGATAAGAACTGAGATTCCAGTTAATTAGGGGAATTTCAAGATTGAATAGAGAAATGATTTTCCTAAGTTATGAATGAATTCTTTTTGAAAGCTATGAATTAAATCTGTTTATTTTTAACAGATTTAAATTGATGATTTGTTTAAATCAAATTGAAATGGAATTGTTTTGAAGGCTATAAGTTAAATCTTTGATTTAAAGATTTAACGAGTTAATCAAATTGAAATGAAAATTTATTTGAAAAATCTGTGAATGAATCTTTTGTGTAAAAGATAAAAATGTGAAAATTGTTTAAACCGTTAAAGGTTGTGAAAATGAATCTTTTTGTTTAAAGATCGAAATGGTAATTGGATTAAAACCATTTGAAAGAAAGTTTTGAATTATTAAGTTGTGACTTAATTGAAATCCCATTATCCATTGTTTTTGAAATATTTTCGCTCACTATTCGGTTTAGCCGGGAGAGAACCTTTGCGTCATATATCCCATTCCGAATATGTGATATGTCGTTATGGATAGCATTTGAAGACCGGTGTTGAAGACCGGGTATTTGTGAAAGCGATAGGATGACCTATCGATTGTTTCTGCACCGAGTCGCGCCGGTATAGAAACTCCCTAAGTGATGGGAAATCCGATCGGGATTGTGAATATCCGGGTTGCAAGGACTTCTTTGTAAGTGCCTTCGGTTCTGTTCGAACCCAGAACAGACTTGTATGGATTGTATGCCTGACATTACAAGTTGAGATATAAAGCCGATTTCTTTCAAATATATTTCTGTTGGTGGCGGAGAATTTATTCTTTGCTTAACACCCTTCTTTGAGACGTATGTGCTCAAAGGTTATATAGTTGAAGTTATCAGCGATATATTCCCAATTTGGTAATGTGACATGCTGAGTGTTGCTGAAATGATCATTGTGTTGATTATTTGTGATAGGATCATTTATTTGATCATTTATCTTAGTGATCATTGTGTTGATCATTTGTTGACCCAAAGCATGGCTTTTGTATAAAGTATGTTTTTGTGGACGTGAATTCATCGAGCCTCACATCCCGGAAATGGTCAAAACAGGAAAGATGCGGCAAGGTTATTAGGGGTTGCTGTAGCTCCCCTTAGGGTATGTACATTTCCTTCTGGATAGAGGTTGTATCATGGTATGGAGCCCAGATATTTAACCTATGTGGTTACTACGAGTTTATTACTTTGTGGTTGTTGGTTATCGGGATCCCGTGAAAAAAGGTCGTTTACGATCGGGGAATGGCGTGCTCGTGTCAGTAGTTACCCAGTTAGGGGTAACCCGGCCTTGTGTTGGCAGAGTTCCGGTTTGGTTCTCGGGGATGTCTTTCCAGAGGCATTCTCATGTGGCAATGGGAAGTTCCTTGGCCTGACCATTTGTTGGAAATCCAATTCCCAATACGAAACTTGTACGGTATTAGTTGTAGAACCTGCCATCTAATATGGTAGCTATTAGTAGGCATAATATAATGGTACCTATGCTGGCTAAGATTTATATTCTACTTTCGAAATGATTTTTCCTACACTATGCACTAGTAATAATATCAAATGTTTCTTTTAATGCGTATCAAGCATCTTTGACTATCATAAGGAGAAATCTCCTCCGATTCTGCGTTTGCATTGTGTGTGTGTGCGGGAGGCCTTATGGTAGTCTCATTTTTCAAAAGCATTGCGAATTGACTTTGAAAATCTTTTGTTGAATGTTTTAATAGATAAACTGTTTTTGTTGCTCACACCAGTCCCACGACTGACTCGGAGTTTATTGTTTTCTTTCCTAAACTCTGGGTGCTCATTATTCTCTACACGAGCAGTCTAGAGTTGGGTTTTTCAGATAGCTAGATTTAACAGATTATCTAGAGTTAGTTCAGTCTTTGGATCACACCAGTCTTGCTGAGCTTTGTGATATGTTATTGGGAGTTCGAGCTTCTGCTGGATTAGTTCTTGGAAATGGAGTTGCAGTTATTTCTAAAGTTCTTCCTTGAAGACTATCTTAGAGTTATTTGTTCCGCTGTTAAATGTTATCTATTTTTTTTCCGCTGCTATTTTATTGTATCATATCTCTGATGTATATTGATATTTATTGGATTATCTGTATCAGATATTGTATCAAAGCTGTATATCAATGTATTATTCTTTATTCCGCTGTGTTATTTACTTAATGATTGTTATAAGCTCCGGCGAATCGGATTTGAACGGTCGAATCTATGACATTCGAATACGATTTGAAGTATGGATGTCGATTTTCGAGCGGGCAAAATCCGAAATGTTACATTTGGTATCAGAGCTAAGGTGAAACTTTAGCTCAGGAGTGTAACACATTAAGTAGCTCATTAGAGATAGGGTGAAGTAAATCCTAGAATGAGTAATCCTTAAGATATCCGTTTGAATGCCTCAGTAAGTTCTCTTACTATCTACTGATAGTGAGTATGAGTGCAAGAAGAGAACGAGATAGAGGGCAGGGAAATACGACTATAATTGGTCGATACTCTGTAACAATAGTGGAAACATCTTTCTTATCAATTTTCTTTGATTCGTTTCTAAATTCTTTTGAATTCTTCGCGACAGCTCCAGAAAGAAGTTTCGATGTGATGGTGGCCTTACGAATCGTTGCAGAAAATTATTACTTCGTACTTCATCGATTTCTTATCGGCTTTTCGATTTAAACTCTAATAAATGAATTAGAAATTGAAAATTTTAATTGAATTAAATTGATTAATAGAATATGAAGAATGATTAGAATTGTATCGATAAAATGATTTTGTTTAAAACCAAAATTTGAAATTTTAATTATAATTTCCTGTATCTATTATTGATATTCTGATTTGGTGAGCCAATTGCAGAACTGATATCCAGTTTGATCTGAAAAGATATTTCTTTATCTTTCATCCATCTGTGTTGTTTTCGTGCCTGCGAATTTCGGGGACGAAATTCTTTTAAGGGGGGAAGTCTGTAACGACCCCGGATTTTATAAATATTTAAATTGATAATTAATTAAATTTTTGAATTTAAAATTGTTAAGTAATTTCATTTTGAATAAAATTTGTGAAATTAATCGATTAAGTGATGCGAGTTTCCCCGGATCCAAGTATATTCTGTATAAATCATTTACATTTAAAATACTGTAAATATGTGTATATATTGAATGTATATATATATATTTGGGTATATATGAGCAAATTTTATATAATATATATATGTATATATTGAACTTGAGTTAAAATCCCAAGTAAATGGTTTAAAAATAATCATAAAATACAGATATTTGACATGAGTATAAAATAAATAAATAAGTAATAATAAATATTTGAATTGATGGTTAATAATGATTTGAGTTTATAAAAATAACATAAGATAATGAATTTGAAGTAAAATAATAATAATTATTATTTATTCTAGAAATAGAAATATATGTGAGATAAACTATAAACTATAAAGTCAAAGTAATCCAATCAACAAAATGAAATAAATAAAATAAAGTACATAATATAATACATTTTAGCATAGAAAGATACAAAACAATTTGTATGTAAGATAAAAAAATACTCAAGATAAAAATAGAAATGTGTAGGCTTGCAAAAGAAAAGAAACAATATGTATTCAAATGTGATTTGAAATGTATTCATATGACAAGTGATAAAACAAAAGAAGAAATACACATAAGAAAGGTATGTAAACAAACTCAGCTCAATATAAAACTGCAAACAAATAAAGTATAACAAAATAAAACAAATATAAATAAAGCAAGTAAGATGATATACTCTAACCTGGAAAACAATGCAGCAACATGTACTAAAGAAGAAAATATAATATAGTCAAAAATAATAAGACAATATAATATGAAAACATAAAGTACTCAAGCAAATAAGAAGTACTTAATAATATATGCTAGTATCTCTAGCATACAAGGGAAAGTATCAGTAATTAATACAAAGCATGGGCTGTAAATAAAAGAAAAAGGGAGGTAAGCAGGGTAATTAATGCAACAAGCCTTTAGCATTGAATGCAAGCATACTTCAGCCATGACTTGTTGTACAAAATGAAAACATCCTGCATACTTCTCTTTATATACATCAATCCTCATTTTAGTTCGAGCATCATCACTGAGGAAAATCAAAAATGAACATCAGTTCAACCTTAAAAAAAAAACAATAATACAAAATCCAGACAAGCAAAGGAAGATTCAGCTTCCAGTTCAACCCTGAAGAATGCTCTGTTCATTCTCTAAGCACTGTGAGTAACTCCACAACCTAAATAGTTTAACTTTATAGTTCTGTTGCCTGCTTACCTTTGCAACATAGTTTGTCTGTGAGTAAACAATAAATTTTAAAGCTTTAAGTTATTCAAAAAAATAGATCAAGATCCATTATAATTTGGCTTGAGTATATTTCAGTTTGAATATGATCCTTGCCTGTGTATGTGATGCTCTGTTCAAATATTTCCCTGTCACTTGAAACAGAATTCATGCTTCTGTTCAAACAAACAATTGAAATCTGCAAGTTGTTAATTAAAACAATATGTTTAAACTAATTTAAGATTTCAAAAGTTAATTAAAAACTATGTTGTAAGAGTATATTACTGTAACCTGTTCTACATATAAACCAAACATTTCTTTGATGAAGTTGAATGTCGTAAATTGCTAATTCAAGTTTATATCTTGAATGCTTACAGTAATTTATGATTTTTAAAACTAAAACGAAGAATTTTAGTTTGGGGTTTTAAGAGAAATTTGAACTTGAACCAAAACTGCCTTTTTGCAAATTTCTAGTGAATTAATCAATGTAAAAGGTTGAAATTTGGCATAAAGCAAGGTTGAAGTTATGTTAACACTAGAAAAATGTGAAATTATTTTTCAGATGCATAAATTTTGAGTTTGAATTAAGAATAGGGTTTGAGTGCTTAAAATTTGGATACTCTGTAAATTTTCAATTGCGACACACTGGGACGATCGAGTGTGATGAGCGTCAAGGTGAAGGTTGTGGAGGGTATGGTCTTGGCCTGAGCGGAGGGGCTTTGCTTCCGGTGTTAAATATTGGGCGAACTTAGTGGTTTTCGGTGAAGTGTTCGCGTTTGGAGTTCGAGCTTCAGGCTCTTTTTCGATTCCGAGTGTATAGTGATGCAGTGAAGTTTGTTTTCACGTGAGCTGTCGATTTGGGGTTTGCTGGAGGTAGCGTGAGCCACCGGAGGGGCGGCGAGCCACCGTGCACGTGCACGGTGGCGTGTGAGTGTCAGTGGTTCGATGTTTGGGTCGTCTCGAGGAATTGCTCGAGAAATTTAGGGTTTGACACGAGTTCGAACCCAGGTGCGTGAACGAGGTCGTGTGACTGAGGTTATGTTTTAACATAAGCTTGTATATAAAAAAAAAAAAAAAAAAAAGAAGAAGAAGAAGTAAAAGAACAGGTAGGTGAAGAAGAAGGGTAGTGGGGAAAGTGGAACGCTGGAAAACAGGGGCGAAGATGCGAGTTTCACTCGAGTAAACAACACGTTTACTTCGGGTCTAATTTTTCTCGGGGTAACTTAAATTAACCTTAAGTTAAAATGTTAAACAAATTTAATATTAATAAAGTTATTTATGTTGACAAGTGTTGAGCTAAGTTTGTTTTAAATTTTATTAAGAAGGTTTGCAAATATAAGGAAATAAGTAAATTTAAAAGTGTAAGGTTAAAAATACACTTAAATATTTATGAAATCATTAATAAAGAAATTAATTGTCTTAGGGATAATTAAGGCAATCAAATAATTTAATTTATAAAATAATTAAAGAATGATAAATCAAGGAGTTTAAGTATAATTACTTGATGTAATTAAATTATGATTTATTAAAATAAGTGATTTGGGATAAGCACTTATTGTAGCTAGAAAAGGATAATTAATTGAATGGTATTAAATTAAATATTTATTAATGAATGAGTTATAATTAATTGAAGATTAATTAATTGTAAGTGGTTAATTATTAAAGTTAATTAACCAAGTGATAAAATTACATTTAATGTAATTAGAATATTGATTTATTTATAAAGATAATTAATCATTTAAAAATAATTATTTAATGAAATAAATTTAGGTTAAATAATTTTGTAATTAACCTAAGCTTAATCTAATTAATTTATTAATTAAGGATAATTAATTAAAGTGTTGATAAATTATTTAAATCAAATTATTTGTGATTAATTTATAAATCAGAATTAGATAATAAATTCATATGTAGTTAATTTACTAGGGAATAAATTGAATTTATTAGGATTGAACGAATAATTAATCCTGTTTATAAATGTTTATCAAATGCTTGACCTTACTTATGAATGATTGTATTGTATGAGATGCCTTGAATTGATTATCCTATCTGATCTGTGATATTTTGTTCTATGCTTTGAGCTGTGTACAGATTTTTTGTTTACATTCGTATATTATCTGTGAATGAACGATAAGCGTTATAGTTTATATCGCTTATCAACTATATTTCTGTGTTTTAATTTGTGATGATGATAATGTTGCACTATTGTGTTAAACCCTGGACCACACTCATACACACACAATTATGGATTTCACGAGGAAATCGATTAAGTCACAGATTTTTGAAATAGTTTAAAATTTGGATTTTTAAATTCAAATGTTTTGGAAATGGAATTGGAATAGAAGTGAAAAGCTTTTGAAATGAAATTTCAAAGATGGAAATTTATTTTGAATAACTGGATTAAGTGTTGGAATTTAAATACTTTAATTTAAATTTGAATTCAATATTCAAATTGAATTCTGTAATTTGAAATTAGGGATTAATGATATTATACTAATCATTATGAGTTAAACCATTTTTAAAGTATTATTTTTGGGAATTTGAATTTAACTCAAGGATTTCAACTCGTATAAATGAATCAGATTTCCAAAATGAAAACTGTTGTTTTCAAATGATAAACACTTTTAGATAAGAACTGAGATTCCAGTTAATTAGGGGAATTTCAAGATTGAATAGAGAAATGATTTTCCTAAGTTATGAATGAATTCTTTTTGAAAGCTATGAATTAAATCTGTTTATTTTTAACAGATTTAAATTGATGATTTGTTTAAATCAAATTGAAATGGAATTGTTTTGAAGGCTATAAGTTAAATCTTTGATTTAAAGATTTAACGAGTTAATCAAATTGAAATGAAAATTTATTTGAAAAATCTGTGAATGAATCTTTTGTGTAAAAGATAAAAATGTGAAAATTGTTTAAACCGTTAAAGGTTGTGAAAATGAATCTTTTTGTTTAAAGATCGAAATGGTAATTGGATTAAAACCATTTGAAAGAAAGTTTTGAATTATTAAGTTGTGACTTAATTGAAATCCCATTATCCATTGTTTTTGAAATATTTTCGCTCACTATTCGGTTTAGCCGGGAGAGAACCTTTGCGTCATATATCCCATTCCGAATATGTGATATGTCGTTATGGATAGCATTTGAAGACCGGTGTTGAAGACCGGGTATTTGTGAAAGCGATAGGATGACCTATCGATTGTTTCTGCACCGAGTCGCGCCGGTATAGAAACTCCCTAAGTGATGGGAAATCCGATCGGGATTGTGAATATCCGGGTTGCAAGGACTTCTTTGTAAGTGCCTTCGGTTCTGTTCGAACCCAGAACAGACTTGTATGGATTGTATGCCTGACATTACAAGTTGAGATATAAAGCCGATTTCTTTCAAATATATTTCTGTTGGTGGCGGAGAATTTATTCTTTGCTTAACACCCTTCTTTGAGACGTATGTGCTCAAAGGTTATATAGTTGAAGTTATCAGCGATATATTCCCAATTTGGTAATGTGACATGCTGAGTGTTGCTGAAATGATCATTGTGTTGATTATTTGTGATAGGATCATTTATTTGATCATTTATCTTAGTGATCATTGTGTTGATCATTTGTTGACCCAAAGCATGGCTTTTGTATAAAGTATGTTTTTGTGGACGTGAATTCATCGAGCCTCACATCCCGGAAATGGTCAAAACAGGAAAGATGCGGCAAGGTTATTAGGGGTTGCTGTAGCTCCCCTTAGGGTATGTACATTTCCTTCTGGATAGAGGTTGTATCATGGTATGGAGCCCAGATATTTAACCTATGTGGTTACTACGAGTTTATTACTTTGTGGTTGTTGGTTATCGGGATCCCGTGAAAAAAGGTCGTTTACGATCGGGGAATGGCGTGCTCGTGTCAGTAGTTACCCAGTTAGGGGTAACCCGGCCTTGTGTTGGCAGAGTTCCGGTTTGGTTCTCGGGGATGTCTTTCCAGAGGCATTCTCATGTGGCAATGGGAAGTTCCTTGGCCTGACCATTTGTTGGAAATCCAATTCCCAATACGAAACTTGTACGGTATTAGTTGTAGAACCTGCCATCTAATATGGTAGCTATTAGTAGGCATAATATAATGGTACCTATGCTGGCTAAGATTTATATTCTACTTTCGAAATGATTTTTCCTACACTATGCACTAGTAATAATATCAAATGTTTCTTTTAATGCGTATCAAGCATCTTTGACTATCATAAGGAGAAATCTCCTCCGATTCTGCGTTTGCATTGTGTGTGTGTGCGGGAGGCCTTATGGTAGTCTCATTTTTCAAAAGCATTGCGAATTGACTTTGAAAATCTTTTGTTGAATGTTTTAATAGATAAACTGTTTTTGTTGCTCACACCAGTCCCACGACTGACTCGGAGTTTATTGTTTTCTTTCCTAAACTCTGGGTGCTCATTATTCTCTACACGAGCAGTCTAGAGTTGGGTTTTTCAGATAGCTAGATTTAACAGATTATCTAGAGTTAGTTCAGTCTTTGGATCACACCAGTCTTGCTGAGCTTTGTGATATGTTATTGGGAGTTCGAGCTTCTGCTGGATTAGTTCTTGGAAATGGAGTTGCAGTTATTTCTAAAGTTCTTCCTTGAAGACTATCTTAGAGTTATTTGTTCCGCTGTTAAATGTTATCTATTTTTTTTCCGCTGCTATTTTATTGTATCATATCTCTGATGTATATTGATATTTATTGGATTATCTGTATCAGATATTGTATCAAAGCTGTATATCAATGTATTATTCTTTATTCCGCTGTGTTATTTACTTAATGATTGTTATAAGCTCCGGCGAATCGGATTTGAACGGTCGAATCTATGACATTCGAATACGATTTGAAGTATGGATGTCGATTTTCGAGCGGGCAAAATCCGAAATGTTACATTTGGTATCAGAGCTAAGGTGAAACTTTAGCTCAGGAGTGTAACACATTAAGTAGCTCATTAGAGATAGGGTGAAGTAAATCCTAGAATGAGTAATCCTTAAGATATCCGTTTGAATGCCTCAGTAAGTTCTCTTACTATCTACTGATAGTGAGTATGAGTGCAAGAAGAGAACGAGATAGAGGGCAGGGAAATACGACTATAATTGGTCGATACTCTGTAACAATAGTGGAAACATCTTTCTTATCAATTTTCTTTGATTCGTTTCTAAATTCTTTTGAATTCTTCGCGACAGCTCCAGAAAGAAGTTTCGATGTGATGGTGGCCTTACGAATCGTTGCAGAAAATTATTACTTCGTACTTCATCGATTTCTTATCGGCTTTTCGATTTAAACTCTAATAAATGAATTAGAAATTGAAA
Source organism: Allium cepa (assembly GCA_030765085.1). NCBI lineage: Eukaryota > Viridiplantae > Streptophyta > Magnoliopsida > Asparagales > Amaryllidaceae > Allium > Allium cepa. The sequence goes on from CM060941.1 coordinate 749,139,473, forward strand.
ATTTTAATTGAATTAAATTGATTAATAGAATATGAAGAATGATTAGAATTGTATCGATAAAATGATTTTGTTTAAAACCAAAATTTGAAATTTTAATTATAATTTCCTGTATCTATTATTGATATTCTGATTTGGTGAGCCAATTGCAGAACTGATATCCAGTTTGATCTGAAAAGATATTTCTTTATCTTTCATCCATCTGTGTTGTTTTCGTGCCTGCGAATTTCGGGGACGAAATTCTTTTAAGGGGGGAAGTCTGTAACGACCCCGGATTTTATAAATATTTAAATTGATAATTAATTAAATTTTTGAATTTAAAATTGTTAAGTAATTTCATTTTGAATAAAATTTGTGAAATTAATCGATTAAGTGATGCGAGTTTCCCCGGATCCAAGTATATTCTGTATAAATCATTTACATTTAAAATACTGTAAATATGTGTATATATTGAATGTATATATATATATTTGGGTATATATGAGCAAATTTTATATAATATATATATGTATATATTGAACTTGAGTTAAAATCCCAAGTAAATGGTTTAAAAATAATCATAAAATACAGATATTTGACATGAGTATAAAATAAATAAATAAGTAATAATAAATATTTGAATTGATGGTTAATAATGATTTGAGTTTATAAAAATAACATAAGATAATGAATTTGAAGTAAAATAATAATAATTATTATTTATTCTAGAAATAGAAATATATGTGAGATAAACTATAAACTATAAAGTCAAAGTAATCCAATCAACAAAATGAAATAAATAAAATAAAGTACATAATATAATACATTTTAGCATAGAAAGATACAAAACAATTTGTATGTAAGATAAAAAAATACTCAAGATAAAAATAGAAATGTGTAGGCTTGCAAAAGAAAAGAAACAATATGTATTCAAATGTGATTTGAAATGTATTCATATGACAAGTGATAAAACAAAAGAAGAAATACACATAAGAAAGGTATGTAAACAAACTCAGCTCAATATAAAACTGCAAACAAATAAAGTATAACAAAATAAAACAAATATAAATAAAGCAAGTAAGATGATATACTCTAACCTGGAAAACAATGCAGCAACATGTACTAAAGAAGAAAATATAATATAGTCAAAAATAATAAGACAATATAATATGAAAACATAAAGTACTCAAGCAAATAAGAAGTACTTAATAATATATGCTAGTATCTCTAGCATACAAGGGAAAGTATCAGTAATTAATACAAAGCATGGGCTGTAAATAAAAGAAAAAGGGAGGTAAGCAGGGTAATTAATGCAACAAGCCTTTAGCATTGAATGCAAGCATACTTCAGCCATGACTTGTTGTACAAAATGAAAACATCCTGCATACTTCTCTTTATATACATCAATCCTCATTTTAGTTCGAGCATCATCACTGAGGAAAATCAAAAATGAACATCAGTTCAACCTTAAAAAAAAAACAATAATACAAAATCCAGACAAGCAAAGGAAGATTCAGCTTCCAGTTCAACCCTGAAGAATGCTCTGTTCATTCTCTAAGCACTGTGAGTAACTCCACAACCTAAATAGTTTAACTTTATAGTTCTGTTGCCTGCTTACCTTTGCAACATAGTTTGTCTGTGAGTAAACAATAAATTTTAAAGCTTTAAGTTATTCAAAAAAATAGATCAAGATCCATTATAATTTGGCTTGAGTATATTTCAGTTTGAATATGATCCTTGCCTGTGTATGTGATGCTCTGTTCAAATATTTCCCTGTCACTTGAAACAGAATTCATGCTTCTGTTCAAACAAACAATTGAAATCTGCAAGTTGTTAATTAAAACAATATGTTTAAACTAATTTAAGATTTCAAAAGTTAATTAAAAACTATGTTGTAAGAGTATATTACTGTAACCTGTTCTACATATAAACCAAACATTTCTTTGATGAAGTTGAATGTCGTAAATTGCTAATTCAAGTTTATATCTTGAATGCTTACAGTAATTTATGATTTTTAAAACTAAAACGAAGAATTTTAGTTTGGGGTTTTAAGAGAAATTTGAACTTGAACCAAAACTGCCTTTTTGCAAATTTCTAGTGAATTAATCAATGTAAAAGGTTGAAATTTGGCATAAAGCAAGGTTGAAGTTATGTTAACACTAGAAAAATGTGAAATTATTTTTCAGATGCATAAATTTTGAGTTTGAATTAAGAATAGGGTTTGAGTGCTTAAAATTTGGATACTCTGTAAATTTTCAATTGCGACACACTGGGACGATCGAGTGTGATGAGCGTCAAGGTGAAGGTTGTGGAGGGTATGGTCTTGGCCTGAGCGGAGGGGCTTTGCTTCCGGTGTTAAATATTGGGCGAACTTAGTGGTTTTCGGTGAAGTGTTCGCGTTTGGAGTTCGAGCTTCAGGCTCTTTTTCGATTCCGAGTGTATAGTGATGCAGTGAAGTTTGTTTTCACGTGAGCTGTCGATTTGGGGTTTGCTGGAGGTAGCGTGAGCCACCGGAGGGGCGGCGAGCCACCGTGCACGTGCACGGTGGCGTGTGAGTGTCAGTGGTTCGATGTTTGGGTCGTCTCGAGGAATTGCTCGAGAAATTTAGGGTTTGACACGAGTTCGAACCCAGGTGCGTGAACGAGGTCGTGTGACTGAGGTTATGTTTTAACATAAGCTTGTATATAAAAAAAAAAAAAAAAAAAAAGAAGAAGAAGAAGTAAAAGAACAGGTAGGTGAAGAAGAAGGGTAGTGGGGAAAGTGGAACGCTGGAAAACAGGGGCGAAGATGCGAGTTTCACTCGAGTAAACAACACGTTTACTTCGGGTCTAATTTTTCTCGGGGTAACTTAAATTAACCTTAAGTTAAAATGTTAAACAAATTTAATATTAATAAAGTTATTTATGTTGACAAGTGTTGAGCTAAGTTTGTTTTAAATTTTATTAAGAAGGTTTGCAAATATAAGGAAATAAGTAAATTTAAAAGTGTAAGGTTAAAAATACACTTAAATATTTATGAAATCATTAATAAAGAAATTAATTGTCTTAGGGATAATTAAGGCAATCAAATAATTTAATTTATAAAATAATTAAAGAATGATAAATCAAGGAGTTTAAGTATAATTACTTGATGTAATTAAATTATGATTTATTAAAATAAGTGATTTGGGATAAGCACTTATTGTAGCTAGAAAAGGATAATTAATTGAATGGTATTAAATTAAATATTTATTAATGAATGAGTTATAATTAATTGAAGATTAATTAATTGTAAGTGGTTAATTATTAAAGTTAATTAACCAAGTGATAAAATTACATTTAATGTAATTAGAATATTGATTTATTTATAAAGATAATTAATCATTTAAAAATAATTATTTAATGAAATAAATTTAGGTTAAATAATTTTGTAATTAACCTAAGCTTAATCTAATTAATTTATTAATTAAGGATAATTAATTAAAGTGTTGATAAATTATTTAAATCAAATTATTTGTGATTAATTTATAAATCAGAATTAGATAATAAATTCATATGTAGTTAATTTACTAGGGAATAAATTGAATTTATTAGGATTGAACGAATAATTAATCCTGTTTATAAATGTTTATCAAATGCTTGACCTTACTTATGAATGATTGTATTGTATGAGATGCCTTGAATTGATTATCCTATCTGATCTGTGATATTTTGTTCTATGCTTTGAGCTGTGTACAGATTTTTTGTTTACATTCGTATATTATCTGTGAATGAACGATAAGCGTTATAGTTTATATCGCTTATCAACTATATTTCTGTGTTTTAATTTGTGATGATGATAATGTTGCACTATTGTGTTAAACCCTGGACCACACTCATACACACACAATTATGGATTTCACGAAAAAATCGATTAAGTCACAGATTTTTGAAATAGTTTAAAATTTGGATTTTTAAATTCAAATGTTTTGGAAATGGAATTGGAATAGAAGTGAAAAGCTTTTGAAATGAAATTTCAAAGATGGAAATTTATTTTGAATAACTGGATTAAGTGTTGGAATTTAAATACTTTAATTTAAATTTGAATTCAATATTCAAATTGAATTCTGTAATTTGAAATTAGGGATTAATGATATTATACTAATCATTATGAGTTAAACCATTTTTAAAGTATTATTTTTGGGAATTTGAATTTAACTCAAGGATTTCAACTCGTATAAATGAATCAGATTTCCAAAATGAAAACTGTTGTTTTCAAATGATAAACACTTTTAGATAAGAACTGAGATTCCAGTTAATTAGGGGAATTTCAAGATTGAATAGAGAAATGATTTTCCTAAGTTATGAATGAATTCTTTTTGAAAGCTATGAATTAAATCTGTTTATTTTTAACAGATTTAAATTGATGATTTGTTTAAATCAAATTGAAATGGAATTGTTTTGAAGGCTATAAGTTAAATCTTTGATTTAAAGATTTAACGAGTTAATCAAATTGAAATGAAAATTTATTTGAAAAATCTGTGAATGAATCTTTTGTGTAAAAGATAAAAATGTGAAAATTGTTTAAACCGTTAAAGGTTGTGAAAATGAATCTTTTTGTTTAAAGATCGAAATGGTAATTGGATTAAAACCATTTGAAAGAAAGTTTTGAATTATTAAGTTGTGACTTAATTGAAATCCCATTATCCATTGTTTTTGAAATATTTTCGCTCACTATTCGGTTTAGCCGGGAGAGAACCTTTGCGTCATATATCCCATTCCGAATATGTGATATGTCGTTATGGATAGCATTTGAAGACCGGTGTTGAAGACCGGGTATTTGTGAAAGCGATAGGATGACCTATCGATTGTTTCTGCACCGAGTCGCGCCGGTATAGAAACTCCCTAAGTGATGGGAAATCCGATCGGGATTGTGAATATCCGGGTTGCAAGGACTTCTTTGTAAGTGCCTTCGGTTCTGTTCGAACCCAGAACAGACTTGTATGGATTGTATGCCTGACATTACAAGTTGAGATATAAAGCCGATTTCTTTCAAATATATTTCTGTTGGTGGCGGAGAATTTATTCTTTGCTTAACACCCTTCTTTGAGACGTATGTGCTCAAAGGTTATATAGTTGAAGTTATCAGCGATATATTCCCAATTTGGTAATGTGACATGCTGAGTGTTGCTGAAATGATCATTGTGTTGATTATTTGTGATAGGATCATTTATTTGATCATTTATCTTAGTGATCATTGTGTTGATCATTTGTTGACCCAAAGCATGGCTTTTGTATAAAGTATGTTTTTGTGGACGTGAATTCATCGAGCCTCACATCCCGGAAATGGTCAAAACAGGAAAGATGCGGCAAGGTTATTAGGGGTTGCTGTAGCTCCCCTTAGGGTATGTACATTTCCTTCTGGATAGAGGTTGTATCATGGTATGGAGCCCAGATATTTAACCTATGTGGTTACTACGAGTTTATTACTTTGTGGTTGTTGGTTATCGGGATCCCGTGAAAAAAGGTCGTTTACGATCGGGGAATGGCGTGCTCGTGTCAGTAGTTACCCAGTTAGGGGTAACCCGGCCTTGTGTTGGCAGAGTTCCGGTTTGGTTCTCGGGGATGTCTTTCCAGAGGCATTCTCATGTGGCAATGGGAAGTTCCTTGGCCTGACCATTTGTTGGAAATCCAATTCCCAATACGAAACTTGTACGGTATTAGTTGTAGAACCTGCCATCTAATATGGTAGCTATTAGTAGGCATAATATAATGGTACCTATGCTGGCTAAGATTTATATTCTACTTTCGAAATGATTTTTCCTACACTATGCACTAGTAATAATATCAAATGTTTCTTTTAATGCGTATCAAGCATCTTTGACTATCATAAGGAGAAATCTCCTCCGATTCTGCGTTTGCATTGTGTGTGTGTGCGGGAGGCCTTATGGTAGTCTCATTTTTCAAAAGCATTGCGAATTGACTTTGAAAATCTTTTGTTGAATGTTTTAATAGATAAACTGTTTTTGTTGCTCACACCAGTCCCACGACTGACTCGGAGTTTATTGTTTTCTTTCCTAAACTCTGGGTGCTCATTATTCTCTACACGAGCAGTCTAGAGTTGGGTTTTTCAGATAGCTAGATTTAACAGATTATCTAGAGTTAGTTCAGTCTTTGGATCACACCAGTCTTGCTGAGCTTTGTGATATGTTATTGGGAGTTCGAGCTTCTGCTGGATTAGTTCTTGGAAATGGAGTTGCAGTTATTTCTAAAGTTCTTCCTTGAAGACTATCTTAGAGTTATTTGTTCCGCTGTTAAATGTTATCTATTTTTTTTCCGCTGCTATTTTATTGTATCATATCTCTGATGTATATTGATATTTATTGGATTATCTGTATCAGATATTGTATCAAAGCTGTATATCAATGTATTATTCTTTATTCCGCTGTGTTATTTACTTAATGATTGTTATAAGCTCCGGCGAATCGGATTTGAACGGTCGAATCTATGACATTCGAATACGATTTGAAGTATGGATGTCGATTTTCGAGCGGGCAAAATCCGAAACGTTACATTTGGTATCAGAGCTAAGGTGAAACTTTAGCTCAGGAGTGTAACACATTAAGTAGCTCATTAGAGATAGGGTGAAGTAAATCCTAGAATGAGTAATCCTTAAGATATCCGTTTGAATGCCTCAGTAAGTTCTCTTACTATCTACTGATAGTGAGTATGAGTGCAAGAAGAGAACGAGATAGAGGGCAGGGAAATACGACTATAATTGGTCGATACTCTGTAACAATAGTGGAAACATCTTTCTTATCAATTTTCTTTGATTCGTTTCTAAATTCTTTTGAATTCTTCGCGACAGCTCCAGAAAGAAGTTTCGATGTGATGGTGGCCTTACGAATCGTTGCAGAAAATTATTACTTCGTACTTCATCGATTTCTTATCGGCTTTTCGATTTAAACTCTAATAAATGAATTAGAAATTGAAAATTTTAATTGAATTAAATTGATTAATAGAATATGAAGAATGATTAGAATTGTATCGATAAAATGATTTTGTTTAAAACCAAAATTTGAAATTTTAATTATAATTTCCTGTATCTATTATTGATATTCTGATTTGGTGAGCCAATTGCAGAACTGATATCCAGTTTGATCTGAAAAGATATTTCTTTATCTTTCATCCATCTGTGTTGTTTTCGTGCCTGCGAATTTCGGGGACGAAATTCTTTTAAGGGGGGAAGTCTGTAACGACCCCGGATTTTATAAATATTTAAATTGATAATTAATTAAATTTTTGAATTTAAAATTGTTAAGTAATTTCATTTTGAATAAAATTTGTGAAATTAATCGATTAAGTGATGCGAGTTTCCCCGGATCCAAGTATATTCTGTATAAATCATTTACATTTAAAATACTGTAAATATGTGTATATATTGAATGTATATATATATATTTGGGTATATATGAGCAAATTTTATATAATATATATATGTATATATTGAACTTGAGTTAAAATCCCAAGTAAATGGTTTAAAAATAATCATAAAATACAGATATTTGACATGAGTATAAAATAAATAAATAAGTAATAATAAATATTTGAATTGATGGTTAATAATGATTTGAGTTTATAAAAATAACATAAGATAATGAATTTGAAGTAAAATAATAATAATTATTATTTATTCTAGAAATAGAAATATATGTGAGATAAACTATAAACTATAAAGTCAAAGTAATCCAATCAACAAAATGAAATAAATAAAATAAAGTACATAATATAATACATTTTAGCATAGAAAGATACAAAACAATTTGTATGTAAGATAAAAAAATACTCAAGATAAAAATAGAAATGTGTAGGCTTGCAAAAGAAAAGAAACAATATGTATTCAAATGTGATTTGAAATGTATTCATATGACAAGTGATAAAACAAAAGAAGAAATACACATAAGAAAGGTATGTAAACAAACTCAGCTCAATATAAAACTGCAAACAAATAAAGTATAACAAAATAAAACAAATATAAATAAAGCAAGTAAGATGATATACTCTAACCTGGAAAACAATGCAGCAACATGTACTAAAGAAGAAAATATAATATAGTCAAAAATAATAAGACAATATAATATGAAAACATAAAGTACTCAAGCAAATAAGAAGTACTTAATAATATATGCTAGTATCTCTAGCATACAAGGGAAAGTATCAGTAATTAATACAAAGCATGGGCTGTAAATAAAAGAAAAAGGGAGGTAAGCAGGGTAATTAATGCAACAAGCCTTTAGCATTGAATGCAAGCATACTTCAGCCATGACTTGTTGTACAAAATGAAAACATCCTGCATACTTCTCTTTATATACATCAATCCTCATTTTAGTTCGAGCATCATCACTGAGGAAAATCAAAAATGAACATCAGTTCAACCTTAAAAAAAAAACAATAATACAAAATCCAGACAAGCAAAGGAAGATTCAGCTTCCAGTTCAACCCTGAAGAATGCTCTGTTCATTCTCTAAGCACTGTGAGTAACTCCACAACCTAAATAGTTTAACTTTATAGTTCTGTTGCCTGCTTACCTTTGCAACATAGTTTGTCTGTGAGTAAACAATAAATTTTAAAGCTTTAAGTTATTCAAAAAAATAGATCAAGATCCATTATAATTTGGCTTGAGTATATTTCAGTTTGAATATGATCCTTGCCTGTGTATGTGATGCTCTGTTCAAATATTTCCCTGTCACTTGAAACAGAATTCATGCTTCTGTTCAAACAAACAATTGAAATCTGCAAGTTGTTAATTAAAACAATATGTTTAAACTAATTTAAGATTTCAAAAGTTAATTAAAAACTATGTTGTAAGAGTATATTACTGTAACCTGTTCTACATATAAACCAAACATTTCTTTGATGAAGTTGAATGTCGTAAATTGCTAATTCAAGTTTATATCTTGAATGCTTACAGTAATTTATGATTTTTAAAACTAAAACGAAGAATTTTAGTTTGGGGTTTTAAGAGAAATTTGAACTTGAACCAAAACTGCCTTTTTGCAAATTTCTAGTGAATTAATCAATGTAAAAGGTTGAAATTTGGCATAAAGCAAGGTTGAAGTTATGTTAACACTAGAAAAATGTGAAATTATTTTTCAGATGCATAAATTTTGAGTTTGAATTAAGAATAGGGTTTGAGTGCTTAAAATTTGGATACTCTGTAAATTTTCAATTGCGACACACTGGGACGATCGAGTGTGATGAGCGTCAAGGTGAAGGTTGTGGAGGGTATGGTCTTGGCCTGAGCGGAGGGGCTTTGCTTCCGGTGTTAAATATTGGGCGAACTTAGTGGTTTTCGGTGAAGTGTTCGCGTTTGGAGTTCGAGCTTCAGGCTCTTTTTCGATTCCGAGTGTATAGTGATGCAGTGAAGTTTGTTTTCACGTGAGCTGTCGATTTGGGGTTTGCTGGAGGTAGCGTGAGCCACCGGAGGGGCGGCGAGCCACCGTGCACGTGCACGGTGGCGTGTGAGTGTCAGTGGTTCGATGTTTGGGTCGTCTCGAGGAATTGCTCGAGAAATTTAGGGTTTGACACGAGTTCGAACCCAGGTGCGTGAACGAGGTCGTGTGACTGAGGTTATGTTTTAACATAAGCTTGTATATAAAAAAAAAAAAAAAAAAAAAAGAAGAAGAAGAAGTAAAAGAACAGGTAGGTGAAGAAGAAGGGTAGTGGGGAAAGTGGAACGCTGGAAAACAGGGGCGAAGATGCGAGTTTCACTCGAGTAAACAACACGTTTACTTCGGGTCTAATTTTTCTCGGGGTAACTTAAATTAACCTTAAGTTAAAATGTTAAACAAATTTAATATTAATAAAATTATTTATGTTGACAAGTGTTGAGCTAAGTTTGTTTTAAATTTTATTAAGAAGGTTTGCAAATATAAGGAAATAAGTAAATTTAAAAGTGTAAGGTTAAAAATACACTTAAATATTTATGAAATCATTAATAAAGAAATTAATTGTCTTAGGGATAATTAAGGCAATCAAATAATTTAATTTATAAAATAATTAAAGAATGATAAATCAAGGAGTTTAAGTATAATTACTTGATGTAATTAAATTATGATTTATTAAAATAAGTGATTTGGGATAAGCACTTATTGTAGCTAGAAAAGGATAATTAATTGAATGGTATTAAATTAAATATTTATTAATGAATGAGTTATAATTAATTGAAGATTAATTAATTGTAAGTGGTTAATTATTAAAGTTAATTAACCAAGTGATAAAATTACATTTAATGTAATTAGAATGTTGATTTATTTATAAAGATAATTAATCATTTAAAAATAATTATTTAATGAAATAAATTTAGGTTAAATAATTTTGTAATTAACCTAAGCTTAATCTAATTAATTTATTAATTAAGGATAATTAATTAAAGTGTTGATAAATTATTTAAATCAAATTATTTGTGATTAATTTATAAATCAGAATTAGATAATAAATTCATATGTAGTTAATTTACTAGGGAATAAATTGAATTTATTAGGATTGAACGAATAATTAATCCTGTTTATAAATGTTTATCAAATGCTTGACCTTACTTATGAATGATTGTATTGTATGAGATGCCTTGAATTGATTATCCTATCTGATCTGTGATATTTTGTTCTATGCTTTGAGCTGTGTACAGATTTTTTGTTTACATTCGTATATTATCTGTGAATGAACGATAAGCGTTATAGTTTATATCGCTTATCAACTATATTTCTGTGTTTTAATTTGTGATGATGATAATGTTGCACTATTGTGTTAAACCCTGGACCACACTCATACACACACAATTATGGATTTCACGAGGAAATCGATTAAGTCACAGATTTTTGAAATAGTTTAAAATTTGGATTTTTAAATTCAAATGTTTTGGAAATGGAATTGGAATAGAAGTGAAAAGCTTTTGAAATGAAATTTCAAAGATGGAAATTTATTTTGAATAACTGGATTAAGTGTTGGAATTTAAATACTTTAATTTAAATTTGAATTCAATATTCAAATTGAATTCTGTAATTTGAAATTAGGGATTAATGATATTATACTAATCATTATGAGTTAAACCATTTTTAAAGTATTATTTTTGGGAATTTGAATTTAACTCAAGGATTTCAACTCGTATAAATGAATCAGATTTCCAAAATGAAAACTGTTGTTTTCAAATGATAAACACTTTTAGATAAGAACTGAGATTCCAGTTAATTAGGGGAATTTCAAGATTGAATAGAGAAATGATTTTCCTAAGTTATGAATGAATTCTTTTTGAAAGCTATGAATTAAATCTGTTTATTTTTAACAGATTTAAATTGATGATTTGTTTAAATCAAATTGAAATGGAATTGTTTTGAAGGCTATAAGTTAAATCTTTGATTTAAAGATTTAACGAGTTAATCAAATTGAAATGAAAATTTATTTGAAAAATCTGTGAATGAATCTTTTGTGTAAAAGATAAAAATGTGAAAATTGTTTAAACCGTTAAAGGTTGTGAAAATGAATCTTTTTGTTTAAAGATCGAAATGGTAATTGGATTAAAACCATTTGAAAGAAAGTTTTGAATTATTAAGTTGTGACTTAATTGAAATCCCATTATCCATTGTTTTTGAAATATTTTCGCTCACTATTCGGTTTAGCCGGGAGAGAACCTTTGCGTCATATATCCCATTCCGAATATGTGATATGTCGTTATGGATAGCATTTGAAGACCAGTGTTGAAGACCGGGTATTTGTGAAAGCGATAGGATGACCTATCGATTGTTTCTGCACCGAGTCGCGCCGGTATAGAAACTCCCTAAGTGATGGGAAATCCGATCGGGATTGTGAATATCCGGGTTGCAAGGACTTCTTTGTAAGTGCCTTCGGTTCTGTTCGAACCCAGAACAGACTTGTATGGATTGTATGCCTGACATTACAAGTTGAGATATAAAGCCGATTTCTTTCAAATATATTTCTGTTGGTGGCGGAGAATTTATTCTTTGCTTAACACCCTTCTTTGAGACGTATGTGCTCAAAGGTTATATAGTTGAAGTTATCAGCGATATATTCCCAATTTGGTAATGTGACATGCTGAGTGTTGCTGAAATGATCATTGTGTTGATTATTTGTGATAGGATCATTTATTTGATCATTTATCTTAGTGATCATTGTGTTGATCATTTGTTGACCCAAAGCATGGCTTTTGTATAAAGTATGTTTTTGTGGACGTGAATTCATCGAGCCTCACATCCCGGAAATGGTCAAAACAGGAAAGATGCGGCAAGGTTATTAGGGGTTGCTGTAGCTCCCCTTAGGGTATGTACATTTCCTTCTGGATAGAGGTTGTATCATGGTATGGAGCCCAGATATTTAACCTATGTGGTTACTACGAGTTTATTACTTTGTGGTTGTTGGTTATCGGGATCCCGTGAAAAAAGGTCGTTTACGATCGGGGAATGGCGTGCTCGTGTCAGTAGTTACCCAGTTAGGGGTAACCCGGCCTTGTGTTGGCAGAGTTCCGGTTTGGTTCTCGGGGATGTCTTTCCAGAGGCATTCTCATGTGGCAATGGGAAGTTCCTTGGCCTGACCATTTGTTGGAAATCCAATTCCCAATACGAAACTTGTACGGTATTAGTTGTAGAACCTGCCATCTAATATGGTAGCTATTAGTAGGCATAATATAATGGTACCTATGCTGGCTAAGATTTATATTCTACTTTCGAAATGATTTTTCCTACACTATGCACTAGTAATAATATCAAATGTTTCTTTTAATGCGTATCAAGCATCTTTGACTATCATAAGGAGAAATCTCCTCCGATTCTGCGTTTGCATTGTGTGTGTGTGCGGGAGGCCTTATGGTAGTCTCATTTTTCAAAAGCATTGCGAATTGACTTTGAAAATCTTTTGTTGAATGTTTTAATAGATAAACTGTTTTTGTTGCTCACACCAGTCCCACGACTGACTCGGAGTTTATTGTTTTCTTTCCTAAACTCTGGGTGCTCATTATTCTCTACACGAGCAGTCTAGAGTTGGGTTTTTCAGATAGCTAGATTTAACAGATTATCTAGAGTTAGTTCAGTCTTTGGATCACACCAGTCTTGCTGAGCTTTGTGATATGTTATTGGGAGTTCGAGCTTCTGCTGGATTAGTTCTTGGAAATGGAGTTGCAGTTATTTCTAAAGTTCTTCCTTGAAGACTATCTTAGAGTTATTTGTTCCGCTGTTAAATGTTATCTATTTTTTTTCCGCTGCTATTTTATTGTATCATATCTCTGATGTATATTGATATTTATTGGATTATCTGTATCAGATATTGTATCAAAGCTGTATATCAATGTATTATTCTTTATTCCGCTGTGTTATTTACTTAATGATTGTTATAAGCTCCGGCGAATCGGATTTGAACGGTCGAATCTATGACATTCGAATACGATTTGAAGTATGGATGTCGATTTTCGAGCGGGCAAAATCCGAAACGTTACAGTCTCATCCGCTATATATTGCAGGAAATCAATCACTCCAATATATATATATACACACACACACTATTATATATAATATCAAATCCAGTCTATTCAATCATTCAACTAATAATTTAAATTTAACTACTTAAATTTAATGGAAATCCAAATGAGTGAGATTAACTCACCTTTGACTTCATTTGCATTCTATTCCAAACCGGCTTATTTCTTCATGATTTTAAACCTTGTATAAACATTATATGGTTTACTAATATTTGAACTAATCGAATGATCAATTCCATTTAATAAATTTAATTAACTAATACTTTTGTTTAAACTAATGTTTTTCCCTACAATAAATAAATTTTAAGTTACAAAAATAATTAAATAAGTTAATTCCCAAAATACATTATTTTAAAAATAAATAAGCAGGACTAATATGTATACATATATTTTATATAGATAATTTATATATATTTCCTTTTCCTTTCCTTTTGAAACTACATAAACCAAAAATAACAACCTATATACATCTTAAAAATCCAAATCTTTATAAACTCTACAACCCTTTAAAATCTCTCCATATATATATTTTTTCCAAAACCTTATGTATATATATATACATATTTATGTTTTACTTATATACATTCAAATCGACCAATAAATTAAAGTATGTATATATTTTTCTTAATCTATGGATAAATATATCGGATTAAATTTAAAAACAACCTGCTAAATATCTTACTGTATATCCCAAAAACTACATTATGTATATATATCCGATATATATATATTCTTTCCTGTACATATCTTATATAGATATGTATTAGTTTTGAGATAGATAAATTAAAAAAAACTGCCAAAAAATAATTGAATTAAACAAAACACACTTATACCTATAGTGTAACGACCAATATATATATATATATATATATATATATATATATATATATATATATATATATTCTTTCCTATACATATCTTATATAGATATGTATTAATTTTGAGATAGATAAATTGAAAAAAACTGCCAAAAAATAATTGAATTAAAAAAAAACACACTTATACCTATAGTGTAACGACCCGGAATTTTTGATCTCGAAAATTCCAAATAGTTAGAGAAAAGAAGAAAGAGATAGAAAAAGAAGAAGAAGAAGAACTGTAACGACCCAGAATTTTTGATAATTAAAATATGAATATTTAATTAATTTTGAATATTAATAAGTGAATTTATAAGTCGAATAAATTTTTATTTGAATTTTTGGATTTAAATGAATAATTAAATCGATAATTTAATACGTTAAATTATGGAAATAATTGAAAATAGGGTTAAATATGATTGAAAATGATTTGTAAAATTTTATTTTATCATATGGGAGTTAGAACGATATTTTAGAACTTTTAAAATCAAATTAAAAGTTAATTTGTGAAAATTGAATATTTTAATATTAAAATCGACTAGTGAAAATAATCAATTTTTGAACAGTCTCAGAATTGAACGAAACCAGTTCCATTGGATCCGTAATAGTTAGTTATTACCGGATTTCAATTTTCGTGTCAATCGGAGTTGCCGTTTGATCGTGGCAGCTCGAAACGCATCGATTTATTTTTAATTTAAATTTGACGAGTCAAAATAGCCATTTTTCAAAAAGTCTCGGATTTCGACGAAACCAGTTTCATCGGATCCGTAATGTGATATTATTGTAAGGTTTCAAATTTCGTATCAATTGGATTTACCGTTTGTCCTGTACAAATTAAAACGCCTAGAAAATCGCTTAAATCGGTTTAATTCAAATTGAGCGTTTATAGCCATAACTCGCACATATGTCCGAATTAGCTTTCGAAACCTATTCCATTGTGTCCGGAACGCGGGGTAAACCCTAGAAACGCTGGTTACGGCGCGTAAATCGGAGTTCGGAATTTCCGGATGAATAGTGTTCGATTTTCTTCTATAAATAGACCAATGCCTTCATAATTTTAAAAAAAAATAAAAAAAAAAATAAAACAAAATAGAAACCCTAGCCGCCACCCACATAACCCACGGCCAGAAACATGCGACATTCATCCCTCTAAATCTCCAAATCCGTCGACAATTAGCCTTAGGTTTCAACTAACAAATTGAAGAGGACGTCAAGCTCTACAGATTCAACGGTTATGATCGAGATAGGAGTTGTAATTTGTGAGAAAATTGGTCACGTATGGCTTCGGTTTGGCACGGAATTCACGCATCACGAGGAGGCCGAGTTGGCTATGGTGATGGGCGAAGGTAGAGGAGGTCAAGAGCTTCCTATTGCAAGTGGTTTGATCGAATTTCGTCGAGTGAGGTGGATGCAAATTGAAACCCTAGTTGTGCTCCTATGGGTTCATGGCTACGGCTTTGATCTGGAGATGAACACGAGAGGATGGAGAGAGGTAGGGGACGGCTCAGATTGAAGGGGAGAGGGATCTTGTGGCCAGAAATGGAATAGGTTATAAATTATAAAAAGAAATTGTGAAATTTGTTAATATAAATACGTGTAACTTCATAAATTCATAACTTTTTCATACGAGGTCGAAAAAATGTAAACTCAGTTGCGTTGGAATCGTATGGACAAGCACTACGCGATGGAGTTGGTTTGGAGTCGTTTGGAGTTAGTGAGAATTTTGGGTAAAATTAAACGTCCGTTTAATTTTATTCGAAATAAATCGCTAAAACGGAAATAAAATCAAGGTGAGAACTTCTCACTCAATCGAATCAGTTTCGATTTTATTTTAAATAGTTAGATTTAAAATATTTGAATGCATGTGTGAATGATGATTGATATATATTGATTGTTAAAATAGACATTATGTGCCGTTAGTAAGCGGATGTTATTTATTAAAAACATATACCGCGAATATTTCATAAACAGTGAAATTGGTATTATATATAGTAGCAATATATATATATTGGCATATGTATATATTGGAGTTGTTGATTTCCCGTATTTTTTAGCGGATGAGACCCTATTGCGCCGTTATTAAGCGGATAATATTTAATAAAAACATATACCGCGATGATTTCGTACTGGAGCGAAATTGGTATTGTGCTAATGTTTTTGGATGCAGGAAAACAGGTTGGAGGGATCCAACTGGATTCCTCAACAGTATTTATTTAATTTCAGATATTTTGATATTTGATGGATTTTCATATTGATATATGATATCGTTGTAGTCGTGATTGACTATTTGGTGTGTAGCATCATTGGACCCAAATTTTGGGATTTTAAAATGATTTTTAAAGTGATCTTTGAAAATATAAAATATTTTTGGAATTGATCCATTCTAAATAAATAAACGTTATAATTTTTAATGTTATAAAAATTATGGTTTTTGTGAAATATAGTTAAAAGCTGATTTTTGAGAAATGTGGATTAATGATTTTATAAAATAGGTTAAATTGGATTTTTGAATTTATTATAAAAGTTTGAATATAGGATTTATAAAATTTAATTATTTTATGAATCAAATTGGTGAAATAATAAAGGAGATTAAAGTCGTTTTAAAGAATAATATAAATTGATTTATATTAAGAGATTTATAAATGGATATTTATAAATTGAAATATTGACATTATAAAACGAGTTTTTATAAGTGTTTGAATGAAGTGGAAATGAATTACATAAATGAATGAAATTTATGGAATTATAAACTGTGAAGTTATAAAAGAAATTTATAAATAGTAAGATTTATAAATTTGGTGAAATTATTTGAAGAATAGATTTGGTTAAATAAATGAATCTTATAAGTTATAAGATTTATGGTTTGGAAAGTCTTTAGAGGAACGATTTTGTAAAATAATCGTTTTATAAGCATTCGACTTATAATATGAACTTTTAGTTTATAATTGAGTTATAAACTGGAATAGGTTAATAAAAGAATTTATAAAAAGGAAGTTTTTATAAATAAATAGAAATGGAATTTATAAACGTTGTTTATAAATTCGCAAACAACTTATTTTGATAAGTTAATTGTTGAAACTTATGAATGGAGTTATATTCACATTTTTGACTGTGAATAATCCTTAGAAATAAAATGAATAGAAGTGATGAAAGTTGTTAACGTAGTATATTCACGTTTTTGAATAGTGAATAATCCTTTGAATTAAAATGTATAAAAGGATGAAATGTGTTAACGTAGTATATTCACGTTTTTGAACTGTGAATAATATGTTAAAGGAAATATTTTGAATGAGATGTTTAAATTGAATTAAAACGATCTAACGATGTTTTACAATGTGTTAAGATTCGAAACCATAGATTTCAACATTTATTGTTGAAATAGACGTTTTCGAGAAATGAAAAGAAAATAGTGGACTATAACACTGTTGTTATAGTAAATGATTTCCGAAAGGAAATGTTTTGTATAGTATTGGGATTTATATATCTATTTTAATTTCGAATCCCTATACTAGTGAATTTGGGTTGTCGTAACGATGTTTTACGCAACATTCGTTTTGGCCCAAATAAATATGTTTAAGAGAATGATTTCCTTAAAGAATGAAATATGTACTTAATTTTGATTTAAGTATATTGAATATTTTCCAAGTGTTGAAAATAAATAAAATTTGTGAATTACTTATTAAATAAGTATGGAATTGTTTTCCAATATGAAGTGATATTTAGAATTTATCTTTTTGAAGATAAATTGAAAAGAAAATTGAAATGAGTAATTGAAATCGAATATTCATTGATATCTTGGAATTATAAATTCATTTTGGAATTTATATGTGAAAGTGGAATTTGTTTAAAAATAAATATTGATTTATTTTTGAAGTGTTGAAACTATATATCTAGTAAAGATATTTTAGGAAATAAATAATTTGGAAAATTATTTGGAAACTGGTGATGTGTGCATATCCAGTGATAGTTCAATAACCGACTATCAATATTTCCCTTTGAATGGGTAATTGATGTGAATTGTTTGAATGTGAATGCTACACTTATTTTTGAATAAGCGCTCACTATTCGGGTTAACCGGGAAAGGACCATGGGGGTCGTATAACCCATTCCGAATATGTGATACGTCGTTGTGAATTGCATTGAAGATCGGTGTTGAAGACCCGGTATTTGCGAGAGCGATAGGATGACCTGTCGATTTACTCTGCACCGAGTAGCTACGGTATAGAGTTCTCCATATGTGATGGTGAATCCGATCAGGATTGTGAATATCCGGATTGCAAGGACTTCTTTGTAAGTGCCTTCAGTTTTGTTCAAGCCCGGAAAAGACTTGTATGGATTGTGTGTCTGACATTACAAGTTGAGATATAAAGCCGATTTCATTCAAATATATTTCTGTTGGTGGCGAAGAATTTATTCTTTTAGCTTAACACCTTTCTCTGAGACGTACGAGCTCAGAGGTTATATAGTTGAAGTTATCAGCGATATATTCCCAATTTGGTAATGTGATATGCTGAGTGATGCTGAAATGATCATTGTGTTGATTATTGTGATAGGATCGTTTATTTGATCGTCTATCTTGGTGATCATTGTGTTGATCATTTGTTGACCCAAAGCATGGCTTTTGTATAAAGTATGTTTTTGTGGACGTGACTTCGTCGAACCTCACACCCCGAAAATGGTCAAAACAGGAAAGATGCGGCAAGGTTATGAGGGGTAGCACCCTTTAGGGTATGTACATTTCCTTCTGGATAGAGGTGGTATCATGGTATGGAGCCCAGATATTTAACCTATGTGGTTACTACGAATTTATTACTTTGTGGTTGTTGGTTTTCGGGATCCCGTGAGAAAGGTCGTTTACGATCGGGGAATGGCGTGCTCGTGTCAGTAGTTACCCAGTTAGGGGTAACCCGGCTTTGTGTTGGCAGAGTTCCGGTTTGGTTCTCGGGGATGTCTTTCCAGAGGCATTCTCATGTGGCAATGGGAAGTTCCTTGGCCTGACCATTTGTTGGAAATCCAAAGAAACAATACGAGACTTGTACGGTTTTAGTTGTATAACCTGCTATGGAATGTGGCGGTAACCTGCTATTGAACATAGTTAGCTATAGTAGGTATAGTTCAAAATGTCTATGTTGGCTAAGATTTATATTCTACTTTCGAAATGAATTTTTCCTACACTATACACTAATAATAATATCAAATGTCTTTTTAAATGCGTATCAAGCATCTTTGACTATCATAAGGAGAAATCTCCTCCGATTCTGCGTTTGCATTGTGTGTGTGTGCGGGAGGCCTTATGGTAGTCTCATTTTTAAAAGCATTGCGAATTGAAATAAAAATATCTCTCTATTTTGATTTTAAAGATAAATAAACTGTTTTGAGTTCTCACACCAGTCATATGACTGACTTGGAGTTTATTGTTTTTCTTCCTAAACTCTGGGTGCCCACCAATTTCACACGGGCAGTTAAGAGTAAGGTTTATCAGGATATTCTGGATATTCTGGAGTTGCTGGAGGCAAGCTGGATGGCATGGCGTATTACTAGTTTATATAGTATTTCTTTTTCCGCTGCATTGTTTGTTGTTGTTGATGTTGTACACTCTGATGATATGATGTACTGTAATGTATAAAATGTAATAACTGATAGTTCTTTGTTTAAAGATTATTCGTTTATTATTATATGTTGTTCCGCTGCGAATTGTGAGATTCTGATGTTGTTCTTGTTTTCTGTTCCGTCCTATTTTCTCTATTTTCTTTCTATTTCAAAATTTTCTACCTCCTCTTCCCTATCTAAATTTTCTATCTTTTTCTCTTCTTTTCTTCTCTTAAAATCTTTTTAAAACCCCTAAGGGTTCGTATTTTCGTTCATCTTGAATTAAACAAAGGAGATTAGTGTATATTCAAGGAGTACAGATTTACGGGTCTTTACAAGAACAGAAATACCAAAGCTCAATCTCACATTTGCAGCGAATAAAATATAATATCAATAATATCAGTTTACAAAGGAAAACTGTATTTGTCAAATTACACTTTAATACATCAAAGTTACAACATACGCAAATACTGGATAGATACAATCCACATGTCCCAGATACTACAATATCACAACGGAAACTCTCCATATGTTCATGTCATCCAGCTCGCCGCCTGAGCTTCAGAACGTCCTTACCTGAAAATCTGTAATAATCGGTCTGACCCAAGCATTACATCAAAGTAACATCCGGGTTAGGCTGGAAACTAGCGTGAGTAAACCCATCTAATATGGAATACAAAAGCATAAACTTACTTAAAACCCGGGGTAACTCGTATCAATTTACAAATTCACAATTTGTTATAGACATCACTTATTTCACACATCACTTCCTAAGTACCAAAACTTAGATTAAATGGTTCAATTTACTTAAATCATTCCATTCCAGCCTATTGATTTTACATATCAATCTATGAAGAATCAAAGTGGTTTCGGGTATTTACTAATACACAACTCCGGTCTCTTCGAATTCCATACCATCTTAACTACGTTATTCAAGTGAATACAATTCAATCTTAAATATATGATGTCATTTTTACACAGCAATTAATCATAGACAATCACATTATCAATGTCCAACCCAACATCTCATATTACAAAACACTTCATATCACAAAGCATCACAAACACATAGTAGAGATATAAATAATCCAGGCATTAATATTATTCAATCATCCATAAGCAATATTTATTCGTCACATCATTCTAATTAATTTAAATAATTAAATTAATTATTTCAATCATCTTTAAATCCTGCTTATTTAATATTAATTAATTACAAACCAATTAATCATCCTTA
The DNA here is from genome assembly GCA_030765085.1 of Allium cepa. Classification (NCBI taxonomy): domain Eukaryota; kingdom Viridiplantae; phylum Streptophyta; class Magnoliopsida; order Asparagales; family Amaryllidaceae; genus Allium; species Allium cepa. The sequence continues at coordinate 749,160,632 of CM060941.1, forward strand.
ATTATCATCTTAATTACATTAAGCAATTAACCTCTAATTAATTACACAAATTAATTAACCTTCAAGCATTCATATTAATCAACCTTTAATTATTCCCATAAATTTATAGTTTATTCCATTGATTAATTACCCTTAAATTAATCATCTTCATTAATTAACTAACTCTTTTATTAATTTCTTTAATTGATCCATACTTTAACTAATTACACTAAGTAATAAATTCTCAATTACTTCAATTTAGTAATTACCATTAAATAAATTATATTTAGTAATCACCCATTAATTACCCTTCTTAATTAATGGCATTAAACCATTATCCCTTAACTAATGTAATTATCATCAATTAGTTACATTAAGTGATCAGTCTTTAATTAATCATCTTTTAATTAATAACTTAATTAATTGATCACATTAATAAGTCAATTATTTAAATTGATTGCACAAATTAATTAATCTTAAATAAATAAATTATTTCTTTATTACATAAATCAATTATCCATCCTTAATACATTAAATAATTTGTACTTTATTTAATTACAACTTTTAATTTATCCTAAAACATATAGGATTTAACTTATTATAGTTATTTAAACAACAATTTAAAACTTTGGAAATTCATCTAAAACTTGCTAATGCTTTGCTTAAAACTTGGTTTACATTTACTTATATCTTATTTTGATAAAACTAGATACCACCATCAAAAACCCGGGCAACAACCCCCAAATTCCTGAGTCGAACACGATCCAAAAATCAAGTTCTTTCCTCGCGTAAAACTCATGATAAAACCATTCTTTTTTGAAGAAAACTCACAAACAACCCTCAAACACAGGATATCATGCGTGTTCGTACACAGATGGTCGGTGCATCTCTGACCATCGCCGCCACCTCAGATATGTCGTCGACATCACTCCTCTATGATTTCATCCTTCAGGACCTAGTGATGAACATCAAAACGAAATCGAGCAGTTCGAGAGGAATCAAGAACTAACCTGATCACCAGAACCTCTCAGCACCACTACCACAGACCATCAACAAGCTCGCGATCACAACCGAAACTTCGTCACATGCCCATTCCACTAAATCCCCACTCACGATCACCTCCAATTCTTCCCTGACCACGAGTTGTCGCGATTAAAACGTTGATCGAAAAACAGACAGTTAACCCTAAATAGCTTCGCCGCGCCCACCAAGGCAATTTATAAATTCATTTGCCATTTTTCCTACCATCTCGAATCCCTAGCCACCTCTGACCTGAACCTCGACCACCCTTGTTTCGTAGATTGCTGAAATTCGAGAATTTTCGATTTTCCCCTTAACTCGAAATTCTCCATTAATCACAAACCTAAAAATCTTGATTTATACACTAAGATTCATGGTTTCTAGTTACGAATCAATATTTCAAATCAAAACTAGTAAATTTAAAAATTGAATTTTAACTTGAAGTAAGTTTTCACTATCAATTTCTATTTAGTCAGTTAATTACTTTCAACCCATACTTATAAACATTTTTAAAAACAAGAATGGGTTAATACAAACAGTTTTCTTTCAATGATCATAATCTGAAAGTCATTGAATCAAAAGGATTGATTTTTGGAACTGAATTTTAGCCTGCAAACTAAGTACAGAGGCTACCTAAATGATTATATATACGCAGACAAGTCACATGCATGTATCATTGCATTCTTATCCAAATGTTCATGAAAACTACATATATACTATATCATTGTTGCATGCATCAAGGTGTATATATTCATTTATCACCAGATTTAAATTGTTAAAACAAGGGTTTACTCACCTGTCTTGTAAAAGCAGAGAACAGGCGCCCTGATTTTCAATTTTGATGATGATCTGGAAACCCCTTTGTTTCTGAAACTTGGGTTAGATTCTGATCTTATCTTTCTTGATTGTATATTGAATTGAACTTTGATTTTGAACTTGCATTTTCTGATTCTTCCCATTCTTTCCCTGAACTGTTCTGTTTGCTTGGTGCTTGGGTTGCTGAATTGCTTTGTTTTAGTTAAACTGAATCTACTGCTTGTTGATTTACTTTAGACTAGGTTGAAAACTTGAACAAGTTTTGATTTTCTCAGGTTTGTTTTAATTAACCTCGGATCTGTTTATCTACTATGGCTTTACTTTTTCTTAGTTTTTGTAACGACCCGCTATTTTGGACTATTCGCATCCGCACATGTCGGACTTGAATAATTCAAAATACCGAATTGTTAATTTAAATTTGGTAAAACTCAGATATGCAGTAAATAAATAATCACAGAATCACAGACACAGAGTAATAATATGCAGCGAAAGTAAAAGAGATAGTAGTTAATAAAGCTACTATATAAATATATAAGACACATCAGAGTTTACAGCAGAAGAGTAACACGATACATCAAATACAAATCAAAATACATCACTGGAATCATCGAATAATGAAGCAGAATATATGGCTGGATCTTCAAGCAAAGCTCCAACTCCAAAGGTGAGTCTTGAAAGCTGAACCTCCCAGTCTGACCCAAGCGTAAAGAAAAACACAAAACACTCAAGTCATGATTAATATTCTCATATCAATAAATCCAATTCAAGTGAAATAGCAATCGAAATACAAGTAACTCAAAGGATGTTGGAATCACCATCCTCTAAGGATCCGTTAAACTATCTACTATGTAGTAGTGTATGCTAAATAGATAATGTCTATCAGTAATCTAAAATATCAAAATAGTGTTAAGGCGTTACCATTATCCCCCTTAACACATTTTATATAGATGTCATAGTCTATACAGCACTGTAAACTCCACCGTAAACTGGTGGGATATCAGGGAGTACTCCATAGGTATAACACAAAACAAATTCGTAGTGGACGCGTATATAGGGATACAAGTATGACAAGGCACATGAGGCAATACCCAAGGTAGTGAAACTACCGTTCGCTTGATCCGGACTGGTGAGAACGCATCGCCGCAGCGATCGCAACACCGCGAAACAACACTCCTGAAATTCCGAGGGTGCGCCAATCGATAACAAGTAATGAATAGTAGTTACGAAGAAGTGTGTTCGCTCGAGGTGGCTAACCCCATTTGGCCCGGCACGGCTCCTGATTTTAGTCATTTCCAATTTGACACAAGTGTCAAGGCTATCCATTATCGTTCTCTTTCTTCAGTCATCACGTACATCATTCCAAACACTTCATTCTGGATCACCACTCCGCGTATAGTTATTAAAGTGGTTTTCGGTTTAGATAGAGAGTATATCCATAACCGATTCCGGTCTCTTTAATAACTTTCGTAATTATTATACCGATTGGTCGTTTAGTAAATTTCAAACCAAATCGAATTCAATTTCAATTTTAATTCGTAAATTAACATTTCGGTTGTCTTTCTAAATCAATTTCCAAAGTTTACGTTTCAAAACTTCCAAATTACCATTTCAAAATCTTATAATTCAATTTCAATTTATTTTTAAACAGTTCAAATATTGATTCAAGTTCAAATATTGTTCAATTTCAATTTATTTTTAAACAGTTCAAATTATCATTTCAATTTATTTTTAAATTCATTTATCGATTTCATTCCATATTCATTAAGTAAGTTTATCATTCACAACAACTTCTATTTAAATTCCAATTCATTTAAATCAATTACTTACGTTCAACTTCATCAATTCAAAACATCAAATTGAAATAAATCAAATTCGTCAAATCAATTCTTTAAATTCCAAATTTTACGTTAATTTCAATAAATCTCATTCATTTCAATAAATCACATTTTGTTTCTTGTTAAAGAAATTCAATTTTTACTTATTTATTGACTTCGTTGCAAATTTCAAACTCAATTGATAAAGAACTAAATTTCACATAATAGAGAAGTTTCAATTTTGCTTATTAACTTACTTAAATAATTTTCCCAAACTTTAATAAATAAAGAAACTCAATCTCATTTATTAACGAAGTTCAAATTCACTTATTCAAAAGTTCAATTTTCTTATCAAAGAATTCAATTTTATTTAATTATCAATTAATTCAATCTTATTCAATTATTCAATAATTTCAATCTTAATTATTAATAATTTCAAACTTGATTATAAATTCAAAATTTATTGATAAATCATTTCAAACTTAATTCAATGAATAATTCCAAATTTAACTGTTAAATAATTCATTTCAAAACAACGTTCTTTCATCAGTTATTACATTAGTATTTGTTTCAAATTTCAATATTAACATTTTCCTTTTATCAAAATTTACGTTTCAATTTTACAAAACCTTATTATTCAAATAAAATCTTTATTTTATTTCAAATCATTGACCAATCGGGTTTATTTAATTCTCTACCCTAAGTCAAGTTAATTTGGGTATTTATCATTTCAACCCGATTCCAATTCAATTCACAAATCAAAGCATAGCAAAAGGGAACTTGTGATAACAGGGATGGGGACAAAATAAATAAACAAGCAATAACAACAATCAATAACAATCCAATAAATTAATTTAAATAATCCCGAAATGATCGTATTAATTCGCATTATTATTTGTGCGAATTAATATAATTATCTCTAGAATCTACACTATCTTTTGATGTAGATTAAAGATTATTACATTACGTTTTTCCTACTTGTCGTTCAATTTCATTTTCAAATTTTATTCTACAACAATTAAAGGGGTCATATTATTCAAATTAACTAATCAAATTCAACACATATGTCAATTCACAATTTTTAACTATCCTACGTCAAATTAAATTGCATAATATTTATCACCTTATACATTTCAAATTTACATCCAATATAAACAACAAACAATCAATCAATTATCAATCAACTGTATTATCATCGCATAAATAATTAACAGATAATGGTGTCAGATGTCATAGGTGAACAGATACAGGTAATAGCATATATAACAGTGCAGTAAATAACAGCAGCATATTTCAATTGTCGTTTCAATTGAAATCAAATTTAATAAATAAAAGAATATTAATCGTGAGTGATTGCTCACATTTCATGGCTAGAGCGATAGGCGATGAAATCTAATTACGAATCGAAGTACGAATCCCAAATCAAAGCTAGATTGGCACGAATCACGGACAAGCTGATAAGTAAAAATGTTGATGGGGACAAATCAGAACCAATACGATAGAAGCAACAATAATCTGTATCTATTGTTATTCTTTTCTATGGAATAAATGTTTAATTTTAAAACCAATATTAAAATAACGTATTAAAGTCATCGTTTAAATTAAACACAAATATCTGCTTAAAACAGCAATTACCAGTAACTATATCATATCTTATATTTTAAAACCAATAGATATACAAACTGTGCAATAGAGGCATATAAAATAAACTATAATATATGGAGCGCATGTATATTATACATATTAAAGTCAATATTCGCTATAAATCACACAGCCTACCGTATTGTATTGAAACCTATATATAAATTAACAGAGTAAACTAGCAAACTCTAAAATAATATATATGAGAATCAAATAATTACGTAAAAAAATATGTATAACAAAATTTACTGCAACTATAGTGTAAACTTTCAAAACCCGGATGTATATACAGTAACTTTACATACATAAATATACACTAGCAAACCATTCTCAAAACAAACATTTAAAGCACAAATAAAGTAAAATATTCAGGTTGTACGTTTTCCAATCTACTTTTATAAAATGCATGGATAAAATCAAACACATACATTAAAATTCAATATTTTGCAAACAATATATAGTGTTCTATATTTATTCAAACCTGAACATATAAACGGCTAACAAAAGATAAACTCATAACTAACCCACCGACTCCCGCATATGCATATGTATCCAGACCATTTTAAATACATAAATGCTGTAAACACACTTTGTAATAATATAATTATAACAACAACTGTAAAACTATAAGCAATATCTCTATAATATTAAACTGACATATAAACTTACATTTTTTTTTATAGACCGAAAATAGATTTTTGTTTTATAATAGAAACTCAGTCACACTATCAACAAGTCATATACAAATGAACTAACACATAACAACTTATACAATACAAAATTGACGTAGCATAAAACTTTTTATATAAAATACATATATGGACAACAGCTACATCTTTCAAACAATGGATTCATTTTCCGTACTCGCCTATACTATATATGTGCACATCTTTTTTTTTATACATATTATTTAATAACGGGATAGTATAGAATTTGTATAGACTTCACTTCATATAAACAACATTTTTACATAACAGAGTACTGCTAATTAAACCCAAGCTTGCATAAACTAAAGTGAAAATATATATTCACTAACAGGTAGTATATTTTTATATAAACACAAGTATATGTACTGCCAGGTCATTCGAAATCAAAAAAAATTCTTCAAACAAAATGTAAAGGGTTAGAAGACATATATATATTATCTGTAAAGAAGGATCAGCTTTAAAACAACAGAAAAAAAGAAAGAAAAAAGAAAAAAAAAACACAGTACCTACACGAATTAAACGCGAGTGGCCTGCTTTGGAAGAAAAGGTGGCACGCGTGTGAAAGGAGGGGGAAGGAAGGAAGGTGGCGGCAGTTGCTGTGTAGGAGGCGCGCGGTGGTGGTGAGAGGAGGGGCAGAGCGGCCGGAGGATGACAAGGTGGTTGTTTGGGGCTCGACTAGAGTGAAGACTCGGTGGCGGTGGTGAGATGCTCTGGGTGCAGCGCTATCAGCTGACGGTAGTAAGTCAACATCATGTTGGCGAGGGTTGGCATGGAAGTGGTAGGTTGCTATCTCAGGCAGCTATTGGACGCAGGTATATAGGTGAGTGGCAGACTTCCATGTGTACAATTTTTTTTTTTTAAAGACAGCGGTCGGCCGTGAGGCAGTGGAGGGCGTGGAACAGTGATGGCGGGTCGGTCGAGGAGGTTGCAGTAGTTGGGTTGTGGTGTTGCGCGTGTGGATCTGGGTTGCTGAGCTCGGCTAGATTATAAGGCGATGAAGGTGGTTCGGGCTGAAGCTTGATGGTTTCAAGGCGTCCGCGTGGGGAGCTAGCTGGAGGCAAAGGTGAACAAAGCATAGGCTTTGATGAAAAATCTCAAAACAGAACAACAGGGGGTGGAGGGGACGTGCAGGCTCCAACTAAAATATGTTCTCTCCTTTCTTTTTTTTTCTTTTTTTTAGAAGAAGAAGCTGGGTTTCCCATTAAAGAAGAGCAAGCATCATTCCAAATAATTATATTTACGAACCGTGATTATGAAGGGAAATGAACAGTTTCCCATAAAAGAACATGAATGTGTGCTGACTTTTACGCTTAAAATTTTAAAGCAATGGGAAGTTGGGAGGTCGCACGAACAAATTCGGGACGTGTAAAGAAGCTAATGACGGTTGATAAATGCACGGTTGAAAATGAAGCTTAACAATACGTTCTAAAGCTTTGACGACATGGCTCGAGCTTTTGAAACGCAAAAGAAAAACAAAAAATCACTGATCCGGTACCGATACGATAGACGTTTCGCGGATTTCACCGCACAACTGGCTCTGAAATAGAGAAATAAATATACCATAGAGATTGGCACGACGATACAGTCAGAACGGTATATAGATATCGGTGGTACGGTTGAATTATAAAAATTCGAAATTTATAATAGCAGAAAATGCATAAAAATCGCAGAAAAATAAGATCGACGGAGCCAAAAATGTCCGAATTTGGAAAACCGACAAACTGACAACTTGCACAAAAGATGGTTTAGAATTTTTCTATGTAAAAATATTTTGGTTTTGAAAATGTTTTATTTTCATCACTTTTTAACTGATTCTATTGAAGTAAATTTACGCGCGAAATAAACTTTCGTATTTCGAACGAAAATTTACCAGTTGCTATGTTTAAGTGGACGCATTCCAAATATAAAATTTATAGTTCAAATTTTTATCGTATATATTATTTTTATTTTTCACCCAAAACGGTTAATTAAATTAAATAAAATAGTTAAAATATCCGGGTTGTTACACTCTCCCCCACTCAAAACTTTTCGTCCCCGAAAAGGAAGAAAGTAGGGAAAATAGAACAACCAAAAGAAAATAGACTTGAATTTCAAAATAGAACAATTAATTTAAACCATATAAATTTCAATTTAAATAAATTTTTATTCAACAATTGACTTAAATTCAATGAATTTCATTAACTTGGTTTATTTCCAATTTATCATTGTTTGTTACAAAATTTGCTTCAACAACAATTTATTTTATTAATCCATTTATTATTCAACTAACTTAATATTCAACTTATCTCTATTAATCATTTTATAATTAAACTTAAGTGTATAACATTTTTATACGCACTCAAATTTTATTCATAAAGATAATTTATATTGTATATTATCAAATTTTCTTAAATTTACAATTTCAAAGATCATCAATTTGAATAGTCATTTATTATAATCATATTTTATTCAACGAATATAATTCTTCTTTATTCCAAATTATTATTAAATTTATTCTACTTAATATATCCTATCACATATATATAAAGTATATTTACATTTATTGTAACTACTCGAATTTATTTTTAAAAAAAATCCTTTGATATCATTTATATTGTATAATATTCAATTACATAATTAACTTTTGATAATTTAGGTAAGTTATATATAATGCAATTCAGCATTATCCAAATAAAATTTTATAATTCAGTTAATTTAAGTTAAATATTTATTCAAAATCCTTGCCTCGATTTATATCTTGAAGTCATCTTTAATCATACATTTAAGAATTTAAATTTCCGATTTCACTTCAAACCATTTAGAGATAATTATATATATACTATATACATCAAATCCAATTAAATTTAAAATAATATACCTATATATAAATAAATCAAATCATACTTAAGAAATTAAAATCATTTTAATTTCTAAAGCAAAGCAGTAGCAACGCTACGAATTTGTCTCTCCACTTCGAAACTCGAAAATGAATCTCGATGATGCGGCCGTCATCACCAAATTATTTTCCAGCGACAAAAGAGAAGAGCACTGATTTTAAAATTTTAAATTCTTTTGAATGATTTCAATTTGAAAATATTTTAAAACTATAAACTTTAAAACTTAAGAATCAAAGTTGAAATCGTCGAAAATTAAAATTGTGACGACCCGAACTCGATGTCCGAAAACAACATCAAATTCGTATCGCGGGAGCTTGCAACACCCATTAGATGATAAATAACACAGCGGAAAAAAAAATGATATCACTGATGCAACATGAATACAATATCCGATACATCAATGTGATACAATGATAATCATCAACATCAGAGAATATACAACACAGAATACAGCGGAACATGATACAATATGAAATAAGTCTTCACAGAATCCTAAAACTGCAGCACCAAACCAAACTCCAAAGTTAAAGCTCCAAAACTCCTAGCTCGATCCATTATCCAGATTGCTCCAAGATAAACAAGTGTAGTCCATATCCAAAAGACTGGACTAGCTCCATATAATCTACTGAACCTAACTATCTGAAAAACCAACTCTAGACTGCCCGTGTGGAAAATTGTGGGCACCCAGAGTTTAGAAAAAGAACAATAAACTCCGGGTCAGTCATGGGACTGGTATGAGCAAACGAAAACAGTTTGGTCTTTTAAAATTAATCAAAGATTTAAATTTCAAAATCGCAATGCTTTTGGAAAATGAAACTACCATAAGGCCTCCCGCCACACACACAATGCAAACGCAGAATCGGAGGAGATTTCTCCTTATGATAGTCAAACATGCTTGATACGCAGAAAAATTTCTTTGATATTATTATTATAAGTGCAAAGTGCAGAAAAGCATTTCGAAAGTAGAATATAAATCTTAGCCAGCATAGACATTTCGAACTATGCCTACTATAGCTACCATCCAAACAGTGGGGCGCCACCATAAGTGAATGGCAGGTAATACAACTAAAACCGTACAAGGCTCGTATTGGATGAATGGATTTTCCAATAAATGGTCAGGCTAAGGAACTTCCTATTGCCACATGGGAACGCCTCTGGCGGGACGCCCCGAGAACCTAACCGGATCTCTGCCAAACAAGGCCGGCTACCCCCCTTCCCGGGGAATATACAGAACCTCAAATATGCCACCCCCGGTCCTTTGGGACCTTTATACGAGAGCTCTCTAACCAACAACATCACACAGTAATAAATAAAGTGTGTCCACATGAGTAAGTATCTGGGCTCCATACCATGATACTACCCTTTTCCAGAAGGAATTGTCATACCCTAGGGGAGCTACCCCTGAAACCTTGCCGCACAATTCCTGTTTCGACCATTACCGGGTTGTGAGGCTCGACGAAGTCTCGTCCACAAAGCTACGCTTTTCACAAAGCCATGCTTTGATCAACAAATGATCAGCAGCACTCAGCATGCCACATTACCATGTTAGGAATATATCGCTGATAACCTTCAACTACATAACCTCTGAGCTCGTACGTCTAAGAGAAGGGTGTTAAGCTAAGAGAATAAATTCTCCGCCACCACAGATATGTATTTGAAAGAAATCTGCTTTATATCTCAAAATGTAATGTCAAACATACAATCCATACAAGTCTGTTCCGGGTTCGAACAGAACCGAAGGCACTTCCGAAGAAGCCCTTGCAAATCCGGGTATTCACAATCCCGATCGGACTTCCCATCACTTAGGAAATCTCTATACCGGCGCGACTCAGTGCAGAGACAATCGATAGGTCATCCTATCGTTCTCGCAAATACCCGGTCTTCACCACCGGTCTTCAATGCTATCCATATCGACGTATCACATATTCGGAATGGGTTATACGACACAAAGGTCCTCTCCCGGCTAAACCGAATAGTGAGCGCAACATTTTAAAAACATATGGATATGAGATTTCAATTAAGTCACAACTTAATGATTCAAAACTTCCTTTCAAATGGTTTAAACCAATTACCATTTCAAATCTTTTAAACAAAAAGATTTATTTCACAAGGTTCACTCAGTTTTCACAAAGATTCATCCCCGGATTTCAAAACAATTTCCATTTCAATTAGATTAACTCAATTAAATCTTAAAATCAAGATTTAACTTATAACTTTCACAACTCGTTTCCAAAGCTTCGTCCATAACTTGGAACATCATTTTCAATTCAAACTTGAAATCCCTTTAATATAAATTGGAAATTCATTACTCATATGAAAGCTATTTATCACTTAGAAATAATAGTTTTATTCGAAAAAACCTCGATTCCATTTATACAAGTTACAATCTTTGGTTTAATTCAAATTTCCAAATCAACGCTTAAAAATAGTTTAAACCCATATAACTTGTAAAGGTCCTTTTTAAATCATAATTATTGAATATAGAACTCAATTTCAGATTTTTGAATTTCAATTTAAATCCGATTATTCAATTTTCAAATCTTTATTAGTTATTCAAAAATAACTTTTATTTTTAAAACAGCTTTTCAAAAGTTTTTCCATATTAGACTTAACTTATTTCCAAAATTAGTTGAATTTAAAATTCAAATTCAAAATTATTTAAAAAATCTGTGACTTAACCGATTTCCACGTGAAATCCATATTTGTGTGTGTATGAGTGTGGTCCAGGGGTTTTACACAATTGTGCACAACATCAATCATCACAGATATATCAATATCGATAAGCGATATAATCAATAACGCTTATCTTTATTTACAGATTCATAGATAAATAAATTTATCAATCACAAAGATTCATCATTAAGATTCGATGTGGGTTTCGGATAACTAACTGGAATCCGACTCCCTGTCGCATCGAAATTTAAATGCCGTTTTACAGGCAAAGGGGTTTCACACATATACAGAAACAATTCACAAATCACAGTATAGCATCAGGCAAATTCACATCGCATAGCATAACCTCAAACAGAAATATCAATCCAGTATATAACACTTGATGATAGTTAATCATCTTCAAATTTAAGGAGAAGGTGATTTAAAAGAATTAACCACGTAACTATTTTTAATGATAAATTAATTAGATTTTTAATTAATTATTCCTTGGTCAATTATCTTAATTGACTATAAATTTATAAATTAATTAACTTAAATTTATCTAAATAACAATTTTAATTGCAAATAAATTAAACACTTAATTGTGAATAATTAAAAAAAATCAATCAATCTCTAATCACTTAGTTAATTACAATTTTAAAATTTATTAACTATTCTTGATTACTCTTTTTAAATAATTAATAATAATTATCTTAATTAACACATTTTTTTTCTTCTTTAAACTTTGAAATCAAATTTTCACTAAACTTAAACTTTAATGTTAATTAAATTTCAACACTTAGTTTCCATTAATTACTAAATTTAAAGTATTAATTGAATTCCAAAACTAAGTGAAGTAATTTATTTGAAAATTTGAACATCTTCTTTTGTTTAAAAAGAAACTTTAAAACCTATTAGCTAACATATCCAAGACCAACCTGAGGCACCCTTCCTTTTTAAAACTTTACCATGTTTAAAAGTTAAAAAGTGTTACCCAGATAACCCAGGCTAACAAACCCGAGACTCCCCACGTTTAACTCGAGAAACACTTCGAGTACTTCACCCATTTTCCCGCGTCACTCCCTCTTCTTCTTCCCCCTTTTTCTTTCTCTCCAGTAAGTTACATTTTTGTTCAAGTAAAATCAACTGGCACGAGCCTACGTTCTCGAGTACGAACCCGAGGCTTTCACCATTTTTTTCTCGAGTCAACTCGAGTAGCCACCCTCACGTAACAAGCCTTCCACCTACTCTCGAGTTGTCACACCCAGGCACGACACCAACGCCGTGCACGTGCACAAGGCGGCGACGCCACTCTGGCGAACTCCAACTGCTGCGGCAAGTCATAAACTTCCCACAAACTCGAAATCCAAACCTAATTCACTCACAAAAAGCTCGAATCGAAATATAGCCTTCTTGCTCGAAAAACTGAAGCTCACCTCGATCGACATTTCCACCTCGCCACTGCTACACAGGCCACCGGAGACCCTCAAACTCCACCCACACCTCGGCAACACACTACGCAACCACCCACCAAAGCCTCGTGACACTCGATCACGTACAGGAGTCGCATACACCTCATTTCTGACATGTCCAGAAACTCGATTTTAAACCCTAATATAATCTCGTTCATTAAATTTATGCAATGAAAAAAATTTCTGATAATTTTCTCGAAAACCATGATGTTCATACTTGCTTTAAACCAAACTTCAACGTTTTAAATGGATTCAATTGTTAGAAAACGAGAAAAATGCAAATTTTGTTCAAAAATGAACTGCACTTTGTATACCCAACCAAAAATCCTCGTTTTTATTTTAAAAATCATACTTTGGTATGTAGATTCAAGATATGTAGTTGACTTAGCGATTTAAAATGTTTGAATTAAACATAAGATTATGGGATTGCCCTGTAAATCAACTTTCCAGTTGATATACTCCAATAACAGGTTAAACATATTCTAAAAACTTGGTTTATGCTCAAACAAACTTACTTTGTTTTAAAGTGTAAGCCTAAAAATAATCAAACGAAAATATTTTGAATCTTTTTCTTTATCTACTTATCTCTGCAAAACTGGATTTACAAAACTAGTGTTTCAGTATTAGGCAAAAACAAATTTTTATGCCATGATTTAAATTTAAAACAAACTTGCTTTGTTGATATTTTAAGCTTAACACAGGTTTGATGATAAAAATTTTGGGATTTTGATTAAATATTTGACCCTGTAACAATCAACAGAGAAGACCAGAATGTTTAATAAAAAAAAAATTCTTCACAGAACAACTCATACACATAACACAGATCATATTCAAAGTTTAAGGCATATACAAACCATACTGTCAATGGATCCCATGCTGTTTTTTTTTTAAATAAACTTAACTTTAAAAACTATGTTTGCTCACCTTGCAAAAGCAGAGGACAACTTCTTGTTTGCAGACTGCAGTTATTGATTTTCCTTTGAGTTGAATAATGTTTGAGTTTTGTTGTTGTTGAAGTTGAATGACATTTTGAGTTTGAAGGAATTATGATGCTTATATTTTCTTTTCTGGTTTTGCTTAACTTCTTTCAATATGAACGAGCAAATATAAAGATGGATATAAATAAAAAAACAGTTTGACAGGTTTGTACAGATTTTTTTTTTTCTTTTTTTCTTTTTTATAAACTGAAATGAAATCTTATTTCAGCTGATATAAAATCTGGATTTGGTGGCTAAAGTTATGTGGCATTAATTGCCTTTGTACAACTATATGTTTATTTATCTATATGCTAGTAACTTCCTCTGGAAGCTAATACATGTATATATTAAGCTTTGTTTTTTTTTTCTTCTTCAAGTGTTCATACTTGTTCAACTTGAATACATATGCTGCATTAATTGCCATGCTTATTTTGCTGTTCATATTCATGTGGCTGATGTATATCCATGTTGTGTACTAAGGAGATGAAAGCATTAAATGTAATTGTCTTTATTTACAACTATGCTATGTGAATCATGCATATACAGTTTTGTGGATATTATATTTTGTTTGTTGTATTCATTTGCAAGCCTTAATACAATTTGTTTCTCAGCTGAAATGATTTTATGGTGGCTGCATTAATTAAGTTGTTTGTTTGTCTACAGCTTATACTTTGTTATGTAGCACAGTTTTCTTTGCTTTGTATATGTATGTTCATATGTACTTTTGCTTTGTACAATCTATATATACTTTATCTTTGTTTGTTTTTATTTTTATATTTTACATGTACTTAACTTTCCATTTGTATGTTTCTATTTTGACTACGACCTGTGCTATTGTAAATATGTATGTAGTTAATTTGTATTGTACACAAATGTTTTGTTGTTTCTTGTCTTGCATACATTTTGGTTTTGTTTATTTAAGTATTTATATTTATTGTTATTATTTTATCACATAGATTTTTATTTTGTAGTTTGATTTAGTTTAATGTTGCATTTATAACCATATAAAAATTTCCTTTGTAATTCCTTTTTATTATCCTATAGTTTTATTATTAACAGAGATGCTTAAATTTGATTTCTATTTATGGTTTAACTATCAGGTATTAAACTTATACATATATTTTATTTTACACTTTCACTTATAATCAATATTGATAAGTAATGTTTTTATTCTTATAAACATGTTATTTATAATTCAATTCAACTGAAAACATTTATTTTGAGCTTCAAACCCAAATTTTTAAAATACATTAGTATATACATCTTATTAAATTTGAAAATTTCAAACAAATCCATAATTTAATCCAAAAATTCAATTAAATTATAAATTTAAATTCGTCATTAAACTGGGATCGTTACAGATTCCCCTCCTTAAGAAATTTCGTCCTCGAAATTTGCCAAGGAGATAACAAGGATAGATGAAAGATGGAGAAATATTTTTCCAAATCAAACTGAATATCAATTCTGCATTTGGCTTACCAAATCAGAATATTAACAATAGATGTGAGTACAACTCAATCAATTACGAAACAATTGGGTTATCTGATCTACGAAGTACAGGGGTATTGGTTTGTTCGAAGGGTTAACTAACCATTCGTAGATTATATCGAAATCTAATGGAATAGATAGAAATAGATTCGACCACGATCTTAGATTCAAGATTTAACTTATTTACGATTTGCTGAAAATAAAACTATGTGTAGTTTCATGTCGAACAAAAATTCAAACAATTTAATCATAAACGAGAAAGTTACCTTATAAAATTTATTTTCCTTCATTGGCCTTTGAGGTTGAAGAATCGTCTCTGATTGCATATACTGTTTTCTAGAGTTGCTTATAAGCTGGACAGTTGTTGATCCTGTGTCCTGGCTTGCGGCATTTATAGCATCCCGTAGATTCCTGATCTGGCCTCATAAATGGCTCTCTCATTCCTGGCTTCCAATCATTCTTGCATTTATCTGAGTAGTGACCTTTCTCCAAGCAATTGAGACAAGTAACATTCTTCTTCTTTTTCTGTATATTTTTCTTTCCTTTATTTTTCTTCGATCTCTTAATGCCAAACTTTCTTTTTCTCCAATTCAATTTACTTGTACTTCCATTCTTCTCCGGATCTTCTTGCTTTTCCAGAGTATCATATCTATAGCCCATATCAATTAATTCAGAAAAAGATTCCTTGACGTGAGCAGTCATCCATTCCTGAAATTCCTTGTTCATTCCTCGAATAAACTTTTCATTCTTCTTTAACGGGTTATTCACCAATTCTGAACCAAATCGAGATAATTCAATAAATTTGTTCAAGTATTCCTCAAATGATAAACTCCCTTGCTTTAAATCCACAAACTCCTGGTACACTCGGGAGATACCAGCAGACGGCATATATCGCTGTTCGAACACTATC
Organism: Allium cepa; assembly: GCA_030765085.1. NCBI lineage: Eukaryota > Viridiplantae > Streptophyta > Magnoliopsida > Asparagales > Amaryllidaceae > Allium > Allium cepa. The sequence continues at coordinate 749,176,984 of CM060941.1, forward strand.
TTGAAACGACTCCAAGTAAATTCATCTGCCGACTCATCCAATGTAACTGTTTCCCACCAAATTAAAGCATCTTCCTGTAGTTGCCAAGAAGCTATCAATCGCATCTGATCATCTTCTAACTTTAGTCCTTTGAAAATCTTTTCACACGATCGAATCCAGGCTTGTGCTTCGATAACCGTTTCTTTGCCAGTGAATGGCTTTCCACCAAGTCTAGAATAATTTTGATGTAAATCAGTCAAATTTGATTGAGATTGAATGGGAATATCTGTCGTTGCAAGGCTTTGACCAGCTGAAGTGGTACTCTCCTGTCTCCTATTTCGTCCTCTTCTTCCACTCATTCTTATTACTGTGAATAGTAAGAAAATCGATTTAGGCATTCGAACGAAATATCTTAGAGAATAACAACAGATAAAGAGAATAGATTAAGAAATTTGGATTGGTTCCACTGGTTGTACTCATTCTAGGGTATACTTCACCCTATCTCTAATGAGTCATCTAATGTGTTACACTCCATAGCTAAAGTTCTTACTCAACCTTCAGCTCTGATACCACTTGTGACGACCCGAACTCGATGTCCGAAAACAACATCAAATTCGTATCGCGGGAGCTTGCAACACCCATTAGATGATAAATAACACAGCGGAAAAAAAAAATGATATCACTGATGCAACATGAATACAATATCCGATACATCAATGTGATACAATGATAATCATCAACATCAGAGAATATACAACACAGAATACAGCGGAACATGATACAATATGAAATAAGTCTTCACAGAATCCTAAAACTGCAGCACCAAACCAAACTCCAAAGTTAAAGCTCCAAAACTCCTAGCTCGATCCATTATCCAGATTGCTCCAAGATAAACAAGTGTAGTCCATATCCAAAAGACTGGACTAGCTCCATATAATCTACTGAACCTAACTATCTGAAAAACCAAACTCTAGACTGCCCGTGTGGAAAATTGTGGGCACCCAGAGTTTAGAAAAAGAACAATAAACTCCGGGTCAGTCATGGGACTGGTATGAGCAAACGAAAACAGTTTGGTCTTTTAAAATTAATCAAAGATTTAAATTTCAAAATCGCAATGCTTTTGGAAAATGAAACTACCATAAGGCCTCCCGCCACACACACAATGCAAACGCAGAATCGGAGGAGATTTCTCCTTATGATAGTCAAACATGCTTGATACGCAGAAAAATTTCTTTGATATTATTATTATAAGTGCAAAGTGCAGAAAAGCATTTCGAAAGTAGAATATAAATCTTAGCCAGCATAGACATTTCGAACTATGCCTACTATAGCTACCATCCAAACAGTGGGGCGCCACCATAAGTGCATGGCAGGTAATACAACTAAAACCGTACAAGGCTCGTATTGGATGAATGGATTTTCCAACAAATGGTCAGGCTAAGGAACTTCCTATTGCCACATGGGAACGCCTCTGGCGGGACGCCCCGAGAACCTAACCGGATCTCTGCCAAACAAGGCCGGCTACCCCCCTTCCCGGGGAATATACAGAACCTCAGATATGCCACCCCCGGTCCTTTGGGACCTTTATACGAGAGCTCTCTAACCAACAACATCACACAGTAATAAATAAAGTGTGTCCACATGAGTAAGTATCTGGGCTCCATACCATGATACTACCCTTTTCCGGAAGGAATGGTCATACCCTAGGGGAGCTACCCCTGAAACCTTGCCGCACAATTCCTGTTTCGACCATTACCGGGTTGTGAGGCTCGACGAAGTCTCGTCCACAAAGCTACGCTTTTCACAAAGCCATGCTTTGATCAACAAATGATCAGCAGCACTCAGCATGCCACATTACCATGTTAGGAATATATCGCTGATAACCTTCAACTACATAACCTCTGAGCTCGTACGTCTAAGAGAAGGGTGTTAAGCTAAGAGAATAAATTCTCCTCCACCACAGATATGTATTTGAAAGAAATCTGCTTTATATCTCAAAATGTAATGTCAAACATACAATCCATACAAGTCTGTTCCGGGTTCGAACAGAACCGAAGGCACTTCCGAAGAAGCCCTTGCAAATCCGGGTATTCACAATCCCGATCGGACTTCCCATCACTTAGGAAATCTCTATACCGGCGCGACTCAGTGCAGAGACAATCGATAGGTCATCCTATCGTTCTCGCAAATACCCGGTCTTCACCACCGGTCTTCAATGCTATCCATATCGACGTATCACATATTCGGAATGGGTTATACGACACAAAGGTCCTCTCCCGGCTAAACCGAATAGTGAGCGCAACATTTTAAAAACATATGGATATGGGATTTCAATTAAGTCACAACTTAATGATTCAAAACTTCCTTTCAAATGGTTTAAACCAATTACCATTTCAAATCTTTTAAACAAAAAGATTTATTTCACAAGGTTCACTCAGTTTTCACAAAGATTCATCCCCGGATTTCAAAACAATTTCCATTTCAATTAGATTAACTCAATTAAATCTTAAAATCAAGATTTAACTTATAACTTTCACAACTCGTTTCCAAAGCTTCGTCCATAACTTGGAACATCATTTTCAATTCAAACTTGAAATCCCTTTAATATAAATTGGAAATTCATTACTCATATGAAAGCTATTTATCACTTAGAAATAATAGTTTTATTCGGAAAAACCTCGATTCCATTTATACAAGTTACAATCTTTGGTTTAATTCAAATTTCCAAATCAACGCTTAAAAATAGTTTAAACCCATATAACTTGTAAAGGTCCTTTTTAAATCATAATTATTGAATATAGAACTCAATTTCAGATTTTTGAATTTCAATTTAAATCCGATTATTCAATTTTCAAATCTTTATTAGTTATTCAAAAATAACTTTTATTTTTAAAACAGCTTTTCAAAAGTTTTTCCATATTAGACTTAACTTATTTCCAAAATTAGTTGAATTTAAAATTCAAATTCAAAATTATTTAAAAAATCTGTGACTTAACCGATTTCCACGTGAAATCCATATTTGTGTGTGTATGAGTGTGGTCCAGGGGTTTTACACAATTGTGCACAACATCAATCATCACAGATATATCAATATCGATAAGCGATATAATCAATAACGCTTATCTTTATTTACAGATTCATAGATAAATAAATTTATCAATCACAAAGATTCATCATTAAGATTCGATGTGGGTTTCGGATAACTAACTGGAATCCGACTCCCTGTCGCATCAAAATTTAAATGCCGTTTTACAGGCAAAGGGGTTTCACACATATACAGAAACAATTCACAAATCACAGTATAGCATCAGGCAAATTCACATCGCATAGCATAACCTCAAACAGAAATATCAATCCAGTATATAACACTTGATGATAGTTAATCATCTTCAAATTTAAGGAGAAGGTGATTTAAAAGAATTAACCACGTAACTATTTTTAATGATAAATTAATTAGATTTTTAATTAATTATTCCTTGGTCAATTATCTTAATTGACTATAAATTTATAAATTAATTAACTTAAATTTATCTAAATAACAATTTTAATTGCAAATAAATTAAACACTTAATTGTGAATAATTAAAAAAAATCAATCAATCTCTAATCACTTAGTTAATTACAATTTTAAAATTTATTAACTATTCTTGATTACTCTTTTTAAATAATTAATAATAATTATCTTAATTAACACATTTTTTTTCTTCTTTAAACTTTGAAATCAAATTTTCACTAAACTTAAACTTTAATGTTAATTAAATTTCAACACTTAGTTTCCATTAATTACTAAATTTAAAGTATTAATTGAATTCCAAAACTAAGTGAAGTAATTTATTTGAAAATTTGAACATCTTCTTTTGTTTAAAAAGAAACTTTAAAACCTATTAGCTAACATATCCAAGACCAACCTGAGGCACCCTTCCTTTTTAAAACTTTACCATGTTTAAAAGTTAAAAAGTGTTACCCAGATAACCCAGGCTAACAAACCCGAGACTCCCCACGTTTAACTCGAGAAACACTTCGAGTACTTCACCCATTTTCCCGCGCCACTCCCTCTTCTTCTTCCCCCTTTTTCTTTCTCTCCAGTAAGTTACATTTTTGTTCAAGTAAAATCAACTGGCACGAGCCTACGTTCTCGAGTACGAACCCGAGGCTTTCACCATTTTTTTCTCGAGTCAACTCGAGTAGCCACCCTCACGTAACAAGCCTTCCACCTACTCTCGAGTTGTCACACCCAGGCACGACACCAACGCCGTGCACGTGCACAAGGCGGCGACGCCACTCTGGCGAACTCCAACTGCTGCGGCAAGTCATAAACTTCCCACAAACTCGAAATCCAAACCTAATTCACTCACAAAAAGCTCGAATCGAAATATAGCCTTCTTGCTCGAAAAACTGAAGCTCACCTCGATCGACATTTCCACCTCGCCACTGCTACACAGGCCACCGGAGACCCTCAAACTCCACCCACACCTCGGCAACACACTACGCAACCACCCACCAAAGCCTCGTGACACTCGATCACGTACAGGAGTCGCATACACCTCATTTCTGACATGTCCAGAAACTCGATTTTAAACCCTAATATAATCTCGTTCATTAAATTTGTGCAATGAAAAAAATTTCTGATAATTTTCTCGAAAACCATGATGTTCATACTTGCTTTAAACCAAACTTCAACGTTTTAAATGGATTCAATTGTTAGAAAACGAGAAAAATGCAAATTTTGTTCAAAAATGAACTGCACTTTGTATACCCAACCAAAAATCCTCGTTTTTATTTTAAAAATCATACTTTGGTATGTAGATTCAAGATATGTAGTTGACTTAGCGATTTAAAATGTTTGAATTAAACATAAGATTATGGGATTGCCCTGTAAATCAACTTTCCAGTTGATATACTCCAATAATAGGTTAAACATATTCTAAAAACTTGGTTTATGCTCAAACAAACTTACTTTGTTTTAAAGTGTAAGCCTAAAAATAATCAAACGAAAATATTTTGAATCTTTTTCTTTATCTACTTATCTCTGCAAAACTGGATTTACAAAACTAGTGTTTCAGTATTAGGCAAAAACAAATTTTTATGCCATGATTTAAATTTAAAACAAACTTGCTTTGTTGATATTTTAAGCTTAACACAGGTTTGATGATAAAAATTTTGGGATTTTGATTAAATATTTGACCCTGTAACAATCAACAGAGAAGACCAGAATGTTTAATAAAAAAAAAATTCTTCACAGAACAACTCATACACATAACACAGATCATATTCAAAGTTTAAGGCATATACAAACCATACTGTCAATGGATCCCATGCTGTTTTTTTTTTTTTAAATAAACTTAACTTTAAAAACTATGTTTGCTCACCTTGCAAAAGCAGAGGACAACTTCTTGTTTGCAGACTGCAGTTATTGATTTTCCTTTGAGTTGAATAATGTTTGAGTTTTGTTGTTGTTGAAGTTGAATGACATTTTGAGTTTGAAGGAATTATGATGCTTATATTTTCTTTTCTGGTTTTGCTTAACTTCTTTCAATATGAACGAGCAAATATAAAGATGGATATAAATAAAAAAACAGTTTGACAGGTTTGTACAGATTTTTTTTTTCTTTTTTTCTTTTTTATAAACTGAAATGAAATCTTATTTCAGCTGATATAAAATCTGGTTTTGGTGGCTAAAGTTATGTGGCATTAATTGCCTTTGTACAACTATATGTTTATTTATCTATATGCTAGTAACTTCCTCTGGAAGCTAATACATGTATATATTAAGCTTTGTTTTTTTTTTTTCTTCTTCAAGTGTTCATACTTGTTCAACTTGAATACATATGCTGCATTAATTGCCATGCTTATTTTGCTGTTCATATTCATGTGGCTGATGTATATCCATGTTGTGTACTAAGGAGATGAAAGCATTAAATGTAATTGTCTTTATTTACAACTATGCTATGTGAATCATGCATATACAGTTTTGTGGATATTATATTTTGTTTGTTGTATTCATTTGCAAGCCTTAATACAATTTGTTTCTCAGCTGAAATGATTTTATGGTGGCTGCATTAATTAAGTTGTTTGTTTGTCTACAGCTTATACTTTGTTATGTAGCACAGTTTTCTTTGCTTTGTATATGTATGTTCATATGTACTTTTGCTTTGTACAATCTATATATACTTTATCTTTGTTTGTTTTTATTTTTATATTTTACATGTACTTAACTTTCCATTTGTATGTTTCTATTTTGACTACGACCTGTGCTATTGTAAATATGTATGTAGTTAATTTGTATTGTACACAAATGTTTTGTTGTTTCTTGTCTTGCATGCATTTTGGTTTTGTTTATTTAAGTATTTATATTTATTGTTATTATTTTATCACATAGATTTTTATTTTGTAGTTTGATTTAGTTTAATGTTGCATTTATAACCATATAAAAATTTCCTTTGTAATTCCTTTTTATTATCCTATAGTTTTATTATTAACAGAGATGCTTAAATTTGATTTCTATTTATGGTTTAACTATCAGGTATTAAACTTATACATATATTTTATTTTACACTTTCACTTATAATCAATATTGATAAGTAATGTTTTTATTCTTATAAACATGTTATTTATAATTCAATTCAACTGAAAACATTTATTTTGAGCTTCAAACCCAAATTTTTAAAATACATTAGTATATACATCTTATTAAATTTGAAAATTTCAAACAAATCCATAATTTAATCCAAAAATTCAATTAAATTATAAATTTAAATTCGTCATTAAACTGGGATCGTTACAAAAATTTTAAATTCTTGATTTGAATTTATTACGAACTCCAAATCAAATTATAACCCAATTATACAAATTCATTTATTTATATTATGAAATAGTCAATGATTTATAAAACAATAAATGAAAATTAAATTTTTACATTTCGGACAACAGATTCATTAAAACATTTTAATTTCAGAAAAATTGAAACTTATATAAAATACAATCATTCAAAACTATTTTATTCACCAAATTCGAAAATATTATTGTGTCAGTTTGCTCTGTTCAAGCGTTTTGGAAATCCTATCGATAGCGTTGATCGGACGAATTGATCGAAAATCCAAATCAACATCAACAACTCAAACAACACAATATATATTGAAACATTTTTAATATTAATCCACAAATACACTTTCTCGCTCGACGATACGACAATCGATTTCAAAGAAAATATAAAGATTCAAATTTGATGAAAATCAAGTCAAAAAGAATTTTGATTCGAAAATAGGTTCGGATAAAAGATAATATGATTAATAAAAAAAATGGGAGATGGATATTCTTATATAAATCGCGGGCAACCTTTCGGGTCAACCGTGATTTCAGGATACGTATCGATGCAGAATTCCGAGGCAAATCTACATCCGATCTCAAGAAATAGAATCCAAATATAGCAGGAGATAGATAGCATCGTAAACCGAGGATACATAAATCTCCGGTAAGTCGATGTTTATTGTAAAGGAGTTTCACCCATTTACAAATAATTCGAAGGTTGGCGAGACTGCCGATTCGTTTAAGGGTCATTCGAAGTGGAGTTATGGGATACTCCAAAATTGAAAGAAGACGAATAGTGAGGGACACGAGTGAATTTTGAAACCGTAGGAAACGTTCCAAAATTCAAAGGAATTGAGTTAAAAGGAAGAGATTGAAACTCGAGTGGGAGTGATTCTGCAAATACATTTACCGTACATGCTAAGTCTTGCCTAGAGCTACCAAAAGCTCTGATACCAACTGTAACGACCCGCTATTTTGGACTATTCGCATCCGCACATGTCGGACTTGAATAATTCAAAATACCGAATTGTTAATTTAAATTTGGCAAAACTCAGATATGCAGTAAATAAATAATCACAGAATCACAGACACAGAGTAATAATATGCAGCGAAAGTAAAAGAGATAGTAGTTCATGAAGCTACTATATAAATATATAAGATACATCAAAGTTTACAGCAGAAGAGTAACACGATACATCAAATACAAATCAAAATACGTCACTGGAATCATCGAATAATGAAGCAGAATATATGGCTGGATCTTCAAGCAAAGCTCCAACTCCAAAGGTGAGTCTTGAAAGCTGAACCTCCCAGTCTGACCCGAGCGTAAAGAAAAACACAAAACACTCGAGTCATGATTAATATTCTCATATCAATAAATCCAATTCAAGTGAAATAGCAATCGAAATACAAGTAACTCAAAGGATGTTGGAATCACCATCCTCTAAGGATCCGTTAAACTATCTACTATGTAGTAGTGTATGCTAAATAGATAATGTCTATCAGTAATCTAAAATATCAAAATAGTGTTAAGGCGTTACCATTATCCCCCTTAACACATTTTATATAGATGTCATAGTCTATACAGCACTGTAAACTCCACCGTAAACTGGTGGGATATCAGGGAGTACTCCATAGGTATAACACAAAACAAATTCGTAGTGGACGCGTATATAGGGATACAAGTATGACAAGGCACATGAGGCAATACCCAAGGTAGTGAAACTACCGTTCGCTTGATCCGGACTGGTGAGAACGCATCGCCGCAGCGATCGCAACACCGCGAAACAACACTCCTGAAATTCCGAGTGTGCACCAATCGATAACAAGTAATGAATAGTAGTTACGAAGAAGTGTGTTCGCTCGAGGTGGCTAACCCCATTTGGCCCGGCACGGCTCCTGATTTTAGTCATTTCCAATTTGACACAAGTGTCAAGGCTATCCATTATCGTTCTCTTTCTTCAGTCATCATGTACATCATTCCAACCACTTCATTCTGGATCACCACTCCGCGTATAGTTATTAAAGTGGTTTTCGGTTTAGATAGAGAGTATATCCATAACCGATTCCGGTCTCTTTAATAACTTTCGTAATTATTATACCGATTGGTCGTTTAGTAAATTTCAAACCAAATCGAATTCAATTTCAATTTTAATTCGTAAATTAACATTTCGGTTGTCTTTCTAAATCAATTTCCAAAGTTTACGTTTCAAAACTTCCAAATTACCATTTCAAAATCTTATAATTCAATTTCAATTTATTTTTAAACAGTTCAAATATTGATTCAAGTTCAAATATTGTTCAATTTCAATTTATTTTTAAACAGTTCAAATTACCATTTCAATTTATTTTTAAATTCATTTATCGATTTCATTCCATATTCATTAAGTAAGTTTATCATTCACAACAACTTCTATTTAAATTCCAATTCATTTAAATCAATTACTTACGTTCAACTTCATTAATTCAAAACATCAAATTGAAATAAATCAAATTCGTCAAATCAATTCTTTAAATTCCAAGTTTTACGTTAATTTCAATAAATCTCATTCATTTCAATAAATCACATTTTGTTTCTTGTTAAAGAAATTCAATTTTTACTTATTTATTGACTTCGTTGCAAATTTCAAACTCAATTGATAAAGAACTAAATTTCACATAATCGAGAAGTTTCAATTTTGCTTATTAACTTACTTAAATAATTTTCCCAAACTTTAATAAATAAAGAAACTCAATCTCATTTATTAACGAAGTTCAAATTCACTTATTCAAAAGTTCAATTTTCTTATCAAAGAAATCAATTTTATTTAATTATCAATTAATTCAATCTTATTCAATTATTCAATAATTTCAATCTTAATTATTAATAATTTCAAACTTGATTATAAATTCAAAATTTATTGATAAATCATTTCAAACTTAATTCAATGAATAATTCCAAATTTAACTGTTAAATAATTCATTTCAAAACAACGTTCTTTCATCAGTTATTACATTAATATTTGTTTCAGATTTCAATATTAACATTTTCCTTTTATCAAAATTTACGTTTCAATTTTATTTCAAAACCTTATTATTCAAATAAAATCTTTATTTTATTTCAAATCATTGACCAATCGGGTTTATTTAATTCTCTACCCTAAGTTAAGTTCATTTGGGTATTTATCGTTTCAACCCGATTCCAATTCAATTCACAAATCAAAGCATAGCAAAAGGGAACTTGTGATAACAGGGATGGGGACAAAATAAATAAACAAGCAATAACAACAATCAATAACAATCCAATAAATTAATTCAAATAATCCCGAAATGATCGTATTAATTCGCATTGTTATTTGTGCGAATTAATATAATTATCTCTAGAATCTACACTATCATTTCATGTAGATTAAAGATTATTACATTACGTTTTTCCTACTTGTCGTTCAATTTCATTTTCAAATTTTATTCTACAACAATTAAAGGGGTCATATTATTCAAATTAACTAATCAAATTCAACACATATGTCAATTCACAATTTTTAACTATCCTACGTCAAATTAAATTGCATAATATTTATCACCTTATCCATTTCAAATTTACATCCAATATAAACAACAAACAATCAATCAATTATCAATCAACTGTATTATCATCGTATAAATAATTAACAGATAATGGTGTCAGATGTCATAGGTGAACAGATACAGGTAATAGCATATATAACAGTGCAGTAAATAACAGCAGCATATTTCAATTGTCGTTTCAATTGAAATCAAATTTAATAAATAAAAGAATATTAATCGTGAGTGATTGCTCACATTTCATGGCTAGAGCGATAGTCGATGAAATCTAATTACGAATCGAAGTACGAATCCCAAATCAAAGCTAGATTGGCACGAATCACGGACAAGCTGATAAGTAAAAATGTTGATGGGGACAAATCAGAACCAATACGATAGAAGCAACAATAATCTGTATCTATTGTTATTCTTTTCTATGGAATAAATGTTTAATTTTAAAACCAATATTAAAATAACGTATTAAAGTCATCGTTTAAATTAAACACAAATATCTGCTTAAAACAACAATTACCAGTAACCATATCATATCTTATATTTTAAAACCAATAGATATACAAACTGTGCAATAGAGGCATATAAAATAAACTATAATATATGGAGCGCATGTATATTATACATATTAAAGTCAATATTCGCTATAAATCACACAGCCTACCATATTGTATTGAAACCTATATATAAATTAACAGAGTAAACTAGCAAACTCTAAAATAATATATATGAGAATCAAATAATTACGTACAAAAATATGTATAACAAAATTTACTGCAACTATAGTGTAAACTTTCAAAACCCGGATGTATATACAGTAACTTTACATACATAAGTATACACTAGCAAACCATTCTCAAAACAAACATTTAAAGCACAAATAAAGTAAAATATTCAGGTTGTACGTTTTCCAATCTACTTTTATAAAATGCATGGATAAAATCAAACACATACATTAAAATTCAATATTTTGCAAACAATATATAGTGTTCTATATTTATTCAAACCTGAACATATAAACGGCTAACAAAAGATAAACTCATAACTAACCCACCGACTCCCGCATATGCATATGTATCCAGACCATTTTAAATACATAAATGCTGTAAACACACTTTGTAATAATATAATTATAACAACAACTGTAAAACTATAAGCAATATCTCTATAATATTAAACTGACATATAAACTTACATTTTTTTTTATAGACCGAAAATAGATTTTTGTTTTATAATGGAAACTCAGTCACACTATCAACAAGTCATATACAAATGAACTAACACATAACAACTTATACAATACAAAATTGACGTAGCATAAAACTTTTTATATAAAATACATATATGGACAACAGCTACATCTTTCAAACAATGAATTCATTTTCCGTACTCGCCTATACTATATATGTGCACATCTTTTTTTTTATACATATTATTTAATAACGGGATAGTATAGAATTTGTATAGACTTCACTTCATATAAACAACATTTTTATATAACAGAGTACTGCTAATTAAACCCAAGCTTGCATAAACTAAAGTGAAAATATATATTCACTAACAGGTAGTATATTTTTATATAAACACAAGTATATGTACTGCCAGGTCATTCGAAATCAAAAAAAATTCTTCAAACAAAATGTAAAGGGTTAGAAGACATATATATATTATCTGTAAAGAAGGATCAGCTTTAAAACAACAGAAAAAAAGAAAGAAAAAAGAAAAAAAACACAGTACCTACATGAATTAAACGCGAGTGGCCTGCTTTGGAAGAAAAGGTGGCACGCGTGTGAAAGGAGGGGGAAGGAAGGAAGGTGGCCGCAGTTGCTGTGTAGGAGGCGCGCGGTGGTGGTGAGAGGAGGGGCAGAGCGGCCGGAGGATGACAAGGTGGTTGTTTGGGGCTGGACTAGAGTGAAGACTTGGTGGCGGTGGTGAGATGCTCTGGGTGCAGCGCTATTAGCTGACGGTAGTAAGTCAACATCATGTTGGCGAGGGTTCGCATGGAAGTGGTAGGTTGCTATCTCAGGCAGCTATTGGACGCAGGTATATAGGTGAGTGGCAGACTTCCATGTGTACAATTTTTTTTTTTTAAAGACAGCGGTCGGCCGTGAGGCAGTGGAGGGCGTGGAACAGTGATGGCGGGTCGGTCGAGGAGGTTGCAGTAGTTGGGTTGTGGTGTTGCGCGTGTGGATCTGGGTTGCTGAGCTCGGCTAGATTATAAGGCGATGAAGGTGGTTCGGGCTGAAGCTTGATGGTTTCAAGGCGTCCGCGTGGGGAGCTAGCTGGAGGCAAAGGTGAACAAAGCATAGGCTTTGATGAAAAATCTCAAAACAGAACAACAGGGGGTGGAGGGGACGTGCAGGCTCCAACTAATATATGTTCTCTCCTTTCTTTCTTTTTTTTTTTAGAAGAAGAAGCTGGGTTTCTCATTAAAGAAGAGCAAGCATCATTCCAAATAATTATATTTACGAACTGTGATTATGAAGGGAAATGAACAGTTTCCCATAAAAGAACATGAATGTGTGCTGACTTTTACGCTTAAAATTTTAAAGCAATGGGAAGTTGGGAGGTCGCACGAACAAATTCGGGACGTGTAAAGAAGCTAATGACGGTTGATAAATGCACGGTTGAAAATGAAGCTTAACAATACGTTCTAAAGCTTTGACGACATGGCTCGAGCTTTTGAAACGCAAAAGAAAAACAAAAAATCACGGATCCGGTACCGATACGATAGAAGTTTCGCGGATTTCACCGCACAACTGGCTCTGAAATAGAGAAATAAATATACCATAGAGATTGGCACGACGATACAGTCAGAACGGTATATAGATATCGGTGGTACGGTTGAATTATAAAAATTCGAAATTTGTAATAGCAGAAAATGCATAAAAATCGCAGAAAAATAAGATCGACGGAGCTAAAAATATCCGAATTTGGAAAAATGACAAACTGACAACTTGCACAAAAGATGATTTAGAATTTTTCTATGTAAAAATATTTTGGTTTTGAAAATGTTTTATTTTCATCACTTTTTAACTGATTCTATTGAAGTAAATTTACGCGCGAAATAAACTTTCGTATTTCGAACGAAAATTTACCAGTTGCTATGTTTAAGTGGACGCATTCCAAATATCAAATTTATAGTTCAAATTTTTATCGTATATATTATTTTTATTTTTCACCCAAAATGGTTAATTAAATTAAATAAAATAGTTAAAATATCCGGGTTGTTACAGTTTTGAAATGAGAATAGGAAAAGGAAATAAAGAGAAGAAATAGTTGCATATATAGATTTACTTATGACTTTTAAAAATATAAAAGAAAAAAAATGAAATAAATTAGTGACACTTGTAACAAAAACCTAACACTTGTCATTAACCTTAGTTAATCACCCTACATTTGTTTTTGTATGCATTAATCTCCTTACACTTATCCTTATGCAATTTTAAATTTTTTTAAAATCTTAATAAAAGCTTTTTATATTTATTTTTCAATTAATAAATAATTTCTTAATTTATATAAATAAATTCTTTTAAGAAAATATTATAAAACAAATCTTATTCTTAAAAAATCTTATCCATATATTTATATCCAAGATATTTTTAAGATATATATCCTTTAAATTCAAATTTAAATCCAAATTTGAATTCAAATTTAATTTAAAATCCAAGTTAAAAATTAAATCAAATATATATATATATATATAATTAAATAAACACATTGTTAAATTTGTAAATAATTATGCTATTTAAAAACAACTTAAATACATATATATATATATATATATATATATATATATATATATATATATATATGTACATATACATATGCATTTAAACAACACTTATTAAATTTGAAGATAATAGGTCTATTTAAAATCTATTTATATATATATATATAAATAGCACATTATTATTTTTGTTTGAAATAACAATTTTTCCAATTTCAAATTAATTAAATTAGGAGATTATCAAATAAATACTTATTCAGATATTTAAAATTAAATTTTTTATTACATTTTCAAATTTATTTACACATCCAGATATTTTTTATTATCAGAACTTTATCTGTTCAATTGATTAAAACAGTTAATTACCCATTTATCAGATGTCCAAAAATCTGGCTTATCACATTCCTCCCCGCTTTGAATCTTTTCGTCCTTGAAAAGGAACGAAACCAGAATTTATTAAAATACCTAATATCAGTTAAATTTTCTCTTTGAACATTTTTAAAACATTTTGAAATCTATATAATATTGCCAAAATAGTTTTATAAAAATATTATTTTATAACTCGATGTTTCAACAAGCCCATCCTTGTTCTCACAGAGATTCGGTCATATGTTGATCAGGCGTAGGACTGAAAATCTATAAGTACTTGGTAAACCCGTTTCAACATCCAGTGAAATATTTGAAAAATAATTTTATTGAAAATATAGAAAAGAATTGAAAATAGGGGAAATTTCTTTGTTGAGAATGCTCTAGAAATCATAACCCCCATCCATGGTCGCAGTTACATCCTGGGTTACGTTGCCATCACAGCAAAAGTCCATGTAACTGTAGGCACTCCGCGCCCCTTGATTACGCCATGGAACCCGCCATAGATCGTAGTTACATTCCAGGGTTACGTTACCATCACAGCGAAAGTCCGTGTAACTGTAGGCATCAGCGCCCTCGATTTTCGCGGCCAAAAATGAAATTTCTCCACTTCCACATAGGTCACAGTCTACCGATGTAAAATCAAACATAGACTGTTGGCTCTCAACGACACATACGACTTTCGCTATGTCACCATAGGTCGCAGTCTACCGATGTAAAATCAAACGTAGACTATTGGCTCTCAGAGGCACACACACGACTTTCGCTATGTCACCATAGGTCGCAGTCTACCGATATAAAATCAAATGTAAACTATTGGCTCTCAGCAGCACACACGACTTTCGATATGGTCTGCAGTAGATCGTAGTGACATCGAGTTAAACTGTCAACACAGCATAACTTAAATGCCTCTATAGGCATCAGCGCCCTCGATTTTCGCTACACACTACACAAAATCCTCAGGAACCAGTTTTGTCCGGACTCCTCACAGAATCAATTTTAGAACCCCCCCTTAGGGTTCAAGGCATACCACCCTGTGGCACTCCTGCGAAGTTCATTTCAAGAGAGCATCTTTTTCACCAGAGCTAATATCAAAACACTTTATAATATACTCTTATAGTATCTTTCAAATCATACCCTCTATGACTTTCATCCAAATCTCCTTTACACAAAATCGATTCCCAAAATCGATAATTCTCAAACTAGGCTTTCCAAATTCCAATATTGATTTTACCCAAAACTCAAAAAGCCTTTCCAGATTCAAAGGTTCATAAAACCTTTCTCATAATCATTCTCATAAGATCCTTTATATATATATATATATATATATAACTTTAAAAATCTTTGGATCACTTCAAACACTTTCAAAAATCCTTTCCTTTCGGCAATAGATTCATCAAGGAGAGATTTATTTTATATAACAAAGATATATAACTTTGTTTATTCCAAATCAAATATTCAAATTTGATTACTCTATAAAGTCACTTACCAGTTTACTTACTTCCATAAAGTAAATTTTTACCATAGAAATATCCAATTTCCACTTTACTTCATCATATATTTCACAAAATATACCTTTCATTTCAAAAACCATTTCACATTTCTTACCCACAAATTCCCAGTATCAATTTCATTCAAACCCGTACGATGTACACATATCATCCGTACGATATACCAATCTTATCGCTCACTCGATCACACAATTTCACTTTCGAACTAGTATTGTCCACCCGACTTTCTAGTGTGGACTCAGATCTGGTTTCTTGATCAGAAATGTCATTCTCCTTGCATAGCCATAAATATGATAGAGAAAATCCAGAACCAATCAACAATCCATATCCAGGTTCGCCGTCGAAAATCGAGTGAAAAATCCCAACTCGGATTGATATAACTATCTCGAAATTCTGTGCTCGAATCTAGATCAAATCACTATGCGAATAGAATAATATATGTACATCCTACGTATTTATCTTCATTGATTATTAGCCAAATCAATTCTCTTTCTATTCACCTTCACTTTGATTTCCATTCGCTTACTCACAATTGCTTAAATCCTCATTTGGATTATCACCTTAACTCTTATCTCAAATGGATATTTAATCATAAACAGTTTGAACTCTGTCCGGCTTAAATTTAGAAAATAGCTTGAAAAGTTTAAAAATAGATAAGTAATTGAAAAATAATTATTAATTTGTAAAATAGCTGTAAAACAGTTAAGTAATTGTAAAATAGTTGGAAAATAGTATAATAGATATAGAAATTTTTAAATAATTTCAAAATAGCTGTAACATAGTAATTAGTTATAAAATAGTTGAAAGATAGTAATTAG
The DNA here is from genome assembly GCA_030765085.1 of Allium cepa. Classification (NCBI taxonomy): domain Eukaryota; kingdom Viridiplantae; phylum Streptophyta; class Magnoliopsida; order Asparagales; family Amaryllidaceae; genus Allium; species Allium cepa. The sequence continues at coordinate 749,193,749 of CM060941.1, forward strand.
TTTATAAAAAAGTTGTAAAATAGTTAAATTGTTCCAAAATAATTGTAAAGTAAGTATAAAATAGTTTGGGCTTTTAAAAAAAGATTGTATATAGTAAATAGCTTGGAAAAATAGATTTGTATTAAAACAATTTATTTTGAAAATAGTCCGGAGCCAAACTGTTCAACTTTTCAATCTCCATTTCTCATCAATTCCATTTAAATTTCCGCTTCCTCTTGAATTGACTCAATTTCAATACAATTTAAATTTCCATTTCTATTTAAATTGATTCAATTCCAATTTGAATTGATCCCAATTCCAATCAATTGCCAATTTTCAATTAACTTTCAATTTTAATTCAAATTAAGTTAACTTCCATTCTCATCCCAAATTCAAATCAACTTCCTATTTGAATTTGAACTCATTCAATTTCAATTTCATTTCAAATTATCCCATTAAAAATTTCCATTTGAATTTTTAAACTTATCCATCTTCCATCATAATTCCAATTAATTCAAATAATTTTCAAATTGAGCCAATTTCAATTTTCAATTCATTTAAACTCCGGTTTGAATTTAATCCCAATTCAAGTTGAATTAATCCTCAATTTCTTTCCTATATTCAAATCAAATTCCATTTTAATTTACTTATTCAACTTTAATCACAATTTCAATTAATTCAAATAAATTTCAAATTGAACCAATTTCAATTCATATCAATTCCAGTTTGAATTAATCCCAATTCCCATTTGAATTAGAACTCATTCAACTTCAATTTCATTTCAAATTAATCCAATTCAAATTTTCCATTTGAATTTTTAAACTTATCCATCTTCAATAAGAATTCCAATTAATTCATATCAAATTCAATTCAAATTTAAACCATCCCTAATTATATAAATTCGAGTTAAATTTTAAATGTTGATTTAATCCCTTAAATCAAATTAACTTTTATTTTTAAATCAACAATTAAGATCTTTAAACAATTTAATTATGAGTCAGAATTTAAAAACTCCATTTTAAATTATCTTTACTTAACTTCTTTCAGAGTTCAAATAAGAAATCAAAAACAATTTTTGTAACGACCCGAAATTTTCGAACCCGAAAATTCCAGATAGTTATGAAAAGAAGAAAGAGATAGAAGAAGAAGAAGAAGATCAGAAGCAACATCTCACATTCGCAGCGGATAAAATATAATAATAAATAATAACAGTTTACAGAAGAATACTATATCTGTCAATTACAATTTTAATACATCAGAGTTACACATATACTCAAACATTGGACATATACAAATCAACATGTCTCAGATTTACAATAATATATTACAGCGGAATTATTCTATACGATCCTCCCATCCATCTCGCCCCCTAAGCTCCAAAACGTCCTTACCTGAAAATCTGTAATACTCAGTCTGACCCGAGCATTACAGCAAAGTAACACCCGGGTCAGGCTGGAAACCAGCGTGAGTAAACCCATCTAACATGGAATACAAAGGCATATAACTTATATAAACCCAAGGAACTTGTATCAAGTTGTTATTAACATCACATACTTCACACCAATTTCTAAGTACCAAAATCTTAGATTTCATGGTCCAATTCACTTAAACCTTACTTTCCAGCCTATGCATTACACATATCAATTATATAAAGAATTTTTATAAATTCAAATCGAAGTAGTTTCGGGAATTTTCTGATACCCGACCCCGGGTCTCTTCGATTCCAACGTTATTCTGTAAACCAAATTGTTTAACTTTAAGCGAAACAATTTGTATTCAGGATTTTATATTCACAATCATGTATCTCAAATAGATAACCCGCAACATCGCAATTCAACCTAGGAAACTTATATCGCAAAGCATCACAAATCACATATTAACGATATCAAAAATCTAAGTCATTCAATACGTCTTAATCATTTGTAAGCAAGATAAATTAATTGTACCATTACTAATTTATTTAATTACTTTTAAATCATGCTTACCCAACATTAATTAATTACAAACCATTAAATTATTGTTCTTTAATTATCAATCTAAATTAATTATCCTCTAATTACAATTTTAATTAATTAACCCTTAACAAATTTATACTCAATAACTTACATTAAGTATTAATCATTTAAGTAATTAGTTATATATTCCCAAATAACTTATGTTAATAACCTTTAATTTACTATATTAAGAAATCAACCTTAAATGACTTAAGACCTTATTTAATTGTAGATAAACATCTATCTCAATTTATTACTAATTCATCATTTAAACCTTATTCAAATGATATGCTTGAACTTAATTTAAACGAAGTCACTTGAGTCCCCTTTTGGTTAGATAAGTTTAATACATTAATCTTAAGCACTTACCTGAAATATTAGGAAAGATCTAGGAATTTATAAGCTTGTCCAATACTTTATTTGAAAATGTTTACTGACAACTTATTTTAGAATTTGTCTTGCTTTAAAAGCTTGGTTATTACTTTTATCTAAACTTATTCAATCTCCTCCTACAAAGAAATACACACAACTTATTAACTCAAACTTACATAAACAAGCGGTATATACGCTACATTACTTCTTTCTGTCACATGGTTACATTACTTTACATTTATTTTCTTAGTCCTGCAAACTCAGCACACTATTGAAGCGGTCACAAATCAATACATCAGGGATGTAGGATATCAACATAAGCAGGGATTCGAGAACGAATTCCAAGACATAAAAATACAAAGGATGTACAAGTCAAAACAACAAGATATAGGATGTGTGTCCAATTTCAAGACTATAAAGCAAATAAGGAGGAAATATGTTAAGGCAGCCCCACAAATTACTCATAGGCAGGAACGTACGTAGCACGCACAGGCAGCAACAACAGCGCATGTTTGATTTCGAGGCACTGAACAAATATACCTAGGGTGTGACCACATTTCAAAACAACAACAATAGGGAATATACGAAAGCAAAGCTGCAAGCATCGATGTATGATAAATTTCCAAAGCTCGGCATAATTAAAAGATGTACAAAGTCAGGCATCAGGTAAAAAAAATAAGGGACGTGTTCTGAAAGCATGCAGGCAAAAACGAACAATAGGAAAAAAATGTGAAACAATTTGAGGCACAGGTGCACGATAAATTTTCAAGGCAATAGGGCATTGCGTGATCAATTTCAAGACAGCAGAACTTAATATTAGGCTCGGGTTCATACCAACACGAATTTTAAACTTAGCAACTAACCAGAATTTATCAAAACTATGTTGCTGTTAAATAGATGAAAATGTACAAAATTTACGAGTTTTCGTGTAGGTGTTACTCACCTCAATCGTTGCTGCAGAGATCGAAGTCAAAACCAAAACTTCGATCACTAAGCTGCCATGCCCTTATGTCACGACTCCCTTGCAGCGGCGCTGCTCCATAACGCAACGATCGATCGCACGAGCCAGGTCGTGGCTTCCAAAGTTCGGTCGTCTCACAAACATCGCCTCGCGCTCGGGATTCACCAGTAGATGATTTGGGAATTAGGGATTTGAGCAAGTGAAAAAAATGAAGAATTAGGGATTTGAGCAAGTGAAAAAAATGAATTCGCGGCTTAACCCCCTTTTTATAGTAAAAAAAATGCAGTGGTAATTTTGATGATTTTTTTATTTATTACTTTAACTTAACAAATTTATCGAAAACCAGGCAGAATGAAGAAGGCCAAGAGGTATATAGGCTATTCGTTGGGTTACACAGCAAGCTTCTATTGTATTTTTTTTTTTTTAAGAAACTGATTTGATTTCCTAAACTTAAGGGATTTGATTTGCTATTTCTTTGTGGCTTAAGTTGGAGTTTCTTCATCATGATGCTTCCCTATATGTCTACAAGTACTTATGTGACCTAATTGATGAATATATAAACATTTGTTTGAATGTGTCTCTCTATATATATAGTTATGTATTATATATATTTTTTCCTCTTCTTTTATTTCTTAATTACATATTTATTTTTATTTTAAGCTTATGTATCATCACTAATCATACATATGTATATACACTTATATTTAGTGTTCAAAGGTAGAGTTTTATTTTTATTTTATTTTTCAAAAATTCATTTCTTTGATTAATTAATATTCCAAAAATAAAATCAGTTAATTTCCCGATTAACAGACGTCCAAGAAATCCGGATCGTCACATTTCTCCCCCTTAAAAGAATTTCATCCCCGAAATTATTAGTTAGGGAGAATGATACCATACCCGTTTACCTTTTTCCCCAAAGCCCACAATTCAACATCCTACCAGCTATCTTTATAAAAGTTTTTTTATCCTTCTTACTAACTTCCCAAATTCTCCCATAGTTTTCAAACAATACCCTATTACTCAATCATTCAAATTTCAATTTAAAACCAAATTTGGAATTATCAAAATTTTCTCAAAAATTTTCTAACTCTCTAAATTTAAAAAAAAAATTGCCAGCATCTCCTTTGCGCGGCTAGCTCGGTACAACTACAAAATGCCTCTACGGGCTCCCAAATTTTAAAAGAAAACAAAAACCAAGTGGCTAGATCAAAAATCCAATCCAATTTCATACAAAAATTTAAATACATACCTTTTTGTCGGGCAATCAAATTTATCTTCTAATATCAAATCCAATTTCTCTTTTCTCTTTATAATACCTGCATAACCTACTTAGCAATAATATCCAATCATAGCCTTTTCAAATCTTTACATACTTTTCCTCATAGAAGTTTTCATATCCATTTCTATTCAAACTAGTTTTCCCCCTTTTCATACGAATTCAATTTACTTTAAATTTTGAATATTGAATTTTATCTTTCAAGTATAACTGATTCATATTAGTACATCTACTAATTCACTTTAATTTCCAATTTGAAATTGTTTTGTCGTTAACAAAATTTTTCCCAAAAATTTTCAAAAATGTTTTAACTCCCAAAATTTCCGAAAATTTTTGGCAGTCTCCTATGTATGGAGGAGCTTTTGCAATTTGACAAGAGGTATAAATATATATACATCGACCCACACGATCGGAAAAAGCAAAAACATATCATATTTCCTACTTTTATTGCGTAGGCGTACCTTATTAAGCATTTTAAGCATGTGGCTTATTTATTTTAGCAATTAGTGCATCCGAATCCAGCCAAACGGCCTTCAGGTACCTGTACTTACTCAATTTACACATATAAGCACTATATATATGAAGACTATAACATTTCTCTTATTTAAACAATTATGACACTTCAATTCTAAAAGAAATGCATTCAAAATAACTTCCTCTAGCAATTATATGTCTTCAAAACTAATTCAATTGCTTTCAACCAATTCATAAGCCATTTCATTCAATTTTAATGGTTTACAACTCAATTTCTTACATTCAATTGATTGATTTTTTTTCTTTATTCAAACAAGCTCATATTCACTTCAATTAATTCTAAAACCAATTTATTTAATCTCTATCAACTCACATAAATTTGATTACTTTTGTTTACGCCAAACGACAATTATTATTATGCAATTTCGACGACATTCGCCTAATAAAGTATCTATTTTAATTTATAACTACTTCAAATTAATTTCAACTCATTCTGTATTTAATTCCATTTCATTTCTAATTTATTCACCGACCAATCATTGCATTTCATTTCATTTCCGCAATTATTCCATTCAAAACAATTTATTAAGCTTGGCACAATTAACTTATAAATTAATAACCATTTCCAATTTAATTTAACCCAGACTTTATGATCTTTCACTTTTGCTCGAAGCCAACTTTTATTAATTTTAAACTTAAGTTAATTTACTTTCTTCAAATTATTTCAACTTCATAACTTAAGCTCACATCATTTGCAAATAAATTTTCTTTTCACCTTAACTTGATTTTATTTCAATCAAATCTCATTTCAATCTACCAATTTATTTGATTAGTTATTATAAAATTCAATTCTCAAATTCAATTCATTCACGACTCATTTAACTAATTACAAGGCCATTTTCAATTTATTCTACCTACCTGGGTTTTGTTTGCAATTCAAACCATTTCTATTATAATTCATTTTTATTTCATTCGACAACACTTCCATTATATCTGATTTACTTGCAAATTTCGTTAAATGCTATTCATATCACACTTGAATTATATTTATAATTCAAACCATCACTATTTCGATTCAACTCTATTTTATTTTTATGTTTACTGCATCTCCACTTATTTAATTCATTATCAAATCCAAGTCGAATTTTATTTCCAATTCAAATTCATTTCCAAACTCCATTATTAACTTACAATCCATTTTATTTAACCAGGTTAAATTTCATTAACATACTCTATCAAATAATTTATTTAGCCAATCAGCTTACCTCCAACTTTTATATCAATATTTGATTTTTATTACAAAAAATCACCTGATTAAATTTTTTCCTGAATTCAATTTTTTTTTTCATAATTCCAGTTTGGATTTTCTTTCATTTTCTAAAATTCCAACATTTTTATTTCAAAATTTTAGAAAAGCTTTTAAAGTCACATAATACTATAAAATAGCTTTTTCATAAAAAAATACTTCTTATAACTCGATGTTTCAACCAGTCTATCCTTGTTCTCACAGAAATTCAGTCATACGTTGATCAGGCGTAGGACTGAAAATCTATAAGTACTTGGTAAACCCATTTTCAACACCCAGTGAAAATACTTGAAAAATAATTTTATTAAAAATTTAGAAAGCAGTTTTTGAAAATAGAGGAAATATCTTTGGTGAGAATGCTCTGGAAATCATCACTCCCATCCATGGTCGCAGTTACATTCCAGGGTTGCGTTAACATCGCAGCAAAAGTCCATGTAACTGTAGGCTCTCCGTGGCCTCTCGATTACGCCATGGAACCCAAGACAGGTCGCGGTTACATTCTAGGGTTACGTTGCCATCACAGCAAAAGTCCATGTAACTGTTGGCTCTCAGTAGCACACACGATTTACGCTGTCAAAATGAAACTTCCACTCCTACATAGGTTGCAGTCTACCGATGTAAAATCAAACGCAGATTATTGGCTCTCAGCAGCACACACGACTTTCGCTATGTTACCATAGGTCGCAGTATGCCGATATAAAATCAAACGCAGACTGTTGGCTCTCAGCGGCACACACGACTTTCGCTATGGTATACACTACTCATAATCCCCAGGAACTAGTTTTGTCCGGACTCCTCACGAGATCAACTTTAGAACCCCCCCCCCCTTTGGGGCTCAAGGCAGCACCACCCGGTGGCACTCCTGAGAAGTTCATTTCAAGGGAGCGCCTTTTTCTCCAGAGCCATCATCAAAACACTTTATACTATATACATATAGTATCTTTCAAATCATACACCTAGTATGATCTCATACAAGGCTCCTTTACACAAAATCGATTATCCCAAAATCGATAATTCTCAAACTAGGCTTTCCAAATTTCAATATTGATTTTACCCAAAAATCAAAAGCCTTTACAAATCCAAAGTTTCCCAAAACCTTTTTCCAAAATCCTCATAAGATCCTTTATATATATATATATATATATATATATATATAATTTAAAAACTTTGGATCCTTTCAAACTTGTATAAAACTCCTTTTTTACTTCAAACACCTTCAAAAATCCTTTTCGATATCAATTTCATTCAAATCCATACGATGTACACATACCATTCGTACGCTATACCAATCTGATCGCTCACTTGATCACACAATTTCACTTCCGAACTAGTACCGTCCACCCGACTTCCTAGTGCGGACACAGATCTGGTTTCTTGGTTAGAAACCGTCATTCTCCTAGCATAGCCATAAATATGTTAGAGAATATCCAGAACCAATCAACAATCCATATCCAGGTTCGCCGTCGAAAATCGAGCGAAAAATCCCAACTCGGATCAATAAACTATCTCAAAATTCTATGCTCGAATCTGGATCAAATCACTATGCGAATAGAATAGTATACGTACATCCTACATATTTATTTCCATTGATTATCAGCCAAATCAATTTCCTTTCTATTCACATTTCCTTTAGTTCCCATTCACTTATTTACAATTGCCTTAATTCTCATTTGGATCGTATCTTCAATCCTTATCTCTATTGGGTATTTGATCAATAACAGTTTGGACTCCGACCAGTTTATTTTTAGAAAATAGCTTGAAAATTTTAAAAATAGATAAGTAGTTGATAAATAATTATTAGTTTGCAAAATAGCTGTAAAATAGGTAACTAATTGTAAAATAGTTGAATAGTTTCAAAAAATTTAGATAATTGTAAAATAGTTGTAAAGTAATAAGTAATTTGTAACATAGTTGAAAAATAGTAATTAATTTAGAAAACAGTTGAAAAATGGTTAAATTGCTCCAAAAATAATTGTAAAACAAATATAAAATAATTGGCTTTAAAAGAAAGATTGTATTTATTAAATAGCTTTGAAAAATAAATTATTAAAACAATTTATATTGAAAATAGTCAAACGTCAAACTGTTCACCTTCCCAACAATTCAATTTAAATTTCCACTTCCATTTAAATTGACCCAATTCCAACTCAAATAACTCTAAATTCCATTAGACTTGATTTATTCCCAATTCAAGTTGAATTAATTCTCAATTTCTTTCCAACTTCAAATCAAATTCCATTTGATTCTTACTTATACAACTTTATTTACAGTTCCAAATTATTCAAACAAATTTGGACTAATTTCAAATTGAATCCATTTCAATTTCAAATCATTTCAATTCCTGCCGGAATTTAATCCTAATTCCCATTCAAATTTTAAAACCTTCAGATTAATAACCTTTCCACTTAAGTTTAAAACTTGCTTAACTTTGGGTTTCACATCACATTGCAAGGAAAATTCAAAACTCAACTTTAGAGTTTATTTCATATTTATTTCCATTACACTCTAGGTTACCTTTAAATTTTAAACCACCATTGGTTTTAATTTCAAACAAATCCCTTAAAAATCTTCCAAACATTTCTTGTTTTAAAATATGACTATATTCAAAATAGTCTGAATTATATTATTTGTTATTTCTTTAAATCTTTGAAACAATTGATTGTTTTCTAGACTTAGGTTTTAAAACTTCAAAATTTTAAAATTTACTTTAATTTAAAAGTTATGCTCATCTTATAAATTTACTTCATTTGGCATACTTAATAACAAATATATCGTCATTAAATGCAATAACTATTTATGATAATACCCAAGATAATCATATCTAGATACCAATTCCTTTCTATATTATTCTTACTTCTATAAATTCAAGATAAAATTTCAGTTAGCATCCATTTCAAACTTACCTTTATTTAAAGCTTTTAAACAATTTAATTTCTGAGCTCAAATTCTAGAATTTCATTTCAATCAATTTAATTTTAATTTGGTTGTATTTCTGTTACCACTTACCTTAATTCCAATTCAAGACTTCAATTTGGTTGTATTATATTACTTCTTAATTCTAATTTCAATAATTTAACAACCAATCGCCTTAATATTTATTAGAAGAAAACATTACTTTATATATTAAAATATATTTTATATAAAATCATTTAAAATATTTATATAAGAAAATAACAAGTACGCTCTTATATATATAAATGCACTCAACTCATTCTAGAGTACTTTGGACTCTATTTAATGAGTAATCCCTACCAGAACCAAGGTTCTCGCTTAACCTTTAAGCTCTGATACCAACTGTAACGACCCAAAATTTTCGAACCCGAAAATTCCAGATAGTTATGAAAAGAAGAAAGAGATAGAAGAAGAAGAAGATCAGAAACAACATCTCACATTCGCAGTGGATAAAATATAATAATAAATAATAACAGTTTACAGAAGAATACTATATCTATCAATTATAATTTTAATACATCAGAGTTACACATATACTCAAACACTGGACATATACAAATCAACATGTCTCAGATTTACAATAATATATTACAGCGGAATTATTCTATACGATCCTGCCATCCATCTCGCCCCCGAGCTCCAGAACGTCCTTACCTGAAAATCTATAATACTCGGTCTGACCCGATCATTACATCAAAGTAACACCCGGGTCAGGCTGGAAACCAGCGTGAGTAAACCCATCTAACATGGAATACAAAGTCATATAACTTATATAAACCCAGGGAACTTGTATCAAGTTGTTATTAACATCACATACTTCACACCAATTTCTAAGTACCAAAGTCTTAGATTTCATGGTCCAATTCACTTAAACCTTACTTTCCAGCCTATGCATTACACATATCAATTATATAAAGAATTTTTATAAATTCAAATCGAAGTAGTTTCGGGAATTTTCTGATACCCGACCCCGGGTCTCTTCGATTCCAACGTTATTCTTTAGACCAAATTGTTTAACTTTAAGCGAAACAATTTATATTCAGGATTTTATATTCACAATCATCTATCTCAAGTAGATAACCCGCAACATCGCAGTTCAACCTAGGAATCTTATATCGCAAAGCATCACAAATCACATATTAACGATATCAAAAATCTAAGTCATTCAATATGTCTTAATCATTTGTAAGCAAGATAAATTAATTGTACCATTACTAATTTATTTAATTACTTTTAAATCATGCTTACCCAACATTAATTAATTACAAACCATTAATTTATCGTTCTTTAATTATCAATCTAAATTAATTATCTTCTAATTACAATTTTAATTAATTAACCCTTAACAAATTTATCACTCGATAACTTACATTAAGTATTAATCATTTAAGTAATTAGTTATATATTCCCAAATAACTTATGTTAATTAATAACCTTTAATTTACTATATTAAGAAATCAACCTTTAATGACTTAAGACCTTATTTATTTGTAGATAAACATCTATTTCAATTTATTACTAGTTCATCATTTAAACCTTATTCAAATGATATGCTTGAACTTAATTTAAACGAAGTCACTTGAGTCCCCTTTTGGTTAGATAAGTTTAATACATTAATCTTAAGCACTTACCTGAAATATTAGGAAAGATCTAGGAATTTATAAGCTTGTCCAATACTTTATTTGAAAATGTTTACTGACAACTTATTTTAGAATTTGTCTTGCTTTAAAAGCTTGGTTATTACTTTTATCTAAACTTATTCAATCTCCTCCTACAAAGAAATACACACAACTTATTAACTCAAACTTACATAAACAAGCGGTATATACGCTACATTACTTCTTTCTGTCATATGGTTACATTACTTTACATTTATTTTCTTAGTCCTGCAAACTCAGCACACTATTGAAGCGGTCACAAATCAAAACATCAGGGACATAGGATATCAACATAAGCAGAGATCCAAGAACGACTTCCAAGACATAAAAATACAAAGGATGTACAAGTCAAAACAACAAGATATAGGATATGTGTCCAATTTCAAGACTATAAAGCAAACAAGGAGGAAATATGTTAAGGCAGCCCACAAATTACCCATAGGCAGGAACTTACATAGCAAGCACATGCAGCAACAACAGCGCATGTTAGATTTCGAGGCACTGAACAAATATACCTAGGGGGTGACCATATTTCAAAACAACAACAATAGTGAATATTCGAAAGCAAAGCTGCACGCATCGATGTATGATAAATTTCCAAGGCTCGGCATAAATAAAAGATGTACAAAGTCAGGTATCAGGTCAAAAAAAATGAGGGACATGTTCTGAAAGCATGCAAGCAAAAACGAACAATATGAAAAAAATGTGAAACAATTTAAGGCACAGGTGCGTGATGAATTATCAAGGCAACCGGTCATTGCGTGATCAATTTCAAGACAACAGAACTTAATATTAGGCTCGGCTTCATACCAATACGAATTTTAAACTTAGCAACTAACCAGAATTTATCAAAACTATGTTGCTGTTAAATAGATGAAAATGCACAAAATTTACGAGTTTTCGTGTAGGTGTTACTCACCTCAATCGTTGCTGCAGAGATCGAAGTCAAAACCAAAACTTCGATCACTAAGCTGCCATGCCCTTATGTCACGACTCCCTTGCAGCGGCGCTGCTCCATAACGCGACGATCGATCGCACGAGCCAGGTCACGGCTTCCAAAGTTCGGTCGTCTCACAAACTTCGCCTCGCGCTCGGGATTCACCAGTAGATGATTTGGGAATTAGGGATTTGAGCAAGTGAAAAAAATGAATTTGCAGCCTAACCGCCTTTTTTTAGTAAAAAAAATGCAGTGGTGATTTTGATGATTTTTTTTGATTAGTTTGACTTAACAAATTTATCGAAAACCAGGCAGAATGAAGAAGGCCAAGAGGTATATAGGCTATTCGTTGGGTTACACAACAAGCTTCTTTTGTATTTATTATATTATTTTTTTAAGAAACTGATTTGATTTCCTAAACTTAAGGGATTTGATTTGCTATTTCTTTGTGGCTTGAGTTGGAGTTTCTTCATCATGATGCTTCCCTATATGTCTACAAGTACCTATGTGACCTAATTGATGAATATATAAACATTTGTTTGAATGTATGTCTCTATTTATATAGTTATGTATTATATATATTTTTCCTCTTCTTTTATTTCTGAATTACATATTTATTTTTATTTTAAGCTTATGTATCATCACTAATCATATATAAGTATATACACTTATATTTAGTGTTCAAAGGTAGAGTTTTATTTTTCAAAAATTCATTTATTTGATTAGTAAATATTAATATTCCAAAAATTAAATCAGATAATTTCTCGATTAACAGACGTCCATGAAATCCGGATCGTCACAATTTTATCTTCAGAATCCAATTTTATTACTGAATTTTAACTTCAAAACCAATTCTCAGTTTCATAGATTATTTATAATATTTGGATAAATAAATATCCAAATTTATCCAAACACCAATTTACAGCATCAATTTCAATTTCCAGATCTCAAACCCATTTTGAGATCACTCATAGCTACCATTTTAAATCAACCATTTAACTTCCCAAGTTAAATCCCAATTTCATCTTGAAATTTCCAATTCAGGTTGCTTGTTAAGTTATTTAACTTTCCTAAAGTTAAATTCAATTTACTTAATCTAGCCAATCTTATCCAATTTGGATTCCCATTTTAAATTTTAAAATTCACATTAATGATCTTTACACTTATTAGCTCAAAAACTTATCACTTTGGGTATCACATCTTATTCCAAATTTAAAACTCAACATTTAGAGTTTATTTCAAACCATCTTTGATATTATGTATATCCTCCATTTATACATATTATTTCCTTTACACACCAAGTTATCCTTAAATTTTAAACCACCTTTGGTTTTTAATTCAAAACAAATTCCTTTAAATTTTCAAACAATTCTTGTTTGAAATAGGACCCTTACATTCAAATACATTAAATAACATTATTTATTATTTCTTTATCACTTTGAAACTAATTTTCAAATTCTGGACCTAGATTTAAATCTTCACAATTCAGATCATCTTCAAATTCAATTTATAAGTGATACTTGCCTAAATGTTTTACTTCATTTGGCTTACTTATTAACAAATATATCATTATTAAACACAATAATTATTTATGATATTACCTAAGATTATCATATCTGGATAGCAATTCATTTTTATCTTATTCTTGCTTCTACAAATTCAAGATTCTAGTTCCACTTTGGATCTATTTCAAACTTACCTTCATTTAATTTTAATTTGGTTGTATTACTATTACCACTTAATTCTCATTATTAAATTTTTCAAATAATACAACAACCAATTACCTTAATATATAATGGTTAGAGGAATCATTGCTTTATATATAAACTTATATAGAAATCATTTACTTTTAAAACCATTATATAAGAAAATAACAAGTACGCTCTCTCATATATATACACTCAACTCATTCTATGGTTATATTGACCCTATCCTTAATGAGTACACCTACTAGAGCCAAGGTTCTCGCTTAACCTTTTGCTCTGATACCAAATGTAATGACCCAGAATTTTCGATCCCGAAAATTCCAGATAGTTAGAGAAAAGAAGAAAGAGATAGAAGAAGAAGAACAGAAATACGAAAGTTTAATCGCACATTCGCAGTGGATAAAATGTAATATCAATAATATCAGTTTACAAAGGAAAACTATATTTGTCAAATTACATTTTAATACATCAGAGTTACAACATACGCAAACACTGGATAGATACAATCCACATGTCCTAGATACTACAATATCACAGTGGAAACTCTTCATACGTTCCTGTCATCCAGCTCGCCTCCTGAGCTTCAGAACGTCCTTACCTGAAAATCTGTAATACTCGGTCTGTCCCGAGCATTACATCAAAGTAAAACCAGGGTCAGGCTGTAAACCAGCGTGAGTAAACCCATCTAACATGGAATACAAAAGCATAAAACTTACTTAAAACCCGGGGTAAATCGTACAATTTTACAAATTCACAATTAGTTTTAGACATCACTTGTTTCACACATCAATTCCTAAGTACCAAAACTTAGATTAAATGGTCCAATTCACTTAAATCATTCCATTCTAGCCTATTGATTTTACATATCAATCTATGAAGAATCGAAGTTGTTTCGGGTATTTACTAATACCCGACTCCAGTCTCTTCGAGTTCCATACCATCTTAACTACGTTATTCAAGTGAATACAATTCAATCTTAAATATATGATGTCATTTTTACACAGCAATTAATCATAGACAATCACATTATCAATGTCCAACCCAACATCTCATATTACAAAACACTTCATATCACAAAGCATCACAAACACATAGTAGAGATATAAATAATCCAGGCATTAATATTATTCAATCATCCATAAGCAAGATTTAATCGTCACATCATTCTAATTAATTTAAATAATTAAATTAATTATTTCAATCATCTTTAAATCCTGCTTATTTAATATTAATTGATTACAAACCAATTAATCATCCTTAATTATCATCTTAATTACATTAAGCAATTAACCTCTAATTAATTACACAAATTAATTAACCTTCAAGCATTCATATTAATCAACCTTTAATTATTCCCATAAATTTATAGTTTATTCCATTGATTAATTACCCTTAAATTAATCATCTTCATTAATTAACCAACTCATTTATTAATTTATTTAATTGATCCATACTTTAACTAATTACACTACGTAATAAATTCTCAGTTACTTCCATTTAGTAATTATTATTAAATAAATTATAATTAGTAATCGCCCATTAATTACCCTTCTTAATTAATGACATTAAACCATTTTCCCTTAGCTATTGTAATTATCATTAATTAATTACATTAAGTGATCAGTCTTTAATTAATCATCTTTTAATTAATAACTTAATTAATTGCTCACATTAATAAGTCAATTATTTAAACTGATTGCACAAATTAATTAATCTTAAACTAATTAATTATTTCCTGATTACATAAATCAATTATCCATCGTTAATACATTAAACAATTTGTACTTTATTTAATTACAACTTTTAATTTACCCTAAAACATATAGGATTTAACCTATTATAATTACTTAAACAACAATTTGAAACTTTGGAAATTCATCTAAAACTTGCTAATGCTTTGATTAAAACTTGGTTTACATTTACTTGTATCATATTTTGATAAAACTGGATACCACCATCAAAAACCTGGGCAACAACCCCCAAATTTCTGAGTCGAACACGATCCAAAAATCAAGTTCTTTCCTCGCATAAAACTCGTGATAAAACTATTCTTTTCCGAAGCAAACTCACAAACATCCCTTACACATAGGATATCACGCGTATACGTGCACAGATGGTCGGCGCATCTCCAACCATTATCACCACCTCAGATAAGTCGTCGACATCACTCCTCTATGATTCCATCCTTCAGGACCTAGTAATGAACATCAAATCAAGAACCAAGCCGATCACCAGAACCTCTCAGCACCACTACCATAGACCACTAACAAGCCCACGATCACAACCGAAACTTCGTCACATGCCTATGCCACTTAATCCCCACTTGCGATCGCCTCCAATTCTTCCCTGACCACGAGCTTTCGCGATTAAAACGTTGATCGAAAAACAGACAATTAACCCTAAATAGCTTCGTCGTGCCCACCAAGGCTATTTATAAATTCATTCACCATTTTTCCTACCATCGTCGACTCCCTAGCCACCTCTGACCTCAACCCCGGCCAACCTTGTTTCGTAGATCGCTAAAATTCGATAATTTTCCATTTTCCCTTTAACACAAAATTCTCCGTTAATCACAAACCTAAAAATCTTGATTTATACACTAAAATTCATGGTTTCTGGTTACGAATCCGTATTAAAAATCAAAACTAGTAAATTTAAGAATTGAATTTTAACTTGAATTAAATTTTCACTGTAAATTTCTATTTACTTAGTTAATTACTCTCAACCCATACTTATAAACATTTTTAAAAACAAGAATGGGTTAATACAAACAGTTTTCTTTCGATGATCATAATCTGAAAGTCATTGAATCAAAAGGATTGATTTTTGGAACTGAATTTTGGCCTGCAAACTAAGTACAGAGGCTAGCTAAATGATTGTATATACAGACATGTCACATAGATGTATCATTGCATTCTTATCCAAATATTCATGAAAACTACATATATACTATATCACTGTTGCATGCATCAAGGTGTATATATTCATTTATCACTAGATTTAAATTGTTAAAATAAGGCTTTACTCATCTGTCTTGTAAAGGCAGAGAATAGGCTCCCTGATTTTCAATTTTGATGATGATCTGGAAACCCCTTTGTTTCTGAAACTTGGGTTAGATTCTGATCTTATCTTGCTTGATTGTATATTAAATTGAACTTTGATTTTGACCTTGCATTTTCTGTTTCTCCCCATTCTTTCCCTGAACTGCTCTGTTTGCTTGGTGCTTGGGTTGCTTAACTACTTTGTTTTAGTTAAACTGAATCTACTGCTTGCTGATTTACTTTAAACCAGGTTGAAAACTTGAACATGTTTTGATTTTCTCAGGTTTGTTTTAATTAACCTTGGATCTGTTTATCTACTATGGCTTTACTTTTTCTTAGTAAATGAGAATAGGGAAAAGAAATAAAGAGGAGAAATAGTTGCATATATAGATTTACTTATGACTTTTAAAAATATAAAAGAAAAAAATGAAATAAATTGGTGACACTTGTAACAAAAACCTAACACTTGTCATTAACTCTAGTTAATCACCCTACATTTGTTTTTATATGCATTAATCTCCTTACACTTGTCCTTATGCAATTTTAAATTATTTTAAAATGTTAGTAAAAGATTTTATATTTATTTTTCTATTAATAAATTTCTTAATTTATATAAATAAATTCTTTTAAGAAAACATTATAAAACAAATCTTATTCTAAAAAAATCTTATCCATATAATATTTTAAGATATATATCCTTTAAATTCAAATTTAAATCCAAATTCAAATTCAAATTTAATTTAAAATCCAACTTAAAAATCAACTCATATATATACATATATATATAATTAAATAAACACATTATCAAATATGTAAATAATTGTGCTATTTAAAAACAACTTAAATACATACATATATATATATATACATACATATGCATATAAACAACACTTATTGAATTTTAAGATAATAAGTCTAATTAAAATCTATTTATATCTATATATATAAACAGCACATTATTATTTTTGTTTGAAATAACAATTTTGCCAATTTAAAATTAATTAAATTAGGAGATTATCAAATAAATACTTATTCAAATATTTAAAATTAAATTTTTATTACATTTCCAAATTCATTTACACATCTAGACTTCTTTTATTATCAGAATTTTATCTATTCAATTGATTAAAACAGTTAATTACACATTTATCAGATGTCCAAAAAAGCTGGGTTATCACATGTAGCCTCACAGACTTAGGTCCTCCCCCAATACCCACATCGTAGCTCCGACTTCCGCCATGCCCTAACTCGCGACCGCCACTGCTAACCCCCAAATAGCTGATGCCATTCCCTTTTGCAAGCAACCATAAGCTCGCGCCTCACACTGCATGCATGCTTCCTCCACGGTCCTAATCGCGACATCGCCTCTTCGCATCGAACGTCGTGAACGAATTCTCATTCGATTTGGTCTTCTCCAGTTCAATTAGAGGAGACGAGGACTAGGAATTATGCGGCTTAAATTTAAAACTTGGATCTTGTTTAACAGAAGAGGAGAATTATCTGCCATTTTTTTTGAACTATGATTTCGAATTTTTGTTTTGAAGATAAAGCAAGGCTCGGGTTTTTTTATTTTACTATTTTGCATTTTATCATATTTTTTAAACTGTTACGTGCCTTTGAATCAGAAAAGGAGAAACACGTGTTATAAGGGGGACACATGCTTCTGAGGTGAAAGAAAACAATGATGTGAATTATTTCAGCTGAGGTTGACCATTATAAATATATTTAGATTTAAATTTAAATCGTCATGAAATCATAGCTTAAATTTTTTACATCTTATCAAGGCGTGCCGCCAGGCGTTTATAATGTTATACCCCTATTTCAAACGCAATGGAAAAGGTTTCGACTCCTAATTTGATCGTATGGAGAAGATAGCTTTTTGGGCCCAGCTATTTTTATTAAATTTTCGATATAAATTTCAGCGTGTTTACCTATCGTACGATCACACGAAAACTTTGGATGCTTTGAAATTTGAAATCTGATAATAATACAATATTACAGATCCAATGAAACTGGTTTCGTCGAATTCCGAGACTGTGCCTCGGAAGGCTATTTTTAAATATCGATTTAAACAATATATTTTCAAACTTAACAAACACTTCCAAATTCAATTTTAACACTTCTAATATCTTCAGTATTATTAATATAGATTTTACATGACTTAAAATTATTTTTAACAAGCTCAAAACTGAAGATGATATATTTTACCCTATTTCATATTATTAAATTCAATAATTTAATTGCTAAACAAATAGTGATATTTGAAATTCAAGTTAAACTAACTTTCAAATATTTAAAATCAATTAAATATTTCAACTTCAAATATCCAAAAATTTCGGGTCGTCACAACCCACATGTTCCCATTATTATTATAGTTTCTCTCTTGTCTCTTCATTCTATTATTTAAATGTGAACATCTAGTTGAAATCATAGGATTTGAGGTATAACCGATCCTAGCCACACACAGAGAGCATTATACTATGCATTTATACAAATTCCAAAGTATAAGCAGTTATAGTGCCAGATATTAAAATATATATATATTTATGGTTATAAATCCAAATGATCTTGTGTATAATTATCAATAAAATATAGCACATGATGTCATTTATTACTATTTTATCTCATACATATCACATTTTATAAATGTTGATACATTGATAGTCATATTCAAGTGATTAAATTATTTACAAAACAAATTTTAAATTAAATGAAAATTGAAAATTATACTAAATATGATTTAGCATAATAAAATGTTTATTCATAGTTACACAAAAGATCCTTTGTTGTCAAAATAATGAAGTAATATTTTTCTATAATGTGTGATCCTTTTTTTTCATAACATTTCCACTCATGATCCTACTGATCAATATGGTTGTCATCCCAAAACCATCATTCAATATAGGAAAAAGTTTATTAAGAAAAATGTTATTTTAAACCTTTTTTAAGAAAAAATCAATTTGTACGATAAATAATATCATATTATACCTAAACTAATATCAATAAAATTAACCACTGTTAAAATTAAAAAAAGACATAATTTAATCTCTTTTCCACTTATTTCAAATACTCCGCTCAAATACCATGTCTCTGACATAAAATTTCATTTTTCTCTCACTGAAATACAACATTCAAATTGTATGCTCCTATTTACTGCAACCACATAGTATATGAAGATTTTCTTTCTTTTGTTTAGATTCATTTTACCATAGTCATTTCCATCCATCTCCAATAAGCCAAATTTACATGGAGATAAAAATTTAACTTTCATGGGATAAATTTTCTTCAAAATCTTTCTGCTTTGCTTCCTTGGGAATTGCTCAAGCTTCTCCTCCCTTCATCATATTTTTAGTCTCCTCTTTCCAAATTTATGCATGTTTAGGGTTAAATTATTTTCTTAATTCATATTGATCATTTCATTCAATTATTCTCCTATTACAATGCATCTTAACATTAACCTTAACCTAGTTTTATTCTCTCAATTTCATTTTCTAGCATTCAAACCTTTCACCCAAAAGGTCTCCTCTAAATCAATCATCCTTCCTTCTAAAAATATATCTTTGTGCCCCTTCAAAATAAATTGCCGCTTATTAGACTTTCTTACTTCTCCATGGTATATTAGATTGATGATTGAAGAAGGAATAAATTGTTGAAGAAAAGTCCTCGGTTCGGTTTCTATTTCTTTTAGTTAAATCTCATATTATTTTGACATAGGATCTAGAAAATTAAATTTTGATATAATATTCGGATAAAAGGTAAAAAAAATTTACCAAACATGTCATAATATTACCAAGTTTATCATTTGTTTTCATTTTGGATTATTTTGACCCTTTTGGTAATGGGTTTTATTTTTAACTTTTGGATAATCAGTTCATTAATAAGTTAATAATCGGCTTTAACACTATATTCCACATTAAAAGTGTTAAGATTTTTATTTGTAAAATTATAGTTGGAAATAATAGAAGATACATAGCCAAGATTGTTGGCTCAGTTGATTGGTAGTTCAGACTATGAGATTGAAGGTCATTAGTTCGATCCTTAAGATTGGCAATTATTCGCAATAATAACAATGTTCAAAAAAATGGAAGATGTATTTTTTAGTGTAGAATTGTTAGATATTAGCTGAAAGGATTTCTTAATTTCAACTAAAAAGTTTTATTATAATTAATTTGTATCGTATGTTGTGTTTAGAATGTTATGTAGGAATATTTTGGTATATTATGGGCATCTCTTTAAACTAGAATCATTTTTTCTACTGCAATGGATATATTATATGTAGTGTTGCTAATATAATGGATATAGCCTAACTATCTTCTATGCTTATAGTAAATCTTCTATATGTATACAAAAATAGTGCAACCACTTTTGTATTGTCTTCTCAGAATCAGTTTCATGTCTTTTGACTTACAATCTAAGAGAAACTCAAGAAGACGTGGAACAATAAAATAAAACATGTGTTTTCAAAATGCAAGTAACCATAAACTGTATCATATATAATATTTGATAGTCTTGTATATTACATCTAAATTTGAATGTCTTAATTTGTTTTTTAATCACTCATTCATCGTGATCTCATTTTAGCTGTAAAATCTCTTATTGATGTAATATGAAGTCCTTATCTTGCATGTCTTACATTTAACCATTTAGTAATCCAAGTAAATATACGTATTACCATGTGTCTATACTAACATTTAGCTATAAAAGACAGTAATCTTTATAATTGCATTAATTAAAATTTGAATATGCCAACTAGAAAGGATATTAATAGACGCATCGTTTAATTTGTCGACTAGAAAGCACACATATTCAAAAGACAAGGAAATATTTTAATGATATCATATACTTAGTGTTAACCTGCTTTTTGGCAAAGCACATTTTAATTAGACTTGGAGGATTGAAACAGAATCGAAAATGACTTAAAACTGGACATGTGCACTTAAAAAGGCACAAGGAAGGACTTAGAAAAAGTTTGGAGTGGTTCGGCCCAACCATTTAAACTCGGCACTAAGTTATCCAATAGGTCGGGTCCGACCTATAGGTGCTCACCAGATGACTTCCCAATCTTCATGCTCTAATCACTCTACTCTAGTAATTCATTCTCAAGTGAAGGTACAAGGAGTTGGTGGCTCGTCCTAAGGATTGGCTAAGTATGGAGAGTTAAGAAGATGGATACCTAAGAGATCACGGGATTCGACTCAAAGATAATGGAACAAAGGCTCAAAAAACTCAACTATATAGAAGGAAAAGCTCATAAAAGAAATTAGACGAAATATACTAAAGGTTTAAACTTATCCCTGACCTATCATGATAGTTCGGACTCGAGTTATCCCCATAACTCAGGGTGGCTCGGGATTTCGTGTGCGTCCTTGGCTTGGCTCCTGGACTTCCTTGCTAGTTGGCCTCTAATGCTTTGCTGCCCAATTCCTTTATACATACCAACCTACATGCTATTAGAAAAAGATCTTCTTTCTGCTGGATCTCCTTGAACACTCTTGGACTTGGAGCTTCCATTACACTTTTTTCACTTCTATTATCCTCAAATAACATTCCTAACTCCATTGTAAATCTAGGATCCACTATATTATGGCCAAATTGGATCTAACTAGTTGTAATACAGAGAGAGAACAACTAAAAAATTAGATTGAAATGGACATAAGTCGGAGATTACGCCAAACCACTATAAAAACTTCTATATATCCTTGTCTATTTTATACCTTTTCTTTTGCTTTTATCTGAACTGGTGCTTTCATATGATTTCTGGATGTTGACCCATCTTTTGGGTTAACATTTTAGTCTTTCATTGAGAACAAAGTTAGATCTGCAAACTTGAAGCTTGAATCTGAGATTTGGAGAAGATGAAGAGGCCTGATTCTAGATCTAAAACTGGAGCAAGTCAACCAAAGCCTAGGGACAGTCAAGAGATGTCCTTAAATTCTCACTAATCCATCTACGTAACTAAGGAAGAGATGGAGAGAATGATGAAGAAGATGCAAGATGAGATGATAACTAGATAATAGGAGATGCTAGAAGGAGTTTTCCAAAGGATTCGACAATAAGGAATAACTAGAGCTGTAGCAATTCAGCACCAAGGACAAAGAGTGAATGCAAGGGAATTTGGAGTTAGACTAATGCAAACAGGAACAACTCACTTACAAGTAGAAAAATTTGGCACCGAAAGGATCATATTGGGAGCAACGTTGGTGTGACTGCAGGAATGTCGTGGATGGGTAATGATGGACCTTAAAATGCAAATCAAAATGTAAATGCACAACAACTAGATGGGTATGCACCTGCGCTTCATCATAGGAGTGGAGGATAGAATGAAACCAGAGCCATGGATCAAAATGCTAATGTGCAACCAGAGGAATATGTGCCAAAGTATATGCCAGAAGTCCCCTGTAGGAACAGGGGGCAAAGTATTGTTTTTGGACGAAGACCTTAATTGGATGAAAAAAACGGACCGCTAAGTTAGTAAGGAGAATGATAAGAGGTGGACCCTAAATTAAAGCTTAAAAGATGTGAACAAGAATCCATTCACTTTTAATATCTGAATTGTGAGAAATCCTTCCGATTTCAAGCTTCCAACACTGAAAATGTACGATGGAAGGTCAGATCCTAGGATTCATCTAATGAGATACATCCGTCATATTGATGTGTTGGGTGCCTCTGAGGATGTAATGGGGTGATGCTTCCCATTATACTTAATGGATTTGGCGACGGCGTGATTTAGCCAGTTGGAGAACGGTTCCATTAGCACGTGGACCGCTTTGTCGAGTAAGTTCTTAAGACAGTTCAGAGTTCACATCTCACGACCAAAGAATGTGATGATGTTATCAAGTGTAAATTAAAGTCCCAAAGAGACCTAGAGAAGCTATTTAACAAGATTCAATGTGTTGAATATGCGCTTATATGATTTTTGTTTGATGATAATAAACGTATATACATTCGTTTAAATGTATTTGATAATATACTATTTTATTCTTCACAAATTAAATAAATATTTGCTGAATAAAATAAATAACACGGAATTTGAATTCAAAAGAATATTTTATTCAAATAAATATTTATTACAATTTTGAATAGTATACAAATTCAAGCTCTCACTATTCACTATACAACTTTGATACAAATTCAATTACATCACTATTTTACATATCATCACCTCACTACATATCACTCACACTCGTATTTCATCTTCAACTTCATTCCAGTTTGAATCCAGCATCTGAGAAATCTGCAAAAATATTCACTAACGCAGTAAAATTGAAAAAGAAATATTTTTGCAATATAAAATAAAAGATGAATTTTGAAAATGATATTTGCCTCAGTTATTTGGGTTGTTCGTCATCATTTACATTTGAATTCGTCATACACGAACAACTTGTGACATACACAGTGTATCACTGTATATGCCATAAGGCCGTGCACACCAATATACACTTGATAATGCTACAGGGACAGGTGAGCACAAGGTCAAACCCAAATATACGGACAGGTTCAACTCAGGTGCAATATATCCAAAAATACGACACGAGCACAAGGTCAAATCCGAGTTTTGAAACTGGATTCAACACAAGGCGACATGACATGAATGCAACGAAGACCAACATCAAAATGGACTGCAACAATCATGGCAGTTCACATGTCAAAAACAGTTGCAACATGGATATCACAAAACAAAACTCACTGGAATCAACACTGCAACCAACATGAATGAGAGATTACAAATTCAAATGTGCAAGTGCTAACCAGAGTAAAGTCCAACACAGTTACAACTGACTACATGCAGGAGAACAAACACAACACTGCAGCCAACATGAATCAGAGATTACAAACTCGAGTGTGCAAGTGAACATGACAGGAAACAGTTCAATATGAACTGATGAAGCAGTACCAATGAACATGCAGTCAAACTCAGTAACAACATGAACCAGTGATATATATGCAAACAAAACAATACCACTGCAGATACAAATAGTGAACATGCAACCAGACCACAAAGACTCAAGTCTTAAACATGAAACAAGGTGCAAAAGTCCAACTACAAGTTGCAGACATAACAGGTGAAGCATCACCAAAGACTCAACAGGGAACAAGTCAAGTACTACATAACACAGCAGTGCAAACACATCGAGTATGACACAGCAACAAGGCAACAGTGACTCAGATGTACAACATATCCAACTAGAAGTGCAACTACAAGATACAGCAAATACAAACTGCTACAACACTAAGTAAAGGACACAACAGTATACAAGTATCAGCAACAAATTCATGGCCGCGAAAAAAACACTCAGTGTCAAGGTCGAAGTGGCAGTGAAATCAATGTTGAACAAGTCAAAAACCAAGTCGAAGTCAAGCAGAGAAATGCACAGAGACCGGTTGCAAATGACAACAAGTATGAAACCATGTCCAAATTGCAATATGCATCAAAACTCATGAATACAGTAGCAAGGTTGCAAGCATATAAAATGCAGACTACAAAGTGTACAACTACAAGATCAGGTCAAAATAAAGCATGAATCACATGAACAAGTTCGAGCATTATAAAGAAACAAAGTACAAATGAACGAAGTTTAATAGTACAAAAAATTCGAATTCATGACAGTGTATCAAGTACGCATCTTTGAGAAAGTCAAAGCCGTGACTTTAGAAATCAAAACAATTTCAAGATGAACGAGCCAAGGCCGAAGCAGTAGAAATCAACACCGTGGTCATCACGAAATAAATCACCGAAAGCATATTCATATTGAACAAGTCAGAATCAATCTCAATCGTTCAAGAATAATAAAGTGGCCGAGATGAAGAATTTGACAAATTCAAATCAACATATACGAACGCAATTCTAGGAAATCAAATCCTATAAGAACCCTAATCATCACAGGCAATCGATTATCGAGTTCAAGTACGAAAGATTAGAAGAAGCAAAAAGCACAAATTACATACCGAAGCAATCGAACTCGATCAAGGAGGAGAAGCCGCAAACAATTGAAGCAAACCAGAGAAACAGTGATTGCAATCAACCAACAAAGGCAGCGACTTCAAACCCTAATTTAAGAGCATGGCATCAAAGGGACGAAGCCCCAATTTGATCAAGGACGAAGCCCTAAAAAGGAACGGCCGCCATTACAAACAGAGAAATAAAAGAGACGGGTCAAATAGCAAAGGAGGCCGGCCTACTTTCAAAGGGAGTTTGTTTTAAGGGGTTTTTAATTTATAATTAGGGTTCAATTTTAATTTTAATTGTTTTTTATTTTAAACTGTTTTATCTCTTTCTAGTCGTGTGACTAAGGTACAAACTACGTGTTGTAGTTTGGAAATTCGCAACTCGGTAGTTGAGTTGTGGCAGGGTTTTGAGCGTAGAGTTAGATTAGTCAATAGCGGGTATAGCGAGTTTACCTGTGTAAGCGAGGGACTATCTAATTTCTAGTAGAAACCTTAGGGGCAGCACGTAGGCAGGGTTTTGCCGAAGCTGGGTAAATTCTGTGTTGTTCTGTTTTTTCTGTTATTTATATTCTGCAATATCTGTGCTGCTATTCTGTGATCTGAATTGAAATTAATTAATAAGCTTCCGCGATTAATTTTTTTAATTTATACCATCACCCTATTCACCCCCCCTCTAGGGTGAAATCGATCCTACAAGTGGTATCAGAGCTAGGAACAAAAGCCATTTTTGTTTTAAAAAATTTGTTTTTACAAAAACCAATTTTTGTTTAAAAATTCGTGGTTCAAAAATCAATTTTTGTTTTAAAAATTCGTGTTTCAAAAAATCGGTTTTTGTTTTGAAAATTTGAATTTTTTTAAAATGGCTTCTTTTAATAATAATTTTGAGGGTCGTTCCAATATTATTCCTTCTATTTTTGATGGAACAGATTTTTTGAATTGGAAATTGAAAATGGAATTTTATTTAAAATCTGTTAATATTAAATGTTGGGATATTATTGAAAATGGGTGTGATATAACAGATAAGAAAATTATCTCGATTAATGCTATGGCTATGCATATATTATATTCTAATATTAATCAAGATAATTTTAATTTCATTTCTCATTGTGAAAATGCACAGGAAATCTGGAATACTTTCGACGCAATATATGGTTCAAAAGTCAACAGCAATGAGAAGTCCTCCACAACTAACTCAGTTAAAGAAATGTGCTTAACAGGATTGGTAAATAGCAGTTGTGATGAGGATGATGATGATGGAGCAACCGAGCTGGCATTAATAATGAAGAAATTCAAAAGGTGGAACCGCAAATACGGAAATCCAGCTCTAAAGCAAAAATTAAAAAGCAGAATAATCAAAGCACTGGATAACTCGAAAGAACACGGGATCATCTGCAACAAACCCGGTGATATCAAGCCCAATTATCCCCGATTTCAACGCGATTTTGAAAAGAAATCAAAACGGTGTTTTATAGCCACGAGGAATAAAAGCGATAGCAGTGAGAGTGAGAAAGCATATATGTGCCTTCATGGAAATATAACCGATAGCGACGATGACGAGCCAAGCGAGGTATCAAAACTTACTCACTCTGAATTACTTATTTATTTTCATGAAATAAATGGCTGTTATGAACGACTTAGCGAAAAATATGCCAAACTTGAATCTCAAAAGGATACTTTGATAGAATGCAATGAACAACTTGATCAATTAGTTAAGAACTATCAATGTAGAATCCCTAAGTGTGATAAGTGTCCAACATTAGAAGAAGAAATTAAAAAATCAGAATTCAATATAAAATCACTTGAAAATGAAATTCTGATTTTAAAAGAGAATGAAAATACTAGGAGAGAGAATTCTATTAAAAGGTGCACACAATTGTTAAACGAAAATGAATCTCTCAAAACACAAGTCCAACAATTGTCAACGACTTTGGATAAATTTTCAAAAAGTGAAAAATCATTGAATATGCTATTAGGAAAGCAAACTGTTAATTCGGTTAGACAAGGACTTGGATATAATAGTTCGAAAATTTTTGAAAGCAATATTAGTCAAGCTAAATCCATGTGCACAATTTGTAGAAAATATGGACACAATCACAATAATTGTTGGTATAGAGCCAAACATGTGAAAACTATACCGATTTGGGTTCCAAAAGGCACAAATATAAAATCTCTCAAAGTTAAACAAATTTGGGTGCCAAAGGGAACAATTATAAATAGTTTTGGGTCTTTACAAAATTGTTTTTCGAAATATTCTGCCACTAACAATCATGGACCTATAAAAACAAATAGGTCACATAAATCTTTTCTCGTGTAGGTGTGGTGGCATGCTAAGGAACAACAATAGTGTTCTCTGGATTTTGGCTGTTCCAGAAACGCAACAGGCGACAAAGCTAAGTTCTTTAGCCTAGTATAAAGGTGACAGAATCACAACAGACAACGAAAAATATCGTAAAGGTAAAACAGGTAATGGTATGTTTTAAACGATATATTAAATGTGATAATCTGCACCATATTCTGAATTAAAATCAGCCAATATTGAGATGATGAAAAGATGATGATTTTGACTCTGACTTATTCAAAATAGTTGGCCAATTATATTCTTATGCCAAAAACACTATAAAATTCTCTAGATTCTTTGAATTACTTCTTATACATCAGTTTGGATTAAAAATAGTGTTTTGTTGAATGATGATACATTTGGTTATAATACGGCTGACTCTGTATTCACGGTTTTCTGATTATTTACACGGCTTCATTTCAAATTCAAAAGAATGTCATTTAAAATTGTTGTTAAAATCGAGTTTGAAATTTTTGGTGCACACTTCATGGTTTGGTCAATCAAATTCAATTAATGATAATTTTGAGTGAGAGAGAAATTCAGATGCAGATTACACTGGTAATCTAGTTGATAGAAAAATTACTAGTGAAACATGATTTTTGTTAAGACATTTAGTAACTGCATCGTTTTTCAAAGAAAATATCTGCCTATTCTTCATTTCAAATAATTTTCAAATAGCAGAAAATTCTCTTTTAAAACCCCTGGAGAAAATCATGTTTGACCATAGTTTCAGGTTAGTCATTTTTGACAAATTAATTTCATAATTATTTTTGAATTTGATTTTAAATGACTATTTTGACTAATCTGACTCCCTAATTGTAACGTACGCGATTTTTCGTTTCCGAAAAACCGAATAGTTAGGGGTTTAAGAAAAAGAAAAGAAGAAAAAAAGAAAAGATAGAGAGAAAAAGATAGAAAAGATAGAGAGAGAAAAGAAAATAGAACAGAGAACAGAACAGAAAGAAAATAGAGAAAACATAGAACAGATAGAAAATAGAAGAAAAAGAGAATAGAAGATAGAAAATATAGAACGGAACAGAAAACAACAGAACAACATCAGAATCTCACAATTCGCAGCGGAACAACATATAATAATAAATGAATAATCTTTAAACAAAGAACTATATCAGTTATTACATTACATCACATTTCATTACATCATATCATCAGAGTGTACAACAACAAACAATAACAAACAGCGGAAAAGAAATACTATATACTAGTAATACGCCATGCCATCCAGCTTGCCTCCAGCAACTCCAGAATACCATAATATCCTGATAAACCTAACTCTTGACTGCCCGTGTGAAAATTGGTGGGCACCCAGAGTTTAGGAAGGAAAACAATAAACTCCAAGTCAGTCATGTGACTGGTGTGAGAACTCAAAACAGTTTATTTATCTTTAAAAATCAAAAATAGAGGAATATTTTTATTTCAATTCGCAATGCTTTTAAAAATGAGACTACCATAAGGCCTCCCGCACGCACACACAATGCAAACGCAGAATCGGAGGAGATTTCTCCTTATGATAGTCAAAGATGCTTGATACGCATTAAAAAGAACATTCGATATTATTATTAGTGCATAGTGTAGGAAAAATTCATTTCGAAAGTAGAATATAAATCTTAGCCAGCATAGACATTCCGAACTATGCCTACTATAGCTAACTATGTTCAATAGCAGGTTACCGCCACATTCCATAGCAGGTTATACAACTAAAACCGTACAAATCTCGTATTGTTTCTTTGGATTTCCAACGAATGATCAGGCCAAGGAACTTCCCATTGCCACATGAGAATGCCTCTGGATGGACATCCCCGAGAACCAAACCGGATCTCTACCAACACAAGGCTGGGTTACCCCTAACTGAGTAACAACTGACCGAATATGCCATCCCCCGGTCCTTTGGGACCTTTTCACCGAGCGCTCGCAATCAATTCACACAATCATAACAAAGTGTTTTCAACATGAGTAAGTATCTGGGCTCCATACCATGATACCATCCTTTTCCAGAAGGAAATTCACACATCCTAAAGGGCGCTACCCCTCATAACCTTGCTGCTTCTTTCCTGTTTTGACCATTCACGGGGTGTGAGGCTCGACGAAGTCACGTCCACAAAAACATACTTTATACAAAAGCCATGCTTTGGGTCAACAAATGATCATAGAAATGATCACAAAGATAGACGATCAAATAAACGATCCTATCACAAATAATCAACACAATGATCATTTACAGCAACACTCAGCATGTCACATTACCAAATTGGGAATATATCGCTGATAACCTTCAACTACATAACCTCTGAGCTCGTACGTCTCAGAGAAGGGTGTTAAGCTAAAAGAATAAGTTCTCCGCCACCAACAGAAATATATTTGAAAGAAATCGGCTTTATATCTCAATTTGTAATGTCAGACATACAATCCATACAAGTCTGTTCCGGGCTCGAACAAAACCGAAGGCACTTCTTACGAAGCCCTTGCAATCCGGGTATTCACAATCCCGATCGAATTTCCCATCACTTAAGGAAATCTCTATACCAGGAGCTACCCAGTGCAGAGACAATCGATAGGTCATCCTATCGCTTTCACAAATACTCGGTCTTCAACACCGATCTTCAAATGCAATTCACAACGACGTATCACATATTCGGAATGGGTTATACGACCCCATGGTCCTTTCTCGGTTAACCCGAATAGTGAGCGCTTATTCAAAAATAAGTGTGGCATTCAAATTCAAACAATTCACATTAATTACCCATTCAAAGGGAAATATTGATAGTCGGTTATTGAACTATCAATGGATATGCACACATCACCAGTTTCCAAAAAAATTTCCAAATTATTTATTTCACAAAATATCTTTATAAGATATACAATTTCACACTTCAAAAAATAAATCAATATTTATTTTTAAACAACTTCCCTCTTCATTCATAAATTCCATAATGAATCTATATTTCACAATATCCATGCATATACGATTTCAATTATTCATTTCAATATTCCTTTTCAATTTATCTTCAAAAAGATAAACTCTCTAATATTCACTTTATATTGGAAAACATTTCCATACTTATTTATTCATAAGTAATTCACAGATTTTATTTATTTTCAACACTTAGAAAATATTCAATATACTTAAATCGAGATTAAGTATATATTTCATTCTTTAAGGAAATCATGCTCTTAAACGTATTTATTTGGGCCAAAACGAATGTTGCGTAAAACATTGTTACGACAACCCAAAATCACTAGTATAGGGATTCGAAATTAAAATAGATATATAAATCCCAATACTATACAAAAACATTTTCTTTTGGAAATCATTTACTATAACAACAGTGTTATAGTCCACCATTTCCTTCTATTTCTCGAAAACGTCTATTTCAACAATAAATGTTGAAATCTATGGTTTCAAATCTCAACACATTTAAAACATCGTTAGATCGTTTTAATTCTATTTAAAACATCACATTCAAAACAATTTCTTTAACGTATTATTCACTATTCAAAAAACGTGAATATACTACGTAACATATTTCATCCTTTTATTCATTTTATTTTAAAGGATTATTCACAGTCTAAAATGTGAATATAACTCCATTAATAAATCATAACAATTTACTTATCAAAATAAGTTGTTTGTGAATTTATAAAACAACGTTTATAAATTCCATTTCTATTTATTTATAACAACTTCCTTTTATAAATTCCTTTTTTATTAACCTATTCGATTTATAACTCAATTATAAACTAAAGGTTCATATTATAAGTTAAATACTTATAATTTATTCGTTCACAAAAATCGTTCCTTTGAACTTCATAATTATAAATCTTATAACTTATAAGATTCAATTATTCACCCAAATCTATTCTTTTATAATTTCACCAAATTTATAAGTCTTACTATTTATAAATTTCGTTTATAACTTCACCATTTATAATTTTATAAATTCCATTCATTTACAAAATTCATTTTCACTTCATTCAAACACTTATAAAAACTCGTTTTATAATGTCAATATTTCAATTTATAAATATCCATTTATAAATCTCTTAATATAATTCAATTTATATTATTCTTTAAAACTTCTTTAATCTCCTTTATTATTTCACCATTTTGATTCATAAAATAATTAAATTTTATAAATCCTATATTTAAACTTTTCGCAATAAATTCAAATTTCCCAAATTAAACTATTTTATAAAATCATTAGCATCGTATTCTCAAAAATCAGTTTTTAACTATATTTCTCAAAAATCATAATTTTTATAACATTAAAAATTATACGTTTATTTATTTTTAAAATGAATCAATTCCAAAAATATTTTATAACGTATACTTTCAAAAATCACTTTGAAATCATTTTAAAATTCCAAATTTGGTCCAATGATGCTACACACCAAATAGTCAATCACGACAACAACGATATCATATATCGATATGATAATCTATCAAATATCAAAATATCTGAAATCAAATAAAAACTGTTGAGGAATCCAGTTGGATCCCTCCAACCTGTTTCCTGCATCACAAACATTAGCGCAATACCAATTTCGCTCCAGTACGAAATTATCGCGGTATATGGGATTTAAAATATTATCCGCTTAATAACGGCGCAATAGGGTCTCATCCGCTAAACAAATAAATGCGGGAAATCAATAACTCCAATATATACATATGCCAATATATATATATATATATATATATATATATTGCTATTATATATAATACCAATTCACTGTTTATGAAATATTCGCGGTATATGTTTTTAATAAATAACATCTGCTTACTAACGGCGCATAATGTCTATTTTAACAATCAATAGATATCAATCATCATTCAAACATGCATTCAAATATTTTAAATCTAACTATTTAAAATAAAATCGAAACTGATTCGATTGAGTGAGAAGTTCTCACCTTGATTTTAAATTCGTTTTAGAGATTTATTTCGAATAAAATTAAACGGACGTTTAATTTTACCCAAAATTCTCACTAACTCCAAACGACTCCAATCCAATTTCATCGCGTAGTGCTCGTCCATACGATTCCAACACAACTGGTTTCGCGCGTTTTCGACCTCGTATGAAAAAGTTATGAATTTTTGAAGTTTCACGAATTTAAACTTAATAATTTACAACAATTTTCCTTATATTTATAACCTACATCACTTTAGAGCCATTGGATCCCCTTCCTTTGCATCATGACCGTTACCCCCTTCTCTTCTTCTTCTCCAGTACATAGCCGTCACCATGAACCCATTTATCAAATACTAGGGTTTAATTTTGCAACACCCATACTCAACTAAACTTCATCAAATTACTGCCATGTCGAAGCCCTTCGCAAGAGCTACCTCCACCACCAACAGAATGAAGCTCGGCCACCTGTACACGCACGCGCACGTCAATGAACAGCCCACGCACGCACCCCCCTGGCTCCCCCTACGCGACACTAAACCCCATCATATCCGTATGGATTGAAAGCTCTCGCCTTGCTCTTCATCTTTGTAGTTGATCACTTTGGCTAAAACTTCACGGATTGGAAGTAATTAAGGGATGAATTTCGAAAAATTCTGGCCTTAGGTTAAGTAACTGGCGGCTGTTGAATAGAATTAGGGTTTAAGTGTTTTTGTTTTTATTTTTTTAGAAATTTAGGTCTATTTATAGAGAATTTTCGAACACTATTCATCCCGGAAATTCCGAACTCCGATTTACATGCCGTAACCAGCGTTTCTAGGGTTTAACCCGCGTTCCGGACACAATGGAACAGGTTTCGGAAGCTAATTCGGACATCTGTGCGAGTTATGGCAATAAACGTTCAATTTAAATTAAACCGATTTAAGCGATTTTCTAGGCGTTTTAATTTGTATCGGACAAACGGTAAATCCAATTGACACGAAATTTGAAACCTTACAATAATATCACATTACGGATCCGATGAAACTGGTTTCGTCGAAATCCGAGACTTTTTGAAAAATGGCTATTTTAACTCGCCAAATTAAAATTAAAAATAATTCGAT
Source organism: Allium cepa (assembly GCA_030765085.1). NCBI lineage: Eukaryota > Viridiplantae > Streptophyta > Magnoliopsida > Asparagales > Amaryllidaceae > Allium > Allium cepa. The sequence goes on from CM060941.1 coordinate 749,227,714, forward strand.
GTGTTTCGAGCTGCCACGATCAAACGACAACTCCGATTGACACGAAATTTGAAATCCGGTAATAACTAACTATTACGGATCCAATGGAACTGGTTTCGTTCAATTCTGAGACTGTTCAAAAATTGACTATTTTCATTAGTCGATTAAAATATTCAATTTTCACAATTTAACTCTTAATTCGATTTTAAAAGTTCTAAAATATCATTCTAACTCCCATATGATAAAATAAAATTTTACAAATCGTTTTCAATCATATTTAACTCAATTTTCAATTATTTCCATAATTTAACATATTAAATTATCGATTTAATTATCCAATTAAATCCAATAATTCAAATTAAATTTATTTGACTTATAAATTTCACTTATTAATATTTAAAATTAATTAAATATCCAAATTTTTTTATTATTAAAAATCCTGGGTCGTTACAATCTTCCCCCCTTAAAAGAATTTCGTCCTCGAAATTAACAAGTAAGAAAAGTTACAGAATCTATTAACTTTCCAAAATTCATAGTTAAACTTCTTACAATACTTTACTAAGTTTCCATATCATACTTAGTTATCTTTTCAAAAACAACTACTATTGTTTAACTTTCAATTTCAAATCAAAGTTAAAGTTTTCAAAATTTTCCAAATTTTCTCAAATTTTTCTAACGCCTTAAATTTTCGGAAAAATTCGCCATAGTCTCCTTTGCGCGGCTAGATCCGGAAAAAAAATGACAGTATATATATCACAAATATACATCTCATCAAGTAATGAGGCATCCCGAAGGGAAAATAAATATAAAAGTACGGTATGTAATCCGAGATATGTACCTTATTATTTTATTAGCAAGCATATACGGCTAATATAGCGCGAAAGCGAGCTCCAAATGCGAAGCAAACGCGATACGCACCTACTAATCACTCAACAAACAACATGAGAACCATGCATATAGACAATAGTATCAATATACAACATATAGCAACATAATAACTATATATGTCAACATAGCAAATGAAACAAACAACAAATGCAACCATCAACCAACTAGCATTCATAACCAATAAACATTCATTCATATTCTTATTAATATTCAATGAATTTATTTTCAATTTAAATCACATTTGATTCACTAACAGTGTATGTCTTTACTAACATTTTCAATTAGTTTATATGCACTAATTCATATTCAAGTTGGTTCACTTCCAAATCAAATTCAATTCTATTTAAGATTCATTTAACTTCCAATTGAATTTTAATTACTTTAACTTCCAATTTCATTAATTTAATTTCATTAACACTTAATGAATTATATACAATCAATCAACTAACAATCATATAACAACCAATGTATATTAATTGCAACCAAATTCCTTTGCTTTCAATTGGTTTAACACCATCACTTTCAATTGGTTTAATTAAATTGATTTTCATTCAATTATTCAACTTTTAATAACATTAGATTTTAATGAATTACACTTACATTCATTATTTCATATCAACTTAATTCACATTCATAAATAAATTCAGCTTCCAAATTCTAAAGTAAATTTCCATTTAACTTTAAATTCATTTTTATTTACAACTCATATTCATAAATATATTCATATAGTTTCACTTCTTATATATATATATATATATATATATATATAAGTTTATTTCACAATTGTAAATTACTTTAATTATAATTCAATTCTTATAATTCATTTTACTTATACAATTATTCTTTTATTTAGATTATTCAAACAACTAAACAATCCACTTATATACACTTTAATAATTCTGAAAAATTATTTCTTTATATATAAAATATAATCAAGTAAAATTATTTCATTTACCCAATTTAAAACAATATTGTGTCGAATTGTTCTATTCAAGTGTTTATAAACCCCTTCGGCATAGTTGTACAGACCGTGCTGATGAAGGTTCATATGCCACTCAATAAACCAATCATCATAATATAAAACAATTTATATTCACTAACAAATACGCTCTCATAGCTATTATTACACTCAAACTCATTCTAGAGTCCTACTGACTCTATCTCTAATGAATAATACCCAACAGAACCATGGTTGTCGCTTAACCATAAGCTCTGATACCAAATGTAACGTACGCGATTTTTCGTTGCCGAAAAACCGAATAGTTAGGGGTTTAAGAAAAAGAAAAGAAGAAAAGAAGAGAAGATAGAGAGAAAAAGATAGAAAAGATAGAGAGAGAAAAGAAAATAGAATAGAGAACAGAACAGAAAGAAAATAGAGAAAACATAGAACAGATAGAAAATAGAAGAAAAAGAGAATAGAAGATAGAAAATATAGAACGGAACAGAAAACAACAGAACAACATCAGAATCTCACAATTCGCAGCGGAACAACATATAATAATAAATGAATAATCTTTAAGCAAAGAACTATATCAGTTATTACCTTACATCACATTTCATTACATCATATCATCAGAGTGTACAACAACAAACAATAACAAACAGCGGAAAAGAAATACTATATACTAGTAATACGCCATGCCATCCAGCTTGCCTCCAGCAACTCCAGAATACCATAATATCCTGATAAACCTAACTCTTGACTGCCCGTGTGAAAATTGGTGGGCACTCAGAGTTTAGGAAGGAAAACAATAAACTCCAAGTCAGTCATGTGACTGGTGTGAGAACTCAAAACAGTTTAGTTATCTTTAAAAATCAAAAATAGAGGAATAATTTTATTTCAATTCACAATGCTTTTAAAAATGAGACTACCATAAGGCCTCCCGCACACACACACAATGCAAACGCAGAATCGGAGGAGATTTCTCCTTATGATAGTCAAAGATGCTTGATACGCATTAAAAAGAACATTTGATATTATTATTAGTGCATAGTGTAGGAAAAATTCATTTCGAAAGTAGAATATAAATCTTAGCCAGCATAGACATTCCGAACTATGCCTACTATAGCTAACTATGTTCAATAGCAGGTTACCGCCACATTCCATAGCAGGTTATACAACTAAAACCGTACAAGTCTCGTATTGTTTCTTTGGATTTCCAACGAATGATCAGGCCAAGGAACTTCCCATTACCACATGAGAATGCCTCTGGATGGACATCCCCGAGAACCAAACCGGATCTCTACCAACACAAGGCCGGGTTACCCCTAACTGAGTAACAACTGACCGAATATGCCATCCCCCGGTCCTTTGGGACCTTTTCACCGAGCGCTCGCAATCAATTCACACAATCATAACAAAGTGTTTTCAACATGAGTAAGTATCTGGGCTCCATACCATGATACCACCCTTTTCCAGAAGGAAATGCACACATCCTAAAGGGAGCTACCCCTCATAACCTTGCTGCTTCTTTCCTGTTTTGACCATTCACGGGGTGTGAGGCTCGACGAAGTCACGTCCACAAAAACATACTTTATACAAAAGCCATGCTTTGGGTCAACAAATGATCATAGAAATGATCACAAAGATAGACGATCAAATAAACGATCCTATCACAAATAATCAACACAATGATCATTTACAGCAACACTCAGCATGTCACATTACCAAATTGGGAATATATCGCTGATAACCTTCAACTACATAACCTCTGAGCTCGTACGTCTCAGAGAAGGGTGTTAAGCTAAAAGAATAAATTCTCCGCCACCAACAGAAATATATTTGAAAGAAATCGGCTTTATATCTCAATTTGTAATGTCAGACATACAATCCATACAAGTCTGTTCCGGGCTCGAACAAAACCGAAGGCACTTCTTACGAAGCCCTTGCAATCCGGGTATTCACAATCCCGATCGAATTTCCCATCACTTAAGGAAATCTCTATACCAGGAGCTACCCAGTGCAGAGACAATCGATAGGTCATCCTATCGCTTTCACAAATACTCGGTCTTCAACACCGATCTTCAAATGCAATTCACAACGACGTATCACATATTCGGAATGGGTTATACGACCCCATGGTCCTTTCCCGGTTAACCCGAATAGTGAGCGCTTATTCAAAAATAAGTGTGGCATTCAAATTCAAACAATTCACATTAATTACCCATTCAAAGGGAAATATTGATAGTCGGTTATTGAACTATCAATGGATATGCACACATCACCAGTTTCCAAAAAAATTTCCAAATTATTTATTTCACAAAATATCTTTATAAGATATACAATTTCACACTTCAAAAAATAAATCAATATTTATTTTTAAACAACTTCCCTCTTCATTCATAAATTCCATAATGAATCTATATTTCACAATATCCATGCATATACGATTTCAATTATTCATTTCAATATTCCTTTTCAATTTATCTTCAAAAAGATAAACTCTCTAATATTCACTTTATATTGGAAAACATTTCCATACTTATTTATTCATAAGTAATTCACAAATTTTATTTATTTTCAACACTTAGAAAATATTCAATATACTTAAATCGAGATTAAGTATATATTTCATTCTTTAAGGAAATCATGCTCTTAAACGTATTTATTTGGGCCAAAACGAATGTTGCGTAAAACATTGTTACGACAACCCAAAATCACTAGTATAGGGATTCGAAATTAAAATAGATATATAAATCCCAATACTATACAAAAACATTTCCTTTCGGAAATCATTTACTATAACAACAGTGTTATAGTCCACCATTTCCTTCTATTTCTCGAAAACGTCTATTTCAACAATAAATGTTGAAATCTATGGTTTCAAATCTCAACACATTTAAAACATCGTTAGATCGTTTTAATTCTATTTAAAACATCACATTCAAAACAATTTCTTTAACATATTATTCACTATTCAAAAAACGTGAATATACTACGTAACATATTTCATCCTTTTATTCATTTTATTTTAAAGGATTATTCACAGTCTAAAATGTGAATATAACTCCATCAATAAATCATAACAATTTACTTATCAAAATAAGTTGTTTGTGAATTTATAAAACAACGTTTATAAATTCCATTTCTATTTATTTATAACAACTTCCTTTTATAAATTCCTTTTTTTATTAACCTATTCGATTTATAACTCAATTATAAACTAAAGGTTCATATTATAAGTTAAATACTTATAATTTATTCGTTCACAAAAATCGTTCCTTTGAACTTCATAATTATAAATCTTATAACTTATAAGATTCAATTATTCACCCAAATCTATTCTTTTATAATTTCACAAAATTTATAAATCTTACTATTTATAAATTTCATTTATAACTTCACCATTTATAATTTTATAAATTCCATTCATTTACAAAATTCATTTTCACTTCATTCAAACACTTATAAAAACTCGTTTTATAATGTCAATATTTCAATTTATAAATATCCATTTATAAATCTCTTAATATAATTCAATTTATATTATTCTTTAAAACTTCTTTAATCTCCTTTATTATTTCACCATTTTGATTCATAAAATAATTAAATTTTATAAATCCTATATTTAAACTTTTCACAATAAATTCAAATTTCCCAAATTAAACTATTTTATAAAATCATTAGCATCGTATTCTCAAAAATCAGTTTTTAACTATATTTCTCAAAAATCATAATTTTTATAACATTAAAAATTATACGTTTATTTATTTTTAAAATGAATCAATTCCAAAAATATTTTATAACGTATACTTTCAAAAATCACTTTGAAATCATTTTAAAATTCCAAATTTGGTCCAATGATGCTACACACCAAATAGTCAATCACGACAACAACGATATCATATATCGATATGATAATCCATCAAATATCAAAATATCTGAAATCAAATAAAAACTGTTGAGGAATCCAGTTGGATCCCTCCAACCTGTTTCCTGCATCACAAACATTAGCACAATACCAATTTCGCTCCAGTACGAAATTATCGCGGTATATGGGATTTAAAATATTATCCGCTTAATAACGGCGCAATAGGGTCTCATCCGCTAAACAATTAAATGCGGGAAATCAATAACTCCAATATATACATATGCCAATATATATATTGCTATTATATATAATACCAATTTCACTGTTTATGAAATATTCGCGGTATATGTTTTTAATAAATAACATCTGCTTACTAACGGCGCATAATGTCTATTTTAACAATCAATAGATATCAATCATCATTCAAACATGCATTCAAATATTTTAAATCTAACTATTTAAAATAAAATCGAAACTGATTCGATTGAGTGAGAAGTTCTCACCTTGATTTTAAATTCGTTTTAGAGATTTATTTCGAATAAAATTAAACGGACGTTTAATTTTACCCAAAATTCTCACTAACTCCAAACGACTCCAATCCAATTTCATCGCGTAGTGCTCGTCCATACGATTCCAACGCAACTGGTTTCGCGCGTTTTCAACCTCGTATGAAAAGGTTATGAATTTTTGAAGTTTCACGAATTTAAACTTAATAATTTACAACAATTTTCCTTATATTTATAACCTACATCACTTTAGAGCCATTGGATCCCCTTCCTTTGCATCATGACCGTTACCCCCTTCTCTTCTTCTTCTCCAGTACATAGCCGTCACCATGAACCCATTTATCAAATACTAGGGTTTAATTTTGCAACACCCATACTCAACTAAACTTCATCAAATTATTGCCATGTCGAAGCCCTTCGCAAGAGCTACCTCCACCACCAACAGAATGAAGCTCGGCCACCTGTACACGCACGCGCACGTCAATGAACAGCCCACGCACGCACCCCCTGGCTCCCCCTACGCGACACTAAACCCCATCATATCCGTATGGATTGAAAGCTCTCGCCTTGCTCTTCATCTTTGTAGTTGATCACTTTGGCTAAAACTTCACGGATTGGAAGTAATTAAGTGATGGATTTCGAAAAATTCTAGCCTTAGGTTAAGTTACTGGCGGCTGTTGAATAGAATTAGGGTTTAAGTGTTTTTATTTTTATTTTTTTAGAAATTTAGGTCTATTTATAGAGAATTTTCGAACACTATTCATCCCGGAAATTCTGAACTCCGATTTACGTGCCGTAACCAGCGTTTCTAGGGTTTACCCCGCGTTCCGGACACAATGGAACAGGTTTCGGAAGCTAATTCGGACATCTGTGCGAGTTATGGCAATAAACGTTCAATTTAAATTAAACTGATTTAAGCGATTTTTTAGGCGTTTTAATTTGTATCGGACAAACGGTAAATCCAATTGACACGAAATTTGAAACCTTACAATAATATCACATTACGGATCCGATGAAACTGGTTTCGTCGAAATCCGAGACTTTTTTAAAAATGGCTATTTTAACTCGCTAAATTAAAATTAAAAATAATTCGATGCGTTTCGAGCTGCCACGATCAAACGACAACTCCGATTGACACGAAATTTGAAATCCGGTAATAACTAACTATTACGGATCCAATGGAACTAGTTTCCTTCAATTCTGAGACTGTTCAAAAATTGACTATTTTCACTAGTCGATTTAAATATTAAAATATTCAATTTTCACAATTTAACTCTTAATTCGATTTTAAAAGTTCTAAAATATCATTCTAACTCCCATATGATAAAATAAAATTTTACAAATCGTTTTCAATCATATTTAACTCAATTTTCAATTATTTCCATAATTTAACATATTAAATTATCGATTTAATTATCCAATTAAATCCAATAATTCAAATTAAATTTATTTGACTTATAAATTTCACTTATTAATATTTAAAATTAATTAAATATCCAAATTTTTTTATTATTAAAAATCCTGGGTCGTTACACTAATGTTTATCGAAAAGAAAAATAGTGATTGAAAAAGTGATGAGTGTTAATATTGATCAAATATTATGACTTGAGACGGTATAATTAATAAATTTCTTTAGAAATTTAAACAAGAGTTATAAAACTGTTTGTTGGTAAAAATTCCATGACCATCTCTATATCTATCATATTTCTAACGACCATCACTCATCAAAATTCTATATAGTTTGTCGATATGTGGTACTTTAAACAGGAATCGTTCGTTTTTCATTTTCACATTTTTTTTAAAAAAAAAATTAATAATAATAATAAATAAATACCAAAGTATTCACTCTCATTTAAAAGTCCTCACGGTTATGCATGGGTGAATTACTTGGAATTTGTTATGTGCTTCCATGCTCATTTAAAAGTCCTCGCGGTTATGCATGTATGGAACGCATATCAAAAGTTGATTTGTAAAATAAACAAGTTGATTCTAATCCCATTTAAAAGTCCTCACGGTTATGCATGGTTAGAAGATACTTGAATTCATTTTTTTAAAATAAAATTGGAATACTACTAATCTCATTTAAAAGTCCTAACGGTTATGCATGGTTAGTAGATATTCAAATTCCTGATATAAATATACCACAAACAGACACAACTGTATGGTTTTATATGATGACATCATTTCCATCATTCTAAAAGTGGAATATGCACCTAACAAAATATTTATGATTTTTGTTTGATTTTTTATTGAAATTTAATATTTATATTCAATTGAGTTTTAATGTTGGATTGATATCAATTACTTTATCTCTATTTTCTCTAACACTGTTATTCTTTTGCTGATAACAAAAGGGGGAGAGAAAAGTTAAGATTTTGTAAAATAGAATCAAACAAAGGTCAAATAATTTTCCATTTTGCATCTAGACTCATTTGCATATTTTATTTGTATGCATATATGTAGGGGGAGTTTTTTGTAGAGAGGAAGCATTTAAATAGGGGGAGCAATTAGAGCATATCAATGATCAAATACATTTAACATAATCAAAATCTTAAATATATGTTTGTTATCATCAAAAGGGGGAGATTGTTGAATATGCGCTTATATGATTTTTGTTTGATGATAATAAACATATATACATTCGTTTAAATGTATTTGATAATATACTATTTTATTCTTCACAAATTAAATAAATATTTGCTGAATAAAATAAATAACATGGAATTTGAATTCAAACGAATATTTTATTCAAACAAATATTTATTACAATTTTGAATAGTATACAAATTCAAGCTCTCACTATTCACTATACAACTTTGATACAAATTCAATTACATCACTATTTTACATATCATCACCTCACTACAAATCACTCACACTCGTATTTCATCTTCAACTACATTCCAGTTTGAATCCAGCATCTGAGCAATCTGCAAAAATATTCACTAACGCAGTAAAATTGAAAAAGAAATATTTTTGCAATATAAAATAAAAGATGAATTTTGAAAATGATATTTGCCTCAGTTATTTGGGTTGTTCGTCATCATTTACATTTGAATTCGTCATACACGAACAACTTGTAACATACACAGTGTATCACTGTATATGCCACAAGGCCGTGCACACCAATATACACTTGATAATGCTACAGGGACAGGTGAGCACAAGGTCAAACCCAAATATACGGACAAGTTCAACTCAGGTGCAATATATTCAAAAATACGACACGAGCACAAGGTCAAATCCGAGTTTTGAAACTGGATTCAACACAAGGCGACATGACATGAATGCAACGAAGACCAACATCAAAATGGACTGCAACAATCATGGCAGTTCACATGTCAAAAACAGTTGCAACATGGATATCACAAAACAAAATCCACTGGAATCAACACTCCAGTCAACATGAATCAGAGATTACAAATTCAAATGTGCAAGTGCTAACCAGAGTAAAGTCCAACACAGTTACAACTGACTACATGCAGGAGAACAAACACAACACTGCAGCCAACATGAATCAGAGATTACAAACTCGAGTGTGCAAGTGAACATGACAGGAAACAGTTCAATATGAACTGATGAAGCAGTACCAATGAACATGCAGTCAAACTCAGTAACAACATGAACCAGTGATATATATGCAAACAAAACAATACCACTGCAGATACAAATAGTGAACATGCAACCAGACCACAAAGACTCAAGTCTTAAACATGAAACAAGGTGCACAAGTCCAACTACAAGTTGCAGACATAACAGGTGAAGCATCACCAAAGACTCAACAGGGAACAAGTCAAGTACTACATAACACAGCAGTGCAAACACATCGAGTATGACACAGCAACAAGGCAACAGTGACTCAGATGTACAACATATCCAACTAGAAGTGTAACTACAAGATACAGCAAATACAAACTGCTACAACACTAAGTAAAGGACACAGTAGTATACAAGTATCAGCAACAAATTCATGGCCGCGAAGAAAACACTCAGTGTCAAGGTCGAAGTGGCAGTGAAATCAATGTTGAACAAGTCAAAAACCAAGTCGAAGTCAAGCAGAGAAATGCACAGAGACCGGTTGCAAATGACAACAAGTATGAAACCATGTCCAAATTGCAATATGCATCAAAACTCATGAATACAGTAGCAAGGTTGCAAGCATATGAAATGCAGACTACAAAGTGTACAACTACAAGATCAGGTCAAAATAAAGCATGAATCACATGAACAAGTTCGAGCATTATAAAGAAACAAAGTACAAATGAACGAAGTTTAATAGTACAAAAAATTCGAATTCATGACAGTGTATCAAGTACGCATCTTTGAGAAAGTCAAAGCCGTGACTTTAGAAATCAAAACAATTTCAAGATGAACGAGTCAAGGCCGAAGCAGTAGAAATCAACACCGTGGTCATCACGAAATAAATCACCGAAAGCATATTCATATTGAACAAGTTAGAATCAATCTCAATCGTTCAAGAATAATAAAGTGGCCGAGATGAAGAATTTGACAAATTCAAATCAACATATACGAACGCAATTCTAGGAAATCAAATCCTATAAGAACCCTAATCATCACAGGCAATCGATTGTCGAGTTCAAGTACGAAAGATTAGAAGAAGCAAAATGCACAAATTACATACCGAAGCAATCGAACTCGATCAAGGAGGAGAAGCCGCAAACAATTGAAGCAAACCAGAGAAACAGTGATTGCAATCAACCAACAAAGGCAGCGACTTCAAACCCTAATTTAAGAGCACGGCATCAAAGGGACGAAGCCCCAATTTGATCAAGGACGAAGCCCTAAAAAGGAACGGCCGCCATTACAAACAGAGAAATAAAAGAGACGGGTCAAATAGCAACGGAGGCCGGCCTACTTTCAAAGGGAGTTTGTTTTAAGGGGTTTTTAATTTATAATTAGGGTTCAATTTTAATTTTAATTGTTTTTTATTTTAAACTGTTTTATCTCTTTCTAGTCGTGTGACTAGGGTACAAACTACGTGTTGTAGTTTGGGAATTCGCAACTCGGTAGTTGAGTTGTGGCAGGGTTTTGAGCGTAGAGTTAGATTAGTCAATAGCGGGTATAGCGAGTTTACGTGTGTAAGCGAGGGACTATCTAATTTCTAGTAGAAACCTTGGGGGCAGCACGTAGGCAGGGTTTTGCCGAAGCTGGGTAAATTCTGTGTTGTTCTGTTTTTTCTGTTATTTATATTCTGCAATATTTGTGCTGCTATTCTGTGATCTGAATTGAAATTAATTAATAAGCTTCCGCGATTAATTTTTATAATTTATATCATCACCCTATTCACCCCCCCTCTAGGGTGAAATCGATCCTACACAATGCAGCAGTAGCTACAGTCAGTAAGTCGGATCCATTTATAATCTTAATGGCGGTAGTGTCTAGAGTCGCAAGGAAGATCGACTTTAAAGTTGCATTGGAAAGGGATCCGCCAATGAATCTCATGGAATCTACCATGAAGTTGAAAGAAATTTGCATCACGAAGTCGCTGAAGCTAAGGATAAGGATGCTAAAGTTAACATTATGGATTATAGAAATTTGCACTAGGAAGATGCCAAAGCTGAGGTATTTTACCATGATCAGGATGAACATGAGCCGAACCTGATTCCCACACTTTGCTTTTCCTTTCTTTTCTTGTACTTTCCTTTCCACATTATGTAATAAAGACAATAACCTTAGGCCACTTACACTTCTACGGAATCTCGAATGGTCCTTAGGCATGCTCTGAGCTAGATGCCTAATATGGCTACTTAGGATGATAATGATCTCGAACAGCTTACACGTGTACGAGACCTAGATTAGTCTTTAATCACACTCTGAGTCGGATGTCCAGGATGAACACTTACGATTTCTACTTTCTTTTCTTTGGTTTGAATATATGACTTCTGAAAAATCCACCTTGAATGTGATGACTGATATTGACCGCTTTTAAGTCACGTTCGGAGAGATGGAGCCGGAGTTCATGCTGCAAGTCCCCACACCGGAGAGTGAGCGGGGGCTTGTATGATATTGATCGCTTTAATTTCCATATGGAGGGATGAAATTAGAGTGTAGGGTGCATGTTTCCTTGCCGTAGAGAAAGCGGATGGGCTTGTAGGATATCCATTGCCTTAGACTCCCCGACTAAGAGTTAGGACAGGAGTTTAGAATGCAGGCTCCTTTGCCAAAGAACGAGTGGACAGGCTTGTATGAAAAATAAGTCCCCTTACCAGATAGTGAGTAGATGGATTTTCTTTAATCATTAGATCCCCTTGCCGGAGAGAAAGCGGATTAGGCTCAGCAAGAATCCAGAGTGATAAAAACCCCAGATTGGGCGATGGACGATCCGGAGAGATCGAACCCAAGATTGGAAGATCAATGAGTCGACGAGCCAAGCCACAAAGTGGATGCAGACTCGGTAAAAGGATTTAAATGCCTTCAATTGAAGAAAGAAAGACAAACCTTGGGCGAACACAGGAATACATGGAGACGAGTGATGATATTTCTGGATGATAGGCCAGGATTCGGATAGCCAGAGAGCTTGATTTGTGTAGCCGGAGAGCTTGATTTTGATTATATCTGCCAAAAGATTAGATTAGAATAGCCAGAGAGCTCGACTATTGGAATTTTATTATGCATTATTGGAACTTGTTCTTAAGCAAAGCAAACCTTACATTCAAAAAGCGTACTTTGGGAGGGCAAGTGCTAACCCGTTCTTTGGCGATGTGAAATTCAATTAGACTAGAAGATTGAAATGGAATTAGAATGACTTAAAACTTGACATGCGCACTTAGAAAGACACAAGGAAGGACTTAAAAAAAGTTTGAAGTGGTTTGGCCAACCATTTAAACTCAGAATCAAGTTATCCAATAGGTAGGTCCGACCTATAGGTGATCACCGGATGACTACCCTGACTTCATGCGTTGATCACTCTACTCTAGTAGTTCATGCTCAGGTGATGATACAAGGAATTAATGACTCGCCCTAAGGGTTGGCTAAGTGCAAAGAGTTAAGAAGATAGATATCCAAGAGATTATAGGATTTGACTCAAAGATAATGGCATAAAGGCTCAAACAACTCAATTAGATGGAAGGAAGAGCTCGCAAAAGAAGTTGGATAAATTTGGTTAAGGATTTAAACTCGGCCCCTACCTATCATGATAGATCGGACCTGAATTATCCCCATAACTTAAGGTGGCTCAGGATTTCTTGTGTGGCCTTGGCTTGGCTCCTGGACTTCGTTGCTATTGGACCTTTGATTCTATGCTGCCCAGTTCCTCTATAAATACCAACCTACCGGCTACCAGAAAAGGATCTTCTTTCTGTAGGATCTCCTTTTACACTCTTGGACTTGGAGCTTCCATTACACTTTCTTCATTTCTATTCTCCTCAGATAACATTTTAACTCCATTATAAATCTGAGATCCACTATACTGTGGCCAGATCAGATCTAATTAATTGTAATCCAAAGAGAGAACAACTAATAAAAAAGATTAAAGTGGACGTAGGCCAGAGATTACACCAAACCACTATAAAAACTTCTATTTTCTTGTCTATTTTCTACGTTTTCTTTTGCTTTTAGAACTGTGCATTCATCTGATTTCTAGATCTTGATCCATTTTTTGGGTTAACATTTATGATATTTAGATAGAAACTTGCCTTGTGTACTATTTTACTAGTATCTCTAAAACATAATTTTTATGTTAATATTGCAAAATGCTTATATTAAGGCTTATTTTGCCAATAAAAAGATAAAGTTCTAATTACGTAGACAGTTGTATGGTTCTATGTGATTTTGCTTTGGAAGTTTTACTTAATTATACCATGGTTAGTGTGATCCTAAATTTATTACTAATAAGGGACTATATTACAATATTTTTATGGTAATAGAATAAATGGACAGAAAATACTTAACTTTTACAAATATGAGGAAAACATTGTCAAACAGAGGACGACAGCAACATAACTTTTATACTGCATAGTAATTATTTTCAGCAGTGTGATTTTTAGGCAATAGGACCTACTAATTAATCCATTTAGTTTTTAAGTCCCACTTTATAATTATTAGAAATTAAGCCTTTAATATACACTTACCAAAATATAAGTGACATAGAATAATTAAAACTCATGCATTTTCCTTCTTCTTCTCCTCCATAATGTCATTCACACATGATTACAAAAAATAACCCTTAAAACCTCTCATAATCTACATCTATTTCAGGAAACTCTTGCTATATCTTATTTTCATACTTCCACTCCAAAGCTTGCAAGCAAATGTTAGGTAACTTTATTTTTTTTCAATTGGATAATTTAAAATTTAGTTATTTATTTGTAAAATCAGTAGAAAAATCAGCGGGTTTAATTTGTTCTTATATTGGTTGTGATTACGAAAAAAGAAAATGATTATGATAGGTATAATTATTATCATTTTGGTACAAAATTTCATATCTATATGTATCGTTATGAAAATATGAAATTTTGACCGTGATATATTCAAATTAATCAAAATGGATTTTTATTATAATTAAGCTCATTGAATAATATCTGATCATCTTTATTTTGAATGAGAATCAAACTAGTTAGTACATAATAGCATTAAAATACCAATAATTGTTTTGTTAAATGGTAAAAGTATTATAATATAAAGTAAAAATGAAAAGTATGGTTTAATTTGTTATTGTTTTTCATTCACAATTATCAAAAAGAAAATGGTACCTATAGTTACTTTTTATCATTTACCTATTCAATACGATGTAATGCGCATAACTAAAAATGTACCAATTATTTACCATTACATAAGAATATATTTAGTTTCATCTTTTAGTAATACATAATACACTTATAAGGATGCATAGTACATTTATGCCATACTAACTTAATCATATATTATTATAGTAATGGTGATTTATGTTAATTAAAGTATCAAAATTTTGTTATTTGGATTTTTTATACGAAAGCAAGTAAAAAATTGCATTTTGATATATTAACAAACTAAACCTAATAAAGGTAAATATTAATTTGTTCCAAAGTGAATATTAGACTGAATTTCTTACTATAACGGTTGTCAACCATTAGAGATTCAAATGATAAAAATACATTTAAAGTTATATTCTTCATTTCATATCTCATATTGGACTTATGAGTATCGTTTACTAGAAAGCAATAATGATAACTTAGTGATTAATATCGTACCTACATGCATAATAAAATTGATACTTAATTATAGTTAACACAAAATGATACATGTAGGTATTTACATCATTTATATATGTTTAGTGATACGTAAGTATACTTAATTGAGTTGGCAATGATAACTACAATTTTTTTTTTGCATAAAATTAAAATCAATTTTCTAGTGTACAATATTAAAAATCAGTATGTAGTTATTTTTTGATATAACATCAACGTTTAATGAAAATATTTATGCGTTCAACTTCATTTTTTGACTAGTTTGTCTATAATAGAGTAAAAAACAAATAACCATTTATTGAGTAGTACTAAAAGTATTATAAAAATAGGCAAATCCTTGAATTTTTATAATATATTTTTTTACTATTATGGTTATTGAATTTAAAATGATGATGATACCTATAGTTAAAGTTTTTAACCAATTAAAGATTTATAATGTAAATAATTTTTTGATAAATAGAGAAAATGAAAAGTACTAAAAAAAAGAAAAAATGTATATGTTGTAGAAAAATAAGAAGATTTTAAACAGTCTATATGTCTCACAAAATCTAGGAAATGCAACAATAAAAGATTTGGAGAAAGTTCTTGTCGTATAAATCACAGATCTGATAACGGAAAAACTTCATCAGATGTAATTTAAAATTTCAAATACATATTAAATGAGATGTATGTATCATATGTTACAGGAGTATCTTTAAGTTATAAAATATGCATGAGTAACAAGTGATTATTATTGTATATGTTCGGTAGTGAATTATTAATACAAGTGATTCTACCTTAATGAACTTGTGATTATTTAGGGTGTATGCATTGAGAATGATATACAAGTATGTAAAAGAAGTAACGCATGAATGTATTTTTTAGGACTGGTAAACATGTATTATAACTATAAAACATGCATTTCCTATGGTTTGAATTTGCATGATTATTTTATGCCAATACAGCTTTTAGATTACTCTAATTATGAATATTATTCGTTTTTGTATAAGAGAGTATTTCTAATTTAGATGATGAATTTTTTATGCCTCCACCGAAATTTAAATGTTCGCCTAGTGGTTTGTAGAAAAATAGCAGCAGTATAGAGAAGAGTTTTAATATTTCAAATGGCGAATAAAACTTTATTTTATAAAAGTTGAAATAATAAGAAAATGTAACACCCCGATATTTTATAGGAAATATAATTAAAAAGAAATTAAAAGTGCATTTGGTATAGTGGTAAAGGTGCATGTTGACTTCCTTAGTGACAAGGGATTAGGTCTCGTTGTCGCCCAAAATCTGGAGCGATGTTTTTTAGCTGGTTCGTTTTCAGCGATTTTCCAACGTATTTCAATGTTGTTTATGACATGTGGAGGCTTCCCATTCGCTCCAATGATGTAATACGATGGGATGGCTAAATTTTATTGGTTGAGTGATGTGTATGGGCTAGAATGGATAACCATTAAGTGTATGAAAGAACTAGATTTAATCTAAAATAATCTAATGGATTATATTCACTCAAACAATTTATAAATAAACCATCTAACCAAAACTAATCACTTATTCAATCGTCGCCATAATTCTACGGTAAAATCATTGTGTACTATTCTTCATCCTTTTCTCTACTAAATAAACAAATCTCTACCAAATTATATTATATATATATTCAAGAAATTTCGGGAATTAAGATGAATCAAAGGGAGAAAGATTAAAGCAAAACTTTTTCAAATTTATATGAGCTCAAGCGCAAGGTGATTGGGAATTAATAGAAATAGAAAAATAAAGTAGTTCAATTTTATTTCCTTTCTGACACGTTAATATGAATTAATTTTTGTTATTAATTGAGAATAGATGTAAAGTAGTGCAACTTCTTCTTCTTCTTTCATTTCTCAAATCTAATTCATGTTCGGTTTAAAATATGGGACATAGAAATTATCTGTTCACGTTTTATGGCATAAATAAGATTAAAATTTATGTAAATTATTGCATCTTCTCCTTCTACCACTTCTCAATTCTAATTCATGTTTGGGTTGAAATTTGAAACAAACAAATTGTTATTCAAATTTCATGGCGTAAATAAGAGTGGTTTAATTAAATTGAATTAGAATTATTATTTAATTTGTAATGGTAGAACAGGTTTGTTGAATAAATTTAGAAAATGTTACTTGAATAAAATTATTGTTTTGGTTGATATAATTACATAACTTTGAATATGGTTTTGGAACAAAATTGAAAAGTCTAATTGGCATAATTGTTTGTTTTATATGTGGCCTAAAAATGTAAAAGTGGAAGTTTGTGTAATTAAATGGTTTGTGGCTATTGGATAAAAAATTTGTGCAGATTATATCTCTAAAAGGAGAACGTAAAGGGTGGAAAAAAATGTAAATTAAATGGACCCTAAAGACTAGCGTGAATCTGTAACAAAATGGCATAAAAATTACAAAGAAACCATATGAACTGAGCGGATGTGAAACAGAAATACCATTTATGTAAGAAAAAGGAGAATTGTGAAATAACTAAATCAGATGTAAAAATGGGCTAAAGCAGATTAATGGAAATAAACAATATGTAAAATGTAACAATAAAATTAATTAATCTGGAAGCGATTTGGTAAGCAGACCTTGTAAAGGTCTTGATAGGTGTTTCATGCAGTTAAGACCAAAAATAGTTTTGACTATACGTACTAGGAGTGGGCAAGTAGGTTTGCAAGGATGTTTGTTACCTTTCATAGGTTGCTAGTACATAGGATAGATAACATCTACAATCGTAGGCTTCTTCAGGCAGATTGATGCGGATAGAATAGGAGCTCCGACGTAGGCTCCTTTAGGAAGATTGTTGAAGGATTTTGCACGGCCGACCCAGCCGCGGGTGCTCTTTTGAAGGACAGACACTTTAGATAGGGGCAAGTCCATAGTGACCGAGGAGAGAATAGGTGTCCAGTTGGCGGAGCCTAAGAGCAACTTCGGGGTCCTATGAGGTTGTTTGAGTCGGTGCCGATCAGACGTAAGAGGCATTCTGTCACAGCGCACGGGTGAAGAGCATGACTTTCATGCTGTAGCACGTGGATAGGTAATGACAACAGGTCTGACAGGTCGATTAATGTTTAGTATTACTGCATGGTTGAATTTCCTAGAGTGACTATGTAACGACCCACCTTTCATAACATAGAAAGACGTATCATTAAGAAGAAAGAAAGGGATAGAAAAGAGAAAAGATAGAAAAGAAAGAACCAACAACATCAGAATCTCACAGAGGAACGAATAAATTATATTAATCAAATAAAATATTACATAGTATCATATACATCAGAGTTATACAGCTCAAACTACATAAAACTAGACAGTTATAACACCTGTCTAGATATTACAACACAAGTACATTACATAAACAGAAACAACTCAAACACAGCGGAACCACTATATGTATCTACACGCTGAAGCCACCTGCTCCATATCTTCTCCACTATTCTCGTCAAAGCAAACCTGAATCACTTGACTACTCATACGTAATATGAGTACCCAAGAGTTTAATAAAACATAAAATAAACACTAGGGTCATACAAGGGTCTGGTGTGAGTAAACGGTTAAAAGTTGCTTAACTTTGAAAATCCTTTGAAACAAAGGTATCACGTAAGACTCCCCACAAATAAACATGGGTAAGTTTTTACCTTACGCTAACCAAAATATTTGACAGGAAATCCAATGATATTATAATAGGGTCTAGGGTTTTCAAAATAAAATACAGAAATAGCTGGAATGCTTACATCTCATGTTCCAACATAGTAGGGCACAATCAAAACCGTACAGGCACTTATTGGATTTTGGATTCCATACAATGGCAGGGCTACTGGGGTACCGCCCGTCACAGTACGTAGCCTAGATCACCGTACCGAGGAGCCACCCTAACTCCCCTGCAACACAAGGCCGGAACCATCCTTTACTGGATAGTCCCGAACAAGACTACCCCGGCAGTTGTCATGATCAACCGCCCCACACAGCCGAAATAATAAAAAGGGTCCTCTAGACAGGGGTAAATCCCGTCCTACTTGGGCATGACCCACTTAGCCTTACTGCACCTCCCCTGTTTTAGCCATTCCCGGTTGATGAGGCTTGAGGCTGCGATTACCTTTATAGGACACATTTATCTTAGAATGCTCATCGTCCACCCGACGATGTTCTGAAAGCATTCAATCCATACAAGTTCGTTCCGGGTTCGAACGAAACCGAAGGCACTATCTCATTACACTCATTTTGGAATCACCCTCAGATTTAACGACCATAGCCCTTGCACTCTGAATCACCATCTTGAACCTGTAAGTACTATTTCCATCAAACTCATCTCGGAATCACCCCCAGAGTTATACTGACGAATAGTTCTTACACCTCGAGTCTTCACTCTTCACTTGAGATTCACGACCTAACGTTTAACTTGGATCGATGTGGTTTTCGGAATTCCAAATTTAGAAACCCGATCCCGGTCTCATCGAATCCAAACGCCGTCTTAATGTCCAAGTGATTTAAGTTTAACAATTTAATTCAATTTAAACATTGAATTCACACAGAGCGTCATTCATAGATAAATATCACACATTTATCATTGATATATCAAATATCATACCACAGAATATCACAACATATCATCCAATAGATATCAACCAATCCAGATATTCCACAACAATCATACACAAACAGGCATCATTAATTCC
Organism: Allium cepa; assembly: GCA_030765085.1. Taxonomy (NCBI): domain Eukaryota; kingdom Viridiplantae; phylum Streptophyta; class Magnoliopsida; order Asparagales; family Amaryllidaceae; genus Allium; species Allium cepa. The sequence goes on from CM060941.1 coordinate 749,247,764, forward strand.
TTTATAATTAATTTAATCATCTTAAATTAATTTAAGTACTTGAGAATTAAACAACTAATCCTGCTTAAACAATCATTAATTAATTACAATTAATTAACTAATCACTCTTTAATCATCTTCATAATTCAATTAATTAATCTTCAATTACAGATTAATTATCCTTTAATCATATTCTTAATTAATCACCTAGATTAATTATTCTTTAATTACACTATGTAATTAGCCTTTAAATTAATTACAGACTAATTTATCTTTAATCATTTATTAATCTTAATTAATTTTCTAATTAATTAATTACAAAAATCCTTAATTAATTACATTAATTAATTATTACTTCTTTCTTACTTCATTGATTAATTATTTTATAATTAATCACATTTATTAATTAATTAAACAATTAATTATTCATTAATTATATAAATTAATGACCTCTAATTACTTTATTAATCAATTGTTCTCACAATTACATTTAATTATTAATTATAAAATTAATTACAATTATTAATCAAACCTGATTAATCACTATCAGTAATTAACTTCCTTAATTACTTTACTAGTTAAACCATCACCTTGATTAATTCCATTAATCAATTCTTTTAATTACACTGAGTAATTGTCCCTTAATTACTTCCCTAAGTAATTATACCTCTTTAATTTCTATCCATCGAGTAATTTTCTTAATTAATTACATTCAGAAATTATTCATTAATTACTTCACTAAGTAATTACACTTCTTTAATTACATTAAGTAATTATACTTAATCCCATCATTAAGTAATTCTTTTTAATTAATTAAACTTAATTAATTAACTAAAATTAACCATAATAACTTAATTAATTACACCGAGTAATTAATTACTTTAATTACTTCGTTAAGTAATTATTCTTTAAATAATTCTTCTAAATCATCAAGTAATTAACTTCTTAATTACTTATTAACTAATTATTTTCTAAATCAATTAACCTTGACTTATTAATTTTTAATTAAGTAATTAATTATACTTAATTAATTAGACAAACTAATTTTCCTTAATTTAATTACTTACATTAATCAATTTAAGTAAATTAAGTAATTAACTTTAATTACCTTTATAATAAAAACTTGATTATTATAAACCATAATTTTCATTAACCTTTATAAATCATTTTGAAATTAAATATTTAAATTCAAAACTCGTATTTGGTTTATACAAAAACATCATCTTTAATTTATCATTTTTAAATACTTTACTTCAATCACATTTTAAATTACTTCAAATACAATTTTTATTTGAAAACGTTGTTTTGTATCATTAAACAAAACAAAATTGAAAACAATCTATTTTAATCAAAAGTTTAAATTTAAAAAACCCCAAACTTTAAAACTAAAATTCTTTTAAACTCAAACATTCATTATTAATAGAACTAATTTAAATCACTTTGTTTAAAACATCAATTTGCTTTCAAACTTTAGCCTTCATTTTTATAAAGTATAAACCGGTTAATATTTAACTTTAAAACAAACAAACTATTTTTAAAAACAAGACTAGCTTAAACTGGTTTATCACCAGGTTTTAAATTAAAACATCTCAACATTTTTAAAACTATTTAAAACTTCATTTAAAAACTTAGTTTGCTTTAACTTTCAGAAATTCAATCTGCAGTTAAAAATTTGAACAGGAACAAAACCCTGTAACCAAGCTACACACCCAAAACACACGCAAACGACCACCTTCCAACTTCGGTTCACACACGACATCAATGCGAGACAAAACTCGAGCAACAACGAAGAAACCCATGGCCAATCTCTTCCCAAATGAAACTGATGCACCCAGAAAGGCTCGTGCACGTGCACGTGCACGCCGACGACGGTCGACGGCGATCAACGCCGGCATGCCTTATAAATCGCCAACGACTTCGTTAACTCTCTCATCACCCAAAGTCAAAGAAAGCGCCACTACAACGAAATATTGCTACAGCGTCGCAACCAGGAAGAAAACTCGAACCTAAAAATCATCGCCAACGGCGAACCCCAACGCTGGAGTGCCTGCAAATCCATCCGCAGACGCGCCACACTCCACTCAAGCCTTTCCCATACTCGCGATTCGCCAAAGACCATCAACGACGACGCAAAGCTCTCAATTGCGATCCAGTCAAGAGCCAACACCAAAACCCTCCTATGCCCCATCACAGCCAACACGGTCGCCATAAAAATCAATCACCATTTTTCCTGCATCACCCAGAACCAAGACAGCCTCCATGCCGAAGCTCGCCATCCACTTCGAAGCAGATCAACAGAAATTGACCAATAACCCAATTCAGGTAATTTCCCAATTTCTCTCTGAATACCAAACTATAAATTCCAATCTTCATCTTAAAATTCATGAATTTGAACAACAATTTAGATCATATGAACAGAAGTTTAAATTATTAAATTCGATTTTTACCAAATTTAGATTTTTCCACTGTAAATTCGTCATTTACAGTATTTTGTTCAATATAAATTTTTATATTTATTTTAAATAACAAGATTTCCTTGTTATAACCAAATTATCTTCAATGATCAATGATTATATGTGATCAACTTAGAAGATAACAAAATTTCCTTAAACTGGAACACGAAAGAACAGAATTTTAAAACTTCATAGCTACAGGTTTTCAACAGCTAATTAAACATATATTCAATCTTCGAATCAAGCTTGCAACAATGATATTATGATTTCCATATCAATCATTTCACAGAAAACGAATAAGAATTTTAAAACTGTTTTTAAAAAAAATTACTCATATAGATTAGGAGCAGAGATCGGCTTTTGAATTACAGCATTTTTAATTTACTGGAATTTGAATTTTGCTTTGCATTTTAACTTGCTGTTAATTGAATCTTCAAATTGAATTTTGCTTGCTGAAGTTTGTTGTTGATTGCATGTTCTTCAAATTTGATTACTTGGATCTGAGTTGAATCATAGCTTTAGATTTCTTTACAGGTTGAATTTGTTTTCAGGTTCTAGCTTTGAATCTTCTTACATTTGAATTCATTTCTTATTTTTATTTTGGTTGAAGAAAAACTACAGAATGTCTTAGCTGAAGAAAAAGGAACAAACAGATCCTTTCTCTTTTTAAACTTTAATAAAAACAAAATTTTCTTCAAACATGAGAATTGCCACTTGTTACATGAGTAAATTCATGTGTTAACAAATCTCAAGCCTTCATTATTTTGTAAACAAGTGTATTTTCTAATTTCTCATGATGCCATGTGTTAAAGAGGTGATTTATTACATTAATTACTTGTTTAAAAATGAATTAAACCTTAATTACCAATATTAACCAAATACTCATGTTATACATAACTATGCAATGTATTTATCTTTGTGTTTCAATTTATAATTATTTAAAACTTACTTTCTAAAGATAAGTTTAAAAGAAAGTAACATTTATCTAAATTTTATTTTTAAAAGTTTAAACTAAAGTTATTTATCTAACATTGATATTATATATAAAAATCTAAATTTGTTTTCAAAAATCAATTTAAAGGAAAACAATTTAAACTTTATAACAATGTACTATTTTCAAGCTATCATTCTTTTAATAAAAATAGATTTTTCCTTTAAGTGTTTTATAAATAAAAATTAATTTTAAATAGCTTTTGAAAAGCATTTTTATTAAACCAAATCAAAAACTTCCTAATCACTATAAAAACATATGTACATTATAAATTTGAAATCACATTTCTCTTTAAGTTTAATCCATTATTTTCTATTTACAATAAATATCCAAATATAAATATTCATTATAAATAGAACATTTTAAATATTAACTTTAGAAATTATTTTAATTTTAAAACAGAACTCCAAATCACAATATATAAACATATATATTATAATTTAAAAAAAAATTATTAAATTTAAACTGAACCAATTTCCTTTTTACAATGTATACATATATACATTTCAAGTAGAATATTTTTATTAACTTAAAAAGATCAATTATTATTAATTACACATATATATTATTATAATTTGAAAAGAATAAACATTCAAATTAAATTATCATTATTATTGAATTTTTTTTAAAAATCATTTGTTAAATTAGATTAATTATTAGTTTTGAATATATAATATTTGGTTAAATTAGATTTTTAAATCAATATAACATATTTTAAAATAAATTATAAATGGAAATTATTAAATAAGTATTGCCAAAATCCCGGGACATCACAGACTACGGACTTCGGCTTCTTAGGAACTGTATCTAAGAAGGATTCACTGCATTATATTATTCACCCTCTGCGGTTTACGGGGAAGGCCCGTGATTAAACTGTTTTATTCTTTCTGCTTCATTTTATTTCTTCTTCACCAGACTTTATGTCTGACCCATTCCTATTTTTTCTATTTTCCGCAAATCATAGGAGGGCAGGTCTAGATTGCAGTTCTTTGGAGCTTGGAGGGTCATTGGAGCAGTTGTTATCTTCAGCTTTTGTTTCTTTTGTTTCATGTGCTTTGTTTCTCTTTTCCGTACTTTACTCTATATGTGGGGATCTATATTATGAACTTTGTTATGTTTTATGTTTTGGTGGAAATTACTTGGTACTTTTGGTTTAAGAAATAAATTTGGGATAATGTTGTTTTTAATGAAGCTGTTTTGCTATTAATTTATAATTAGTGAAAGTTTTCTTCCGCTGTAATATTTTAATCATTTTATGATGTTGCCTTAGTCTTTATGCTATGTTATGGATTTTTATTTCACCTGAACACCCTTCCTTCTAATCATGTCCGATTTTCGAGGCTCCTAGAGGTGCGGGGTGTCACAGTTGGTATCAAAGCTAAGGTTTCAGTAATCCTAAAAAAAAATTAAAAATATAAAGGTTTTCGAATAATTTTTAAAGGGTATTTCGAACAATACTTTTGAAAGTATATGTATATATTTTGGAAAAAAAAGAAATTTTTGAAATGGGTCCCTCATATCTCTTCTTCCTTATCTATTGAACTATTTGTGGAGTACCAAATCTTATCCTTTTAATATCCATAGATAGAAATGTCTAAACAGCAAGATATCCCCGAAGTTCCAGGCCTTAATATGCCTGCTTGGTTCAGACATTATTTGCAGACTACTGCACTAGCAGAGCCGCCATCTAAGGATGCTGCTCCGACGGAAGGGACTCTAGCCCGTCTGTCAAGCATTCCCGATTTTCCCAAGTTATGCAAGGACTACATCATCTTAGGAGGCAAGCCGTTTCTTGGCACCGAGTCATATACTAAGACAAAAGCTTGGATCCGTAGTTGTGAGCGAATATTTGGACTTATGGGATTGGAGGACTTGGCTCGGAGCAGTTGGCTTCATAGCAGTTGTAGGGAGAGGCTCTTTATTGGTGGAGATTGTAGAGGCTGAGGCTAATAATTTGACTTGGGCAGATTTTCGTACTAGGTTCGAGAGGAAATTCTTATTGCAGGCTGAAGAGGGGAGTGCAGCTAGAGAAATTTATACAGCTCAAGCAAGAGGATATGAAAGTTAAGGAATATGTTAATCAATTCATTGAGCTTGCCAGATTTGGACTGGACCCGATCAATATTCCTCATAAGAAGGCACTGAAGTTTGATAAGGGTTTGAGTCAGCCACTTCAGAGTTTGGCGGTGAGCCACATTTCGAAGGGAGCCACTTTTGAGGGATTGGTAGAGATGGTTTTACTTGTTGATACTGAGAAGAAAGGAGATATGGCACAGAAGATTGATGTGAAGAAGCAATGGAAAGGAAAGAGGAGAGAAGGAGAAGGGTCAGGTGGAAAAAGGAAAGTTCCAAGGAAGGACGGGAAGTGTAATACTTGTGGGAAACCAGGTCATCTTGTTATGGATTGTAGAGGGGCACGAGAGCGACCAAGACTGAGGTGTTATCTTTGCGATCAAGTGGGCATATGAAGAAGGACTATTTGTCGAAGATCAAGGACAGTTCACAAAAACCTTCACAGCCTGCTCAGGCTTATGCTTTAGAGGTAGCTCCTTCCTCTAGTACTTGTCCTGTTGTGAACAAGGGAAAGAAGGTGATGATCGAAGGTGTGTTATATATCTTTGATTTTCCTGTTCATACCCTATTTGATTATGGAGCTTCGCACCTTTTTATATCTAGTACTCTAGTAGGGGGTCTTGGTCCTGATGCAACTTGTGACCGACCCGGTAGTTGTACCAAATCCCGTAGGAGGATCGTCCTATTTGTCCATGTTATGTCAGGATCTGTAATTGTTTATTTTAGGGGTTGAGTTTTGTCTGTAGTGCCTTTGTATTGGGCTTTTCCGGGTTCGGATTGATCCTTGGTATGGATTGGCTATCCATGTATGGTGCTATTCTTGATTGCGATAAGAGGGTAGTGAGGTTAGGCACTTGTAGTGGACGTACCATGGAGGTACCTTGTGACCTTATAGGATCAGTCATGTTAAGCTACCTTTATTCTCTTGATTTATTTCCCGATAGTTTGAGTTCGGTACCCGTTGTTAGAGACTTTCTAGATGTGTTCGAGGAGGTCGCTAGCCTTCCCCCTCGAAGAGAGATCGAGTTCAAGATTTATCTTGTCGATAATGCTAAACCGTTTCTTTACCATAAGGCGTATGGCTCCTAAGGAATGTTGTGAGTTGAGCAAGAAGATTGTAGAGCTTTTGGAGAAGGGCTTCATTCCTTGGAGCATTTTCGAGTGGGGTGCACTTGTAATGTTTGCCACTAAGGTGGATGGCTCTCTCAGACTTTACGTGGATTATAGGGAGCTTAATAAGCCGACGAAGAAGAATCATAATCTTCTTCCCCGTATAGACAATCTCTTCAACCACCTAGTAGGAGCCAAGGTATTTTCGTAGCTCGATTTAGCCATGGGATTTCATCAGTTGCATGTAGCAGAGGATAGCTTCAAGAAGATTGCATTAAGGACTCCGGATGGGTTATTTGAGTGGTTAGTCATGCCATTTGGGCTAACTGATGCTTCGAAATATTTTTTGGACCTGATGAGTCAAGTATTTCGCAAATCGTTGAACAAGTTTGTGATGGTGTTCGTCGATGAAATTTTGGTTTATTCGCGAAGTAAGGAGTAGCATACTGTCACTTGGAAGAAGTGCTTAGAACCCTACGAGCACATAAGTTGAAGGCGAAGTTCACCAAGTGCCACTTTTTGAGGGATGATATTCGCTTTTTGGGATATATCGTTTCGGAGGATGGACTTGCAGTAGATCCGACGATAGTGGCAGCAGTACAGGATTGGCAGAACCTAAGAATGCCATGGACATAAGGAATTTCCTTGGTCTTGAAGACTACTATAGGAAGTTTATTAACGACTTCACTAGGATATCAGCTTCACCTACCCGCCTTACCAAGAAGAACTCAGCTTTTGTTTGGGATGCCAAGTGTGAGGATGCCTTTGGTCGATTGAAGGAAGCTTTAACTAACGTGCCCGTATTGGTATTACCGGATGGAACCAAGCATTTCTTATTTTATATAGGTGCTTATGGTACGGGGCTAGGGGAGGTACTGATGCAAGAGGGAGGGTAGTGTGCTATGCGAGTGGACTGTTGAAAACGCATGAGAAGAACTACCCGACGCATGATCTTGAGTTGGCAGCTATAGTTTTTGCTCTCAAGTCTTGGAGGCACTATCTCTTAGGAGAAACATTTGAGATTTTCACAGATCATAAGTCTTTCAAGTATCTATTCTCTCAAAAAGACTTGAATTTGAGACAACAAAGATGGATGGAGTTTTTATCCTCTTATGACTTTGAGATTTCCTATACCCCTGGCAAGGGTAATGCAGTGGTAGATGCGTTAAGTAGACGCAAAGTGGTTTTAATTCTTCTGCTTTGGGAATGGAAGCATTTGGAGTACATTGCTACCTTTGATTTTAAACCTCCATTATATTTAGCTCCGGGATTGTTAGCAGCCCTCGACTTCCAGCCTACTTGATGAAGCAGATTGGAGCAAGGAAAGGTGAGGACGAAGAGTTAAATGACGTTTTAGACAAGCTTGGTAGAGGAGAGTCATCACCACATCTCAGGCGCTATACCATGGACACTAGAGGATGGCTTAAAAGGGATGGTAGACTTTGTGTTCCCTATAGTGAGGATTTCGTAGATGTGGTGTTGACCGAGTCACATCATTCTAGGATGATAGTGCAACCCGATGGTGATAAGATGTACCAGATATGAAGAGGGTATTATATTAGCCCGGAATGAAGAAGTTGGTGGCGGAGTATGTATCGAAATGCATCGCTTGCCAAAAGGTGAAGGAGAAACAGAAAAAGCCTGGAGGACTATTGCAGCCATTGGATATTCCATTATGGAAATGGGAGAGCATCTCTATGGACTTTATAGAGATTACCAAGGTCATGGAAAGGGAATACAAGCATTTGGGTCATTGTGGATAGACTGACGAAGAGCACTCATTTTATACCCATTAAGAGTAATAGGAGAACAGCTTCTTTGGCGACTCTTTATGTTAGGGAGATAGTTAGGCTTCATGGAGTTTCCGGCAGCATTGTGAGCGACAGAGATCCATTATTCACTAGGGAATTTTAAAGGAGTCTTCAACAAGCCTTGTGAACAGAATTGAATCTGAACATAACATATCACCCTCAGACCGATGGATAGACTAAGAGGGTAAACAGGGTTTTGGAAGATTTGCTCAAATTGTGTATCATTGACTTTAGAGGATCTTGGGAAGACCACCTACCTTTGGTGGAGTTCATGTATAATAATAGTTATCAAGCAAGCATTTGGATGGTACCTTCGAGGACCTCTATGGCAGACCATGTAGATCACCAGCCTGTTGGTGGAATACCATCGATAAGATCTTGCTTGGACCAGACTTGGTGGGGGAAACTTCTGAGAAGGTGACTTTAATTCGCAAGAGGTTGAAGACTGCACAAGATAGACAATAGTCATATGACGACAGAAGACATTCAGATTTAAAGTTTAAGGTTGGAGATATGGTTTTTGTAAAGGTTTCTCCTCGGAGAAATGTTATGAAATTTGGCTCAGTGGATAAGTTTGCATCGCGATTTGTAGAAACTTTCCCTATTACCGTACGAGTTGGAAAAGTGGCATACAGAATTGATCTTCCAGATAAGTCTGAAGGAGTTCACGATGTTTTTCATGTTTCGCAATTGAGGAAGTGTCTACATGATTCCGCAGTAGCAGTGGAACCCGATCAGCTAAGGGAAGTGGAGATAGAGCGCGAATCACTTGTGCGTCGTACACCCACTCGTATATTGGAACACAGCGTCAAGAGATTACGCAACAAGGAAGTTCATTTAGTGAAGGTTCAGTGGGGAGATGACCCCAAGGAGTGCACATGAGAATCCGAGGAGAGAATTCGAACTTCTTATCCTTTTCTATTTAAAGGTACACTTCAAATATCCTATCTTTGATTTTTGATCTTTCCTTAGTTAGGGTCTTTTCAATAATCTTTAGGTGAAACCTATGGATGGTAGCCTGGTTGTAAACATGTCATTAGGGCATGTTGTATTTGATGGATGAAAATGATTGCAAGTGGATGCCAATGTTTGCAAATGGATGCATTACATGCACTAGATAGATATTTATTAGGATAATCGGACAACTAGGAACACACATCTGCATATGCATGCCTGTTATCTATTGCATTTGCATATGGTTTTGTGTTTGTGTGTGTAAATGGATATTGCATGTGGATGATGCATTTGGGTGAATGATTGACACATACATATAGAATTATCAATTATACTATGGTAATTGCATACATTTGGTTGCGTGGCATAAGCATACTTGCATTACATGAGGTCAACTGAATCAGTAGATTGATGTATATAATGACCCATAAATTCTAATAGCATTTATAATGTAATTAACCGAATTTTTGTGAAATTTTAAATAATTGAACTTGGCGACGAAAATTCAATATCTGGAATACTTCTATTTTAAAATAGCAAATGGAAAATTTTCATCGGATAATATAGAAATTTATTTTGTTGTGCAATTTATTTAAATTTTAAATCAGTTAATTTGATGAAATTTAAAATATTTCTCAAACCTGAATATTTAAATACAGTAAATTTGTAAATCATCTTCTAAGTGAGACGTCATATTTCGTTTCGTCAAATTTGGACTTCTCTAGCTCCTTCAATCTTATTTTTGACAAATTAACAGCAGTGTAGCACCGATTATCGACTTTTGATAGGATGGTCGTATTGATGTTATTTGTGTACCTATCTATTCATCTCGTTGTGCTGATCTCCATGGTATATTCATCTATGTGTTTCAGTGTCCGGTGGACGTAGAAATATGTGTAACGATTTGTCATAACGGTATCCATTTTTGAGCCTTTTGGTTTTACTGTCCTTTCACTATCCACCATGCATGTTAAATTTCCACTGGCTTTAAATATTTCCCTTAAATCGTGCTGATCTTTTCTACTTCTCACTGTCCAGTCCTTTCATTTTCATTTTGTCCTCGGTTACATTGAATTGTTTTAATATTTAATGTACAGGGGATATGTCGGTGGCATTATTATTGAACTATTCATAAAGCCTCTTGAAAATCTGCTACTCCATGTTATCTGAGAAACCTCCTTATTTTTCTACCGATCTCCAATGCTTGGACCTGCCACGTAATCAACTTTGGCCATCACTTCCATCCACAACCCCAAGCTTTCCCTCCCTCCTCCACCACAAGCGACAGCCGCCTTTCCTTTCCAACCCGACCCCCCCATCAACCCTCTAAGCACCTAGCCTTGCTTTTCGACCATCCCAGACCCCACTTGTGCCCTAACTTCGACCAAAGTGGCTGAGACCACTTTCCCTCTACCTTTCGCCGCAGCTTCCTACAACTGCCCGCCACCACTACATCACCGGGCAACCTATGGCCGTATACCCATCATAGCAGTCATCTTCTTCTTTCCCTATCTCCTCCTCTCCTCCTCTTTGCCAAATTCGAACAACCGAGCAGTTGAACAAATGCATGCATCTCCATTTATTTATACATAGGTAATATATATGATATGTTACATATATATACACACATAAAGTTTACTTAAGTTGTATATTTTGGTTTGTATATATATAGTTTATGTTTAAACAAAGATGCTAGTGTATATGTTTGAAAATATGTGTTTGCATATATATATATATATATACATACATATATATATATATATATATATGCTTGCACTCAGACTTGCTACTGCCTCACTTTCCATTGTATATATATATACATATATATATATATAAATTTGTGAAAAATGTTGTATATATATTATGATTGCAGTATATATTGTATAAGACGTATATATAAATTTACAACTGTATATATAAATTTTAGGTACATATATATATAACAGTTTGTTAATATTTTTAAGTATATGTTATATGTCTAATATTATATATATATAAGAAGTGAAATTATATGTCTACTATATATAGGACATATATTTACAGTATATAATTTTTGCAGCTTTTATATGTGTATAATATTGATTTTTAAAATGCTATAAGTTTATAGGTTATATATTTTATATGTGTTATACGTTTATACAGGTTATATAGTATTTTACATGAGTTGTTTTCCATACATATATTGTATGTACTTTTGGTGATCTGATGTATACGCATAATATATACGCTCCTGTAACATTTGTATGCAGGTAAATGTATATCTTAGTATACATATAGTATATTGTCTTTGAGAAATGATTGCATGTGACATATAGATATACATTGACTTTCGAATTTGATGTTTATGTCAGTATAAGATTTTATATACATTAGCTTTTACCTTGCATAAGTTATACATTTGACATTTTTATAAATGTATATAGATTTTAAATTTAAATTTTGTATAGGCAGTACATAAGCTGTGATATGTTTGTATATCTATATAATTATTTATTTCAAAATATATTATGTATATATATTTGATTTTTATGTATGTGAGTTTGTATATGTTTATATATTAATTTACATGTATGTGTATACATAAGTTTGGGTTTTCAAATTTTATATTGATTTTAGAGAAAAAATATATATGGATATAATATTTATTTTGGTTCAGTTAATGTTAAGCTAATTTTGATATGTTCCCACCGATTCCAATTTATCAGCTTTGTTCGTCAAACTCGTGCCCATCTTGCTTTGCTTTGGAATTCGTGCTTGGATTCGTAACCCATTTCATTGTCAAATATCTCTAGCCTCGAAAGGTGAGAAATCACTCACGGTTAACATTCTTATATTTATTAAATTTGATTTCATTTGAAATGACAATTGAAATATGCTGTTAAATTGAACTGTTAATTATTTAATTGCTATTTATGATATGTCATTATCTAAAATTGTTCACCTGTGATATGACACTATATCCTGTTGTATATATTTTATTTTATTTGTTACTGATGATATATGCCTATATTAATATGTTATATTATAATTGTTCTCACTCTGCATGTTTCCTGTTAGTTTAGAAATTCCCTATGGGTTGAAATGATACATACCCGAACGATATTATAGAATAAGGGAAGATCATTATAGATTGAAATGATAAACCCAAGCGATTTTCATAAATTATGAATTTTGGGATTGTGGGTTGAAATGATATATACCCGTAAATATTAAATTGCGGATTGAAATGATAAATATCTGTATCACTTGACCATAGGATAGTAAATTATATACGGACACCGTTGGTCTATATTTTGAAAAAATGATTTCCAAAGTTTGGAAGGAAATATATGGTTTTTGGTTTTAAAATATATATATATAGGCTATTTATATATATATGTATAAAATCTAGATTTTAATAATATGTCTAGGAAATTATAATTTATAAGTTAGTTTTAAAAATATAATTTTTAAGATTTTCTTATAATTTTATTGTTTTAAAATATATAAAAATAGATTTAAAAAATACATTTAATAATAAGTTTAATTTAATAAAATTTAATTAAATTAGTATATAACGTGTTTAAGAATTTATTTAAACTTATATTAATATTTAAAAATAGATTTTCAACAACATTAATATTAAAGGATATAATGATAAATAAATGTTGACCTAGAATTTAAATTGGTCAATAATTGAATTTAAATAAGAATTTATATGAACTTATTGATTTTTGAGACTTTTGAAAGATATGATTTATAGGTTGATTTGATAAAAGGTGATTAAATGAATATTCTCGACTTTAAATAAAAATTGAGATCGAATACTAAATATTGGTTTAAATTTATAAATTGGGATTTCAACAAATTGTTATTAAAATGGTTAAGTGAATATTTTCCCAATTTGAAATAAACTAAAGTTAAATGTGAAATATAAATTAAATTATATTGTAAATGTTTGAATATATAGAACTTGAATCTTTGAACTTTAAATTGAATGGTTAAACTTGAATTGATTTAAATTGAATTTTGGAATTTAAAATGATTTGAATTGACTTGCGAAATTGGAGGACTAATTTTATTATATGAAGTATTTTAATATATATACTGTTTTAAATTTCTAAATAGTTTAGATTGGAATTGCTATGGATTTCAAAAAGTGTTATGATTTCAAAGTGTTATGATTTCAAAAAGTGTTATGATTTCAAAGTGTTACGATTTCGAAAGTGCTATAAATTTTAAAGTGTTACGATTCTGGAAATGAATATTGTTTTAAATTGAATAATGATATTGAACTTATATGGTTTTGAAATGAATATGGTATTTTGATATGAAGTATGAACTATTTGAAATGAAATGACCACGGTGTGAAATAAACGTTGGTTGTTAAAGAGACTGGGATTGGATATTTTTACACTCTCTGCCAATATTGAAAACCACTTTAACAACTGTGTACATGGTGGAGATTACAGAATGAAGTAAGATGGTTTGGTGACGATTCTATATGGTATTTACGTAGCCCTGAATCCCATGATTCAGCTTGATGTGGCTAAAACAGGAGCTATACCGGGCGAAGTGAGGTTTTTCCTCAAATCGGGCACATTTCTTCGATACCATTCTATTGCTTTTGTGATTTGATTGGGTGCACCTTTGATTTGGGAGTGTGTCACGAGGTGTGCGGTAGTAGCTGCTATGCGTTACCACCAGTCCAGGAGCGCAAATGGTATATATACCCTGGCATTACCTCGAGTGTCATGTCACATGCCCTATCATGCCTTCTACGAGTTTGATTTATACCATACCTATGGGGTTCCTTCTGATAGCCCTCCAGTTTACGGAGGAATTACGGTACTGTATAAACATTGAGAATATATAAAAATGTGTTAAGGAGGATATAGGTAATGCCTTAACGCTACTTTTATAGTTTACTTTACTATAGACATATTATAATAGCGTATATTACTACATAGTAGATAGTTCCACGGATCCTTAAAGGATGGAAATCCCAAATATCCTTTAAGTTACTTCTATTTTAGTTGACATTTCACTTGAGTTAAATTTACCGATATAAGAATGTTAATCCTAACTCGAGTGTTTCGTATTTTGCTTTATGCTCGGGTCAGACTGAATGTCACAGCATTTGAGACTCACCTTTGGAAAATGGAACTTTGTTTGAAGATCTACCTATCCAGCTTTCAGCTATTTCAGTTTATTCTAGTCACTTATTTTCAGATTCGTCAGTTGCTTCTGTACTTAAGACTACTCTGTATTTGAGATGTCTGTTGTATTCTGTTTTAACTCTGATGTTTATATAGTAGCTTCATGGACTGCTATTTATCTATTCCGCTACTTATTGTTATATTACTCTATGTCTGTGATTTTGTGATTGATTTTTACTGTATTTGTTGAGTTTGCCAAATATAAATTAACAATCTGATATTTTGAGCAATTCAAGTCCGACATGTGCGGATGCGAACGGTTGGAAATACCGGGTCGTTACAATTGGTATCAGAGCTCTGATTTTAGGCAAAACTTAGCGTATAAGGTAAATTTAATTACAGAATCATATTCGTTCGAACTTCAGTTTCTCCTCTTTGATTAGGATTTCTTTTGGATTTCGAAACTTTCCCTTCGTTCTGAAATCCATCCTTGTCTCTCCCTATTCGTGTTCTTCTTGATATTGGAGCATCCCATAGCTTCATTTGTGTTCCCGCCCACCTTAATATGATCTGTAAAGGGGTGAAAACTCCTTTACAATAGGCGTCGATTCACCAAAGATTTCTACGTCCTTGGTTTACTATGCTGTTATTTTCCTGCCAAGCCCGAATTATTTCTCAGTGGATGATCCGTTAAATTCTCTCATGATCGAATGTCAATTGCCTCAGAATTTTGCAGGCAATTCTATCTCTTCGTTAGATTCTCTGCCTAATAATCTTGGTTTCACTGCGATAGTCAGAAATTATCCTGATATTGGATGAAGTCACTTTCTCTTTCTCTCATATGGGAAATTGAATTCCGCGCCGATCTTATCCTTGGAATATCGGTTGACCCAATTAAGGTCGTCCATGATTTATATAAGCCTATCCATCTTTTCTCTTTCGTAATCTATCTATCTTCCTTCGAGCCTATCTTTGTTGTTAAAATTCTCTTTGATTAGGGTCTCTCTAAATTTGAATCTATATCCTTATTTTAAAATCAATATTTGAATTATCCCATGAGGGAGTTTATTTGTAATTAATATAAAAATGCTTTATATTGTATTGTTTGAGTTGTTGACTTTGAATTTTTGGGTTTCGATCGATTCGTCTGATCAACGCTATCGATAGGAATTCCAAAAAAACATGAACAGAACAAACTAACACATTATTGTTTTCAAAATTTTTAAGTGAAATAATTTTGTATATGATTATATTTTGTACATAAAGATACATATTTCTGAAATTATGTAGTTAAATAATATGGTTGTTAGGATAATAATAGTAGATTTATCATTTATTGTTTTGTCAACATTCCTAAACCTTAACTATTGTGTATTTTAAAATATGGTTTATAAAATTGGAACTGAAGATGAAATTTAAGTTAAGAATTTGAGAGTTCAATTTTCAGTATTTTCAAAATTTTGGTTTTAAAGTTTGGAATATATTATTTGAAAGTATTTTCGAATGGAAATTGTTTCAAAAGAATAATTTAAAGGAATTAAGTCGGTACTCTCTTCTTTTGTCGCTGGAAAATAATTTCGGTGATGACTGTAGTATCATCGACATTCATTTTCAAGTCTCGAAGTGGAGAGGCCCCTTAGTAGCTTTGCTACACTTCTGTTTTGAAAAAAAATGGATTTGATTTAAATTTCTTGTATATAATTTGATTTATAAAATATATATATATATATATATATAATTATTTCAAAAAAGTTCAAAGTGAAACCGAAAATTTGATTCTTAAATTTTGTGTTAAGTTAGAATCTTCAATTATTGGAGAAAAAATTCAAAATAATTGAAGTGTTTAAATTTTAAATTGGAATTTAAACAACTTGAAATAGTTGAACTAGGTTAAACTTATTTGTATAATAATCAATTGCATTCTAATATATATAACTTACCGAAATTATTCAAAAGGTTAAAATGTTAGGATGAATATATAATTGAAGGTTATACAAAAGAAAACTTAAGTAATAAATGGCTCAAAATAAATTATTGTTTAATAAAATATTGTAAATAAAAGGAAAAATTGTATGGCATTCAATTATATTCAGAAAATATTAATAAAACTTAACTGAGAAAGTTTAAATGTAATCGAATAATATATAATATGAAATAAAAACGTTCCTAGTGTGAATTTTTGATAGTGAAATTTATAAATAAAATTTGGTAGTTATAATAAAAGTTTATACATTTTATTTATGATTATAGGAAATGTTAATTGAGATAAATTGAATAATAATAAGATAATGAATAAATAAATACAGACTTAAAAATAGCCATAATTGAATTTTAAAGTGGAATCAACTTAACTGAAGATAAGTGAGGTAGAATTAATTGAATAAATAAATCAAATAAAATAAATTTTGTTTTGAAAGAAATTTTTGGTAATAAATATTAATAAACTGAAACCAGTCAAATAGAATGAAAATATCTTGAATTGTAATCAATAAAATGTGAATGTCATGAATAGTTATGGATTGAATATGATGGATTGAACCCAAATTAGTTGAATATAAATCAATTTAATAACTAATGAAATTTATATGGTTTTTGAATTAACAAAAAATTTAAATAGAATAAAATAAATGGATATAATAAATGAGTTAATTTAAAAATGAATTAGTATGAAAGAAATGTTGATAAACTGAAAGCAATGAATTGAATAACTATTTATTGATTTAATAAAATTGATTAAACAAAATTGTTGAATATTAATTGACTCAAATTGAAATTTATATGGTTTTGAATTTATTGTTGTATTTTGCATTTCAATTTATTTTCCTTTATGTTACTTCTATCCTCCTACCTCGTTCCTTTTCGAGAATGAAAAGTTTTGATTAGGGGAGAGTGTAACGACCCATAAATTTTAACAATTTTTATAACGTAATTAGCTGAATTTTTGTGAAATTTTAAATAATTGAAGTTGGCGATGAAAAATCGATATTTGGAATACGTCTATTTTAACATAGAAAATGGTAAGTTTTCATTAGATAATATGAAGTTTATTTTGTTATGTAAGTTTATTTAAATTTTAAATCGGTTAATTGGATGAAAATTAAAATATTTCTCAAACCTGAATATTTTTATATAATAAATTTGTAAATCATCTTCTGAGTGAAACATCATATTTCGTTTCATCAAATTTGGACTTCTCTAGCTCCGTCTGTCTTATTTTTGACAAATTAACAGCAGTGTGGCATCGATTATCAACTTTTGACAGGATGGTCATATCGCTGTTATCTGTGTACTATTCTACTTGTCTCGTTGTGTTGATCTCCGCAGTATTTTCATCTATGTGTTTCAGTGTTCGGTGGACGACGAAATCTGTGTAACAATTTGTCGTAACGGTACCCTTTTTTTGCCTTTTGGCTTTACATCCTTTCCCTATCCACCGTGCACGTTAAATTTCCACTAGCTATAAATATTTCCCTTAAATCGTGCTGACCTTTTCTACTTCTCACTGTCCAGTCCTTTCATTTTCACTTTGTCCTCGGTTACATTGAATTGTTTTGATATTTAATGTATAGGGGATATGTCAGTGGCATTATTATTAAACTATTCATATGGCCTCTTGAAAATCTGCTACTCCATTTTATCTGAGAAACCTCCTTCTTTTGCTACCGATCTCTACCGCTTGGACCTGCCACGCAAGCACCTTCGGCCATCACTTCCTTCGGCGACCCCAAGCTTTCCCTCTCTCCTCCACCACAAGCGACAACCGCCTTTCCGTTCCAAGCCAAACCCTCCATCAACCCTATGACCGCCTAGCCTTGCTTCTTGACCATCCCAGACCCCACTTCCGCCCTAATTCCGACCAAAGCGACCGAGACCACTTTTCCTCTAACTTTCGTCGCAACTTCCTACAACTGCCCTCCACCACGACATCACCTAGCAACCTTTGGTCGTATACCCATCATAGCAGCCATCTTCTTCTTTTCCCATCTCCTCCTCTCCCCCTCTTTACCAAATTCGAACAGCCGAGAACTTCAACAAATGCATGCATCTCGACTTGTTTGAATATAGGTAATATATATGATATGGTATACATATATACACACACACACACACATACATAAAGTTTACTTAAGTTGTATAATAGGTTTTTATATATATAGTTTATGTTTAAACAAACATGCTAGTGTATATGTTTGAATATATATATATATATATATATATATATATATATATATGCTTGCACTCAGACTTGCTACTGCCTCACTTTCCATTGTATATACATAAATTTGTGAACAAAGTTGTATGTATATTATGATTACAATATATATTGTATAAAGACGTATATATAAATTTACAACTGTATATATATATATATATATGTTTTAGGTATTTATATGTGTGTATATATAACAGTTTGTTAATATTTTTATGTGTATGTTATATATTTTATAGTATATATATATAAATATATATAAGAAGTGAAATTTTATGTCTACTATATATAAGATATATATTTACAGTATATAATATTTTCTGCTTTTATATGTATATAATATTGATTTTTAAAATGCTATAAGTATATAAGTTATATATTTTATATGTGTTATACGTTTATATATGTTATATAGTAGTTTACTTGAGTTGTTTTCCATACATATACTATATGTACTTTTGGTGATCTGATGTATACACATATTATATATGCTCCTGCAATGTTTGTATGCAAGTAAATGTATATGTTGGTATACATATAGTATATTGTATTTGAGAAATGATTTCATGTGATATACAGATATACATTGAGTTTTGAATTTGATGTTTATGTCAGTACAAGATTTTATATATATTAGTTGTTACCTTGTATAAGTTATATATTTGACATTTTTATAAATGTACATAGTTTTTAATTTAAATTTTGTATAGGTGGTACATAAGTTGTGATATGTTTGTATATCTATATAAGTATTTATTTCAAAATATATTATGTATACATGTTTGATTTTTATGTATGTGAGTTTGTATATGTTTATATATTAATTTACGTACATGTGTATACATAAGTATGGGTTTACAAATTTTATATTGATTTTAGAGAAAAATTTATATGGATATAATATTTATTTTGCTTTCGTTTATGTTAAGCTAATTTTGATATGTTCTCATCGTTCCAATTCATCAGCTTTGTTCATCAAATTCGTGCCCATCTTGCTTTGTTTTGGAATTCGTGCTTGGATTCGTAATCCATTTCATTGTCAAATATCTCTAGCCTCGAAAGGTGAGCAATCACTCACGACTAACATTTTAATCTTTATTAAATTTGATTTCATTTGAAACGACAACTGAAATATGCTGCTAAATCGAACTGTTAATTATTTAATTGTTATATATGATACACCATTATCTAAAATTATTCACCTATGATATGACACCATATCATGTTGTATATATTTTATTTAATTTATTACTGATCATATATACCTATGTTGATATGTTATATTATAATTGTTCTCACTCTGCAAGTTCCCTGTTAGTTTAGAAATTCCCTATAGGTTGAAATGATACATACCCAAACGATATTATAGAATAAGGGAAAATCGTTATGGGTTGAAATGATAAACCCAAGCAATTTTCATAAATTTTGAATTTTGGGATTGCGGGTTGAAATGTTATATACCCATACACATTTAAATTTCGGATTGAAATGATAAATATCCATATCACTTATCCATAGGATAGAAAATTATATATGGACATCGTTGGTCTATATTTTGAAAAAATGAATTCTACAGTTTGGTAGGAAATATATGGTTTTTGTTCCTAAAATATAATATATATATATAGGCTACTTTTATATATGTATAAAATCTAGATATTTAAATAACAATTTTGGAAATTTAATTTATAACTTAGTTTTGAAAAATAATTTTTAAGATTTTTTATAATTTTATTATTGCAAAATACATAAAAAAATATTTTTTTTAAATATACATTTAAAATAAGATTTAGTTTAATAAAATTTAATTAAATTAGTATATAATATGCTTAAGTATTTATTTAAATTTATATTAATATTTAAACATAGATTTTTAACAACTTTAATAATAAAGGATGGGAAGATAAATAAATGTTAACCTGGAATTTAAATTGGTCAATAATAGAATTTAAATAAGAATTTATTTGAACTTAATTATTTTTGCGATTTTGAAAGATATGATTTATAACGCGATTTGGTTAAAGGTGATTAAATGAATATTCTCAACTTTAAATAAAAGTTGAATCGAATATTGAACATTGATTTAAATGTATAACTTGGGATTTCAACAAATTGTTATTAAAATGGTTAAGTGGATATTTTCCAATTTGAAATAAATTAAAGTTAAATGTGAAATATAAATGAAATTATATTGTAAATGTTTGAATATTTAGAACTTGAACTTTTGAACTTTAAATTGAATGGCTAAACTTGAATTGATTTAAGTTGAATTTTGGAATTTAAAATGATTTGAATTGACTTGTGAAATTAGATAAACTAATTTTATTATATAAAGTATTTTAATATATATACTGTTTTCAATATCTAAACAGTTTAGGTTGGAACTATTATGGATTTCATAAAGTGTTGTGATTTCTACGTGTTATGATTTCAAAAAGTGTTATGATTTCAAAGTGTTATGATTTCGAAAGTGCTATAATTTTTAAAGTGTTACAATTATGGAAATGAATATTATTTTAAAGCGAATAAAGATATTGAATTGATATGGTTTTGAAATGAACATGGTATTTTTATATGAAGTATGAACTATTTGAAATGAAATGACCGTGGTGTGAAATAAGCGTTTGGTTGTTAAAGAGACCGGGATCGGATATTGTCATACTCTCTACCATTACTAGAAACAACTTAAACAACTGTGTACGTGGTGGAGATCCCAAAATGAAGTAGGATGGTTTAGCGACGATTCTATATGGTACTTACATAGCCCTGACCCCCATGAGTAGGCTTGATGTGGCTAAAACAAGTGCTATACCAGGCCAAGTGAGGTCATTCCTTTGATCGGGCACATTCCTTCGATACCATTCTATGGCTTTTGTGATTTGATTGGGTGCACCTTTGATTTGGGAGTGTGTCATGAGGTGGGCGGTAGTAGCTGCTATGCATTACCACCAGTCCGGGAGTGCAAATGGTATATCTACCCTGGGATTGCCTCGAGTGCCGTGTCACATGCCCTATCGTGCCTTCTACGAGTTTAGTTTGTACCATACCTATGGAATGCCCTCTGATAGCCCTCCAATTTACGAAGGAATTACGGCACTATATAGACTATGGGAATATATAAAAATGTGTTAAGAGGGATATAGGTAATGCCTTAATGCTATTTTAATAGTTTACTTTACTATAGACATATTATAATAGCATATATTACTACATAGTAGATAGTTCCACGGATTCTTAGAGGATGGAAATCTCAAACATCTTTTAAGTTACTTTATTTCATTTGACAATTCACTTGAGTTAAATTTACTGATATAAGAATGTTTATCTTGACTCGAGTGTTTCGTGTTTTGCTTTATGCTTGGGTTAGACTGAGTGTACAGCATTTGAGACTCACCTTTGGAGATTGGAGCTTTGTTTGAAGATCTACCTATCCAGCTTTCAGCTATTTCAATTTATTCCATTCACTTATGTTTAGATTCGTCAGTTGCTTCTGTAAATGAGACTACTATATATTTGAGATTTCTGTTGTATTCTGTTTTAACTCTGATGTTTATATAGTAGCTTCATGGACTAGTATTTATCTATTCTGCTGCTTATTGTTATATTACTCTATGTCTATGATTCTGTAATTGATTTATTTACTATATATGCTGAGTTTGCCAAATATAAATTAACAATCTGATATATTTTGAGAAATTCAAGTCAGACAAGTGGGGATGCGACGGTTGGAAATACCATGTCATTACAATTGGTATCAGATCTCTAGTTTTAGGCAAAACTTAGCGTATAAGGTAAATTTAATTATAGAATCATATTCGTTCGAGCTTTAATTTCTCCTTTTTGATTAGGATTTCTTTTGGTTTTCGGACTTTCCCTTCATTCTGAAATCCACCCTTATCTCTCCCTATTCGTGTTCTTCTTGATACTGGAGCATATAGGTAACGCCTTAATGCTATTTTAATAATATACTTTACTATCGACATATTATAATAGTGTATATTACTATATAGTAGATAGTTCCACGGATCCTTGGAGGATGGAAATCCCAAATATCCTTTAAGTTACTTCTATTTCAGTTGACATTTCACTTGAGTTAAATTTACCGATATAAGAATGTTAATCCTGACTCGAGCGTTTCGTGTTTTGCTTTATGCTCAGGTCAGACTGAGTGTCACAGCATTTGAGACTCGCCTTTGGAAATTGGAGCTTTGTTTGAAGATCTACCTATCCAGCTTACAGCTATTTCGGTTTATTCCAGTCACCTATGTTCAGACTCGTCAGTTGCTTCCGTACTTGAGACTACTATGTATTTGAGATTTCTGTTGTATTTTGTTTTAACTCTGATGTTTATATAGTAGCTTCATGGGCAACTATTTATCTATTCTGCTGCTTATTGTTATATTACTCTATGTCTGTGATTTTGTGATTGATTTATTTACTGTATATGCTGAGTTTGCCAAATATAAATTAACAATCTGATATTTTAAGCAACTCAAGTCTGACATGTGCGGATACGATTGGTTGGAAATACTAGGTCGTTACAATGTAGTTCTTGGATGCTGGTTAATAATTACGTTCTTTCGTCTTTGGAGATTTTGGGGACGAAATCGTTTAAGAGGGGAGAATGTAACGCCCCAAAAATTTACGGGAAATATAATTAAAAAGAAATTAAAAGCGCATTTGGTATAATGGTAAAGGCGTATGTTTACTTCCTTAGTGACCAAGGATCAAGCCCTGTTATCGCCCAAAATCTGAAGCGATGTTTTTTTAGCTGGTTCATTTCCAGTGATCTTCCTACGTATTTCAACGTTGTTTCTAACATGTGGCGGCATCATATTCGCTCCAGTGATATAATAGGATGTGATGGCATAATTTTATTGGTTGAATGATGTGTATAGGCTAGAATGGATAACCATTATGTGTTTTAAAGAACCAGATTTAATCTAAAATAATCTAATGGATAATACTCACTCAAGCAATCTATAAATAAACCATCTAACCTAAACATAATCTCTTATTCAGTCGTCGCCATAATTCTACAGTAAAATTAATGCGTACTATTCTTCATCCTTTTCTCTACTAAATAAATAAATCTCTATCAAATTAAATTATATATATATATATATGTATGTATATATACATATATTCAAGCAATTTCGAGAATTTAGAAGAATCAAAGGGAGAAAGACTAAAGCAAAGCTTTTTCAAATTTATACAAGCACAAGTGCCAGATGAGTGGGAATTAATATGAAATAGAAAAATAAAGTAGTTCAATTTCAGTTCTTTTTGGAACGTTAATATGAATTAATTTCTATTATTAATTGAGAATAGATGTAAATTAGTGCAACTTCTTTTTCTTTCAATTCTCAAATCTAATTCATGTTTGATTCAAAATATTGGTCATATAAATTATCTATTCACGTTTTATCACATAAATAAGATTGAAATTTATATAAATTACTATATCTTCTCCTTCTACCACTTCTCAATTCTAATTCATATTTTGTTTGAAATTTGGAACAAACAAATTATTATTCACGTTTCATGGCGTAAATCAGATTGGTTTATTCACGTTTCATGGCGTAAATCAGATTGAATTAGGATTGTTATTCAATTTCTAATGGTAGAACAGGTTTGCTGAGTAAATTCAGAATATGTTACTTGAATAAAATTATGGTTTTGATTGATATAATTACATAATTTTGAATATGGTTTTGGAACAAAATTGGGAAGTCTACTTAGCATAATTGTTTGTTTCATATGTGGCCTAAAAATGTAAAAGTGGAATTTTGTGTAATTAAATGGTTTGTAGCTATTGGATAAAAAAGTTATACATATTAAATATCTAAAAGGAGAAAGCAAATTAGGATGGAAAAAAATGTAAATTAAATGGACCCTAAAGGCTAGTGTAAATCTGTAACAAAATGGCATAAAAATTGTAGACAGACCACACGGACTGAACGGATGTGAAATTGAAATACCATTTATGTAAGAAAAAGGGAAATTGTGAAATAACCGAATCGGATGTAAAAATGACCTAAATCAGATTAATGGAAACAAAAAAATATGTAAACTGTAACGATAAAATTAATTAATCTGGAAGCGATTTGGTAGGCGGACCTTGTAAAGTTTTGGATAGGTGTTTCATGCAGTTAAGATCAAAATATAGTTTTGGCTGTACGTACCAGGAGCGGGCAAGTAGGTTTGCAAGGATGTTTGTTACCTTTCATAGGTTGCTAGAACGCAAGATAGATAGCATCCGCAATCGTAGGCTTCTTCAGGCATATCGATGTGGACGGAACATGAAAAGTGTGCTCCGACGTTGGCTTCTTTAAGCAGATCGTTGGAGGATTTTGCGCAGCCGACCCAGCTGTGGGCGCTCTTTCAGAGGACCGAAACTTTGGATAGGGGCAATTCCATGTTGGTGATCGAGGAGACAATAGGATAGGAGTCCAGTTTGGCGAAGCCTGAGCGCAACTTCGAGGTCCTGCGAGGTTGTTTGATTCAGCGTCGGTTAGACATAAGAGGCATTTAGTCACAGTGCATGGGCAAAAAGCATACTTTCATGCTGTAGCACATGGATAAGTAAGGACAGCAGGTCCGATAGGCCGATTGGCATTTAGTATTATTACATGATTGACTTCCCTAGAGTGACCACGGACTTTGGCTTCTTAGGAACTATATCTAAGAACGATCCACCGCATTATATTATTCACCCTCTGCAATATCCAGGGAAGACCTGGAATTAAACTGTTTTATTCTTTCTGCTTCATTTTATTACTCATTCACCAGACTTTAGGGCTGACCCATTCCCGTTTTTCCTATTTTCCGCAAATCACGGGAGGGCAGGTCTAGGTTGCAATTCTTTGCAGCTTGGAGGTTCATTAGAGCAGTTGTTATCTTTAGCTTTCGTTTCTTTTGTTTCATGTACTTCGTTTCTCTTTTCTATACTTTACTCTGTATATGGGGACCTATATTGTGAACTTTATTATGTTTTATGTTTTGATGGAGACTACTTGGTACTTTTGGTTTCAGAAATAAATTTAGGATAATGTTGTTTTTAATGAAGTCGTTTTTCTATTAATTTATAATTAGTGAAAGTTTTCTTCCGCTGTAATATTTTAATTATTTTATGATGTTGCCTTAGTCTCTGTGCTATGTTATGGATTTTTATTTCACCCGACCACCCGTGCTTCTAGTCATGTCATATTTTCAGGGTGCCTAGAGGTGTGGGGTGTCATAAAAAATAAGAGTGATGAAGAAAATATACTTAAAACATAAATATCATCATTGCAATAAATGTTTAATATAATGAAGATGATTAGAGGAAACAATGATGTTGAAAAAATAATCATTGGTAATTTTTCTTCGACACCATTTTGGAGATTTGCACAGCCTTTTTTTTAAAGAAATGATTTTTCAAATAAATACAAAAAAGTGGAAATAACATTGATTATCTAGTGAAATGTTGTTTGGCGTATATGGATTGTTTTTTTTCTAGGGGAATTGAAAATAAAGGTTACAACTTTGGATATATAAATTATATTTGGATTTTCATTGAAGGGAAAGGATATATTCCCCGTTAGAGGAATTGAAAAAAATTTCTATTAGAAACTACTCTTCGATTTTTAATAGAAATTTTGGTATTGCTTCAGTTAGTAGGAAAGTGTTGATTGAGAATGTAATCTAACAACCTACAAATGCATAAGAAGAAACATTTAAAAATGGTTTAATATTCTTCTACTACTAGCAATTTTCTAATACACAAGGGACGATCTGATAGGGTTATCTTACAAACTTGGTGGAGGTAGAGAAGATGAAAGAATTGTCTTGGCCAAAAACAATAGCTTCGAGTTTGAAATTCAATTTAGCAAAGTATCAGATGATAAAGTTTGGAGTATACCCTAGGCAAAATTATGTAATTTATTGTAAATTAATTAACTCTGTAATCAACACTCGTTCGTAATAAAGGTGTTTAACATTTTGTTATATATATTTGTTATACTGTGCTATATATAATTAAAAGCTTAATTAAAATATATTTAACCGAAAATCTATAATTGGTGTGTTTGTGATAGTAATTACAAATAGTTATAATTATGAGTATTATATAACAATATTATAAAATACATCATTCTAAATATTCCCAGTCAATATGTGTCGAGACTAGTATCGATGTAATTGTTGAGACTAGAGTACGTAACTATTATCCAGCATTTTAGCCCGGCTATATTAGACCAATTGCACGAGTTAGATTCAATTACCATCAAGGCCAATAACTCCAGAGTGATGATTGTGGGGTTCAGAAGTCAAGTACAGATGATAATATAAGGTCAAGGATGAATGGAATTGATAGATATGCAAGGTAGAAAGTTCAAAGTGTGAAATATGGTTCAACGCATAGGAGGGGACGGCATAAAATTAGCTCCAACAAGAGGGATCGGTATGTTTCAGGGTGTGGAGGTATTCTTGTAGGAAACAATTAATATCTCAAATCCACAAGTCCAATGCATATGAAATTTTGTGAGCAAGACTTGGTGACCCTAGGGAGCCTACCCTTGGGATCGCACCACAAGAGGATAAAGTTGGAGTGATTGGTATACTACCCTAGGAAGGGATCAGTAGAAAACAACATGCAAACTATGTAGAAGCAAAGATCAAGCAATAACTCGAGCTTCACTAACCCATTTGACATAAAATTTAGAGGCTAAGCATATTTTAACATAATGAAGTCACCATAGGGATCGCACCCCAAAATGCAACCAAAGAAGGGATCGTTACCGATCCGTCTTCTTTGGGAATTGGGCCATGCAACCCCTCCTTTGGGCCTATATGGTTCTGAAGTCCTTCTGCCGAATTTTCAGTGAGATATTTGGTTGTCTTCATCTATAAATAACAGCTCGGTTGTTCATTTTTAGGACTTTATGCTGCTATTTGCTTTATATTCTTTTGTAACTAAGGATTTTTATCTGATCGCTCTTGTACTCAGTTATAAAGTTATTAATAAAGCAATCTATTCAAAGTGGAGGTAGGCAAACAACACCAAACCACTATAAATCGTTGTTTGTGTATTTTTATTTCAATTAATTGTTACATCTTTGTTATTATCCACTTTTTTCATTTTATTATTCATTTAGTTCTCTTCAAAAAGTTTCTATTGGATGTTTATGCCAAATTTTAGTGCAAATATTTTGATCCTTTCACTAAGAACCTTGATTCTCAATTGATAGGATCTCTTTATTGCTGCTGGATTGCATAAATCCCCTAAAGGAGATCCATAGTTATCTTTTGAAAGTTCGCTCATACTATTTAGATTTGCAAAAATATAAGCAAAGCTATCAGTAATGGTGAGGCACACTAGATCTACTCTCAGAACGTGGAAGGAAACAAGAACGTTAATATCCAGCAAAGAGGCTCGAGCAGCCAACCAACGGATGTGACTGCTGAAGTAGTTGTAGTCCAGAATCCAAATAATTCTATTACAAGAGCTGAATTCCAGAATCTTACGAGAGAGCTAGTGGATAGGCGTCGATAATTAAATCAGCAGATTCAGACCAATATCAACCTAATAAATTAACTCACTCAGCAATAGCGACGAAAAGCTAGGAGGGACCCAGCATCGGAGAGTTCTAGTTCATCGGATGATTTTCATAGGCATAGGCACCGCAGAACAGGCATATATCGTGCAAAAACTTCAGTACGTCAACAGGAAGACCGTCATGGTCTGCCAGGATCGATCGATGTTGGTCCCTCCGCAGGGATCGGTACTGATCCCTCCTCTAAAGGAGGGAACTTACCACACTGGGATGCAAGCTAGAGCTGCTGCAATCGATTTGAATGATGAAGTTTAGTTAAATGTTGACCAAGTGCATCCCCGCAATAATGATGAAGTGAATTTACGAGACACACATCGAAAAATGTTGAACCAAGAAGGCATGGAACGTCCGGTAGACATCGATCTGACATTTCACATAAGGTGGAACACGAGCACCGCTTGGCATCAACTATCCAAATGCTGGACTTGTCTGCTATGATCGGATAATTAGTGAGAGAGAACCAAGGCTTGATCAATGATGAATGGGGAATCTCGAGAAGCCATACCCTGTCCATTGATTATGTCCTGCATGAAGGGTATCCAAGGGAGTTCAACATGCCATCGATGCCTACCTATGAGGAAAAAACTGATCCCAAGCAGTATATCATGAGATATGAATGGCTAATGGATTCCGCATGAGCAGATGATGCAACCAAGTGTAGATTTCTCCCATAACTCTCTCTAGAATAGCAACAATGCAGTCTGCAAGGCTATCACTGAAAGTTTACTTGGAGAGATTCCATAAAGTTGCCACAAAAATTAGTAATCTGAATGACCAAGCAATATTGATAGCCATGATGAGACGAATTGATCCAAAATCTGATTTTGGCGATTGTTTAGCTAGAAAACTACCCGTAATATTGGAACGCTTTTTTGTAAAGGCGTCTTAGTATTTTAGAAAGGAGGAAGTCAATCCTGCAGGAAGAAGAATATTGTCGGACCGAATGGAGAGGGAGTACAGAGTGATATTGCTGTTAAATAGTCTGATGAAAGCTCTAGAAAAGTTCAAGCGAATGTCTAGAACAAACCGAATCAACAAAAAAAGGCAAAGATCAGAGCCGAGAACGAAAGCGGGATTCAGGAAGAGGAAGCCTAGGATTCTGATGTACAATACTTACACGCCATTGAATATGTCCCTGGAGAATATCTATTTGTTTACCTGCAATACCATGTAGTACAGGAAGCCACCTCCAAAAGAATCGATAGAAAAACAGAAACAAATCGGGAAATATTGCCGGTTTCACAAATGTTATGGGCATAACACAAATGAATGCAGGCATCTCCAGGATATTTTCAAAAATCTGATTTGAGAAAGGAAGTTACAGCAGCTTATGAAAACCCCTCAAGATGGTTGGCAGGGGACAGCTGACCCCAACTGAGGACAAGCACCGCATATGGCTGAGGGGCTTGCGCATACTGGTGGGAAATTGGTGTACAATATTCGAAGGACAGCATCTGATCAATAAGATTTGACATGAAATGGAGCGATATGCTAGCACGATTAAGTATGTGGATTTTATATGATGTTCAAACACAGAAGATGGAGCTTTGGCAAAACAGCAGCGTACAATGGCAGATGATATCATGTTTAGAAACAAAGATGCAAACAAATTGGAGGCTCCAACAATCGTTCCAATGGTCATTTTGGCCATGATCGGCGAGAATGATGTTGGTTGACTATGGAAGTTCTATTAATATAATTTTGAAAAAAGCATATGACCAGATAAAGATGGAAGCCAAGGACTTGAAGCCGTCTAAAGCCTGCATTCATGGATTTGACGGTGTTGCAACTGAAGCTGTTGGTTATGATGAATCATCTGTAGAGTTGGGAGAAGGTGACCGTAGGAGAGTACGAATTTTTCCTTTTGTTGTTTTGGATGTTGACTCTCCATACAACGCTTTTTCGGGCCGACCGGCTCTAGCTTAGTTACGGGCAGCTTTTGCCCCATGGTTCTTGACCTTGAAGTCCTAACAGATAATGGAGTCGGAGTTGTTCATGGTGATCAAGCGGTTGGATGTGCATGTTATATAGCTGAATTAAGGGATGCTTAATGGAAGGAGAAAGGTAAGGGTATGGACAATTCAGTCCACATCCAAGCCACTGAAGATTGACAACTAGCGCCTGAGCCATGGCTCGAGCAACATAGTCGGCTCTATAGAGATATAGATCCGAGAGATGACGAGGAGGAGCCCAAAGAGACCAAGGCTATATCGGTTGAGCTGACGATTTACATCACAGTCAGCCGTGACAAATCATCATGGGTCCTAAAGATCGAATCGCAGTTCAGCCCCCCGATGCTGAAATAACTTGCTGGATTTCTCTGAGCGAATCTCGATGTATTTTCTTGGACTCACTCTGACCTGTGTGGGATCTTGCCTGCCATTGCAAGCCATGCATTGAATATCGACCCGAGGCATGTCTCTGTGAAACAAAAAATACATAGCAAGGATCCAGAGAGATCTACCACTCTTAAAGAGGAGATGGCTAGAATCAAAGACAATGGGTTTATTCACGACGCCCTCTATCCTAAGTGGGTATCTAGTCTTGTACTTGTAAGAAAGGCGAATGGTTAATGGTTAACATGCATTGATTACTCGGACTTGAACAAGGCATGCCCAAAAGATAGTTTTCCCCTTCTAAGGATCGACCAACTGGTAGATTCGACCACATGACATGAATTGCTATCTTTCATGGATGTGTACTCAGGAATATAACCAAATCTTGATGCACGTTCCCGATCAAAAGCACACCAGCTTCATTACCGATGTTGGATTATATTGCTATGTTGTGATGCTGTAAGGACTAAAGAATGCAGAAGCAACCTTCCAGCGCCTTGTTAACATAATATTTAAAGATCAAATCGAAAAAATGATGGAGGTATATGTGGATGATATGCTCATGAAGTCACGACAGTCTAGCGACCACATTAGAGACTTGGCATAAATATTCGACATCTTCTGACATTATAAAATGAAGATTAATCGCCTGAAATGTTCCTTTGGTTTTGCATCAGGGAAGTTCTTTGGTTTCATCATTAATGCCTACGGAATCGAAGTTAGTCCCGAGAAGATCCAAGCTATTCGTAATATCCAAGCGTCAAAGACTATTAAACAAGTACCAAGTCTGAATGGGAAGGTTACTGCCTTAAGCCGATTCATTTCCAGAGCTACTGATAAATGCATTCCTTTCTTTGACTTGATTAGAAGAGGAAAAAGGAATTTCGAATGGACATAGGATTTTAAAGACGCATTCCAAGCTTTGATGAATCACTTAGAGAAACCCCTCATCTTATCAAAGCGAGTGGATCATGAACATTTATATATCTACTTAGCCATGTCGGTACATGCTATAAGTGCAACGTTGCTTCACGAGGAGAATTGAATCCAGAGACCGATCTATAATGTTAGCAAGAGATTGACAGGAGCTGAAAGGAACTATCCAAAGATAGCGAAACTGGCATATTTTTTGTTGATTGCATCGTGAAATCTCCGCCCTTACTTCTAGGTGTGCCCTATAAATATTTTTACCGACCGGCCGTTACGGCAGGTCCTACAACAACCTGAGACGTGTTAAAGGTTACTCAAATGGAATATCGAGCTCAGCCAATTCGACATCATTTATCTTCTCCAAAGGGCTATCTAGGGTCGGGCACTAGCAGAATTACTGCGTAAGATGAGTTCCCGGAGAACAGTGAAAAACCTACCATACAGTGGAAGTTGTGTACAGATGGAGCATCTAATGATCATTGCTATAGAGCAGGGATTATGCTTGTAACTCCTAAAGATCGATCAATTTGCTACACTTTAAAGCTTGATTTTCCTGCACTAAGCAATGAAGCTGAGTATGAGGCTCTAATTGTTGGACTTAAACTTTCCAGAGAACTGGGAATAAAGGCTCTAGAAATCTTTTGCGACTCACAATTGGTAGTATACCAAATCAAGGGAGATTATCAAGCTAAAGGACAATGGCTTTCTCTATACCTTACCCAAGTCCAAGAGTTGTTGACCGATTTTGAGTACTATGAAATTGCGCACATTCCTTAAGGTCAAAATAGAGATGCAAATTTACTAGCAAAGTTCGTTAGCATCGGGGATGCACAACAGATAGGCTTGGTTCCCGTCGAAGTATTGAATGCTCTGAGTAAAAACATGATGGGAATTGACCGAGCATTAGAGATGGAGCCTGAGAAGGAATCATGGATGAATCTGATTAAGGACTGTTTGTTACAGGGAGTTCTTCTCAAACAAAGGAATGAAAAGCGACAAGTCCTTCGCAAAGCTTCATGGTATATCACACATAAAGGAGTTATGTACAGAAAGGTTTTTTCCATCGCCTTCTCCAGTGTATCGTTCATGATGAAATAAAACAATTTTTAAAGAAAATTCATGAACTTTCGATAGCACTATGGGCTTATAGGACCATCCACAATCTGCAACTGGCCATACCCCATTCACCCTCACTTAGGGTTTCGTGTTATTTCTATTAAGCTCGAAGTTCCTTTTCATTAAGTGACTTACTATGATCACAGAACAAATAAAGATCACCTCTTGGAATCTCTAGACTTTATACATGAGAAGCATGAGGAAGCTGATTTAAGAGCAGCTACACTCTGGCACAGATTCGCTCGATACTATAACACTAAAGTCTGGCTTATAACCTTTTAAATCGGTGATCTCATCTTGAAAAGGGTTTTTCCTGCCCCGTCGCATTTGGATCCAACCTGGGAAGGACCGTATGTCATTGAGCAGAGGCTTAGAGAGGGAACTTTTAAGCTAGCGACTGTTGATGGCATCACACTCCCAAAGGTGTGGAATAGCGAGCATTTACGATGCTATTTCACTTAGTTTATTAATTTTTCATTCAGTTGTATTTACTTTCAGAATTTTCTTTAGTATTTGATTTTATGGATACATAATAAGACAAATTTTGTCATTTCCTTCCATTTAGCAAATAAAATTTTGAACTTCCTTTTATATTTCTGCTTGCTATAGCATTACGTGTTAGTTACATTATGAAACTGACTGATGTTGATATATCCATATAGATTCCCAGAGTTTGGGACTAACCAATTATGTTAGTTCCCGATTGAATTAAACAAGATGAGCGTGGTCGGACCGTTCATTTGATAACTCTCGTTCATAGGCTGATGGACGAAATACATAATGAGGAACGGATGTAACTCAACCATTCGATGATCGAATAAGTCCCGCTAAGTGATGAGACTAAAATAAATCAAAAGCGATCATGACACGATCGATTTCTCAATCAAACCCCAACCTTGGAGGCAAATCAATCAACTAAGGAGATCCAACTATTTTTCGAAATAACTCTAAGGGCCTAGAGCATAGACTAGAGTATAAACACTATCCGGTTGCGATTCGACCACTCGCTAACTAATTCTTATCCCTAGAGTGCAGATACGAGTATAAACAAACAAATAAACAAGTGTGGTTTGATCACTCGCTATTCCGTGAACTTCGGCCAAAAACCCACAGGAAGAGTGTAAACTCGCAAAGGATGGAGTTCGACCATCCACTGTTAACTCCGCTGAATCCGAGATTAGGAGCCAGAGCATAATCACTCAAACTGTTGAACTCAACAGCATAACGTTTGGGCTCAAGCCCTGTGTTTGGTACAACTCAAGGCCATGACCGCATGAAAGCCTTGGAATAGAGTTAGTGGATTGTAATCTGAACCAACGGGAAACAAATTACAGGTACACTAAATGGAAAGTAGCAACTCAACTACCTAGATGAAAATTCACATAAGGGTTCAACAAAAAACAAAAAACCTTTATTCATAAAATAAGCTTCAAAATTGTGATGCGAGTTTATTCAGAAAACGGGGGCCGCACCCGTACAATCATGACCAACAAAGAGAAAAACAGCTATACAAGCTATATGCAAATTGGGCCAAAATGAAGGCTATTTCTTTTGTCCTCTCCTTTTTGAATTTTTCGAGAGTGATGCCATCCAAGCTTCCGTCTGTCCGCTTCCTTGATCCTTTACCACCAATGCCAGGGGTGCTTTCAAAAGTAGGAGGGAGTTTTTCAGAAATTGATCCGCCAGGTGATATGACTTGTAATGGGATGAGATTTGGATTGTCGGTATCCGCATCAACGAGTTTAGACTTGACTTGTTTCTTCAATAACTCTTCCCTCTCAACACGCTCCTTTAGGCTGAGCTCGTCGGTGTGTTTAGTGGCACCGAGATCACTACATCATCAGATTTATCCAACGGTAGTGGATCTTTAGTCTTATCATCATCAAGTGCTCCAATGACTTGAGCATCGGGTCGTGGAGCACGGTGGCCACTGGGATCTCAGTTATCATGATGGCACCACTTTTTGGAGTTTGGCCGGGACATTGAAGATCTATTGATTCACAGAAACAAGAAGATAAGCCTGTGACTATTGGATATGAAGAAAAAAACCGACTGAAAAGTGGAAGATAGTTTGAAATACATGCAACCGGCTGAATTTCTGTCATGGATGGGGTCCCCCTTCCGGAATAGGGGTCAGCACTATAGATTGATAACCAAGTTTGTTCGGATCGTAGCTTAGATCCTATCCGAACCGAAAGACACTGATGCTCTAGCTACTTGAAAAGAAGAGGGGCCCTCAGGATCAAACTTCGAAGATTCAGTGATATTTTTCCCTTTGCTCGAAGATGTTAGAATATCAAAGTATCGGAGTCTCGCATCGGCATGGTCTAAGGGTTCATTTCCTCAAAGGATCTCTCGCACTAATTTCGCTTTATCTAAATCGGCTTTGCTAAGGTCTCTCCTTCTCATTTCAACAAAAATGTTACTAGGCCTCGGCGAGCTACTCAAGATAACCCTCACCAAGAAAGCTAAAATCATGATGAAGAAGGACTTTACCATTGTATTCGATGATCAGGGGATCGAACATGTCCTTGATTTCATTCTGACCGGCTTTATTAGCATCCTCCACCTAGGCCTCGAGTCGTTCTTTCATCTCGTTGTAGCCTGCTTCCTTCGCCTTTTCTTTGAGGACTTCGATCTAAGCAAGTTACTCATCAAATTCCATCTTTAAAGTTCGGGCCTCAACAACCTCTTTGCAATATCTCTGTGATTCTTCTTGAGCTTCGATCTTCTCTTCTCTCTCTTTCTTCAAAAGCTCTTCAAGCTCCTCGACATTACAAGCTAAGGTGATTTTTCTCCTTTTGCTAGGAATCTTTTTCCAAGGCAAGTGCACCACTGCAGTTGAGGGTAGCATCAAGTTCCTTTTTATGGGAAGCTTCCAAATGACTCAGTGCCTTAAATGTTTCCTTGGCACTCTTTTCTGCTTCAGTTAGTTTTGTTGTCAAGTCTAAGATCTCATTATCTTGGTGCTTAATTATATCTTATTGTGGATCACCTCTAGCTTGAGATGATCTATCTCATGCTACTGCTCAATAGACACCTCGGAGATTTTTTCTGCTAAGTGCTGGAACGTTCATGCTGCACAAAGACATCGTTAAAGCATGTGAAAAATCTTTCTTTGACAATACCTAAGATTGTATGGCTGGAGGGGAGGAAACTAAGCTCGTTAACATAAATCTTTGGGAAAAAACCTTAAGTTTGGCCAATTTCTCTGCTGTGGAAGCTTCAGGAGCAACAGTAGGAAAAGATGGATCAGAAGTAATGATTGGATGTTTGCTCGACCTGCAATCACGAGACTACTTGGATCTGGATGAACCAGAATATTGCTCAGGCGATATGAAAGCTGGAGGACCATGAAAAGAGATCTGATCGCCACTATACACATGAATATTAGGTTGCAGTTTCTAATAGAATGACCAAGATTGGGATTTATGTTTTGAAGATGAAAATTCCCTAGAGCGACGACTTCTTTCTCGGTCATCATCCCTCCATATTGCGTTAAGGGACTCCTCAAGCGATCAAAAGCTAGAGATTGAGACATTGAACTTGCAAAAATCTAAATACTAAAGTATAAGAGACCATTGCACAAAAAATGATGGAAATCGTGTTGTGAAGTGCACGTGATTTTGAGTTTTCTAGTGTCCTCCCAACGGATCGGTTGTTGCAGCTTGCTCATGGGAGTTTTCTCTCCTTTATCAGTAGGAAGAATGCTATTACCAATTCTGGGAGAATTGAGCCCATTAATGTTGATGTTAAGGAAGTCATAAGTCATAATATCATTAGGAATTTGAAGATTTGAAAACCCTTTCATCGAACTTTCTAAATGTTGGAAAGATGACTATTCATTGATAGAAGTGATAACGAATTCTGGATCCTTTGAAGGTTTTCTCCTATGAAGCTTGTATGCAAGCTTCTTTCTTCCCTTAGTGGGTGTGTGGGGTTGTGCTCCCTATGATGGTTCAACCACAGGCACCTTTCCTGGGCCTGCATCTGAGTTGTCAGGCTGACTGATCTGGGTACCTCTAACTTCGCCTTCTTCGGAGTCATCTTGAGCCCCCTCGATTGGGGGAACGGTAGAGTTCTTGATATCCCTTTCTTGTTTGATGGCACTTCTTGGTAATGCAGCGCTTCTAGAAATCCCAATGTTGCGGTCTTCTTCCAGCAGCCCAAATAATGATAATAACTCGTCGGTTGTGAGGAGTCTGATGTCCTTCTCTTTGACAAGGGTAGCATGAATTACAGAGATCGCTCTTGAAAAACTATTCCCCTCTGGATGTAGGTGGATACTTGTAGATATTTAGAATGTTAGTTGATCCGGAATGCGACTTAGATTAGATAATATGGAAATAAAGTGAAGACGACACTTACATCCTTCCAACCATCGCCTTGCAAAGCTAGGCGGACATCGAACATAAAACCATTCGTGTTTGAAGAGTGTAAGTTTGTTCAAAGCACCCGTTACGACTTGACAGTTGGGTGAAGGCTTGAGGAAAACATAGGAAGGACTTCCTGATCGTTGTTTAAAATTATAAATGAACCTTATATCCTTAGGAGTTGGCGGGCGGAATAGAATGCTCATGAATAGTAAAATAGTTCCATAGATAAAGGCGTAGCTATTCAGGTGAAGCTAGGTTGAAGCTATTCCAAGATATCTTAACATTTCCCAAATACACGCATTCGCCCAACACATGAATTTATTGCATATTTTGTACCCTTCGGGGGGCAAGTGAGCCATGTCATTGTTCGAATGAGCCAGGACATCATCGAATGAAATTCCATGTCTGGAACATAGTTTGCGAAGGGTAGCCTTGCTAATTATGGAGGCTTGATAATTTGTTAGGTTATCTAAGAATATAGCGCCTTCTACCACATCGGGCACAGGATTTACATCTTTCACGAGGAGGACAAGAATATCGAAAAAAGTTTGGCTGGTGGGCGAAAAACTTCCATTCGTTCAGTATGATGACCGGGGAAAGCCTACCATATACGACCGCGGAATTTGACTCAGCTTCGGGATTACTATATTACGAGGCTGGTCCAGAGGACATTGTAGCAAGACGTTTTGGACGTCTAAAGTCTATGTCAACTATGTTAAATAGATAATTGAGATTAGAAAAGTTTATCTATCCCCCCATACTAAGGGTGAGCTAGTGTAGTGCAGTGTGAAGTGTTATAGAAATAAGCAACTTAAAATAAGAAAGTGAAGTGAAATGACAAGACTTTGGATTCTGACCAGAGTGACCGTGATAGTCGACTGTCTCAACTAGCAAAGAGATTGATCGGTTGTGAAAGCTTTGGGATCGACTATCGGCATATCAAAGTGTGAAATATGCTATTTAAGTCCATATGCTAAGTTTTAGTGCATATCCAAAGTTCCTAAAGATTTGATCATTAAATTTTGAGTGCAATAACGAATTTGTAATTCTTGTTGTTCATCGTCATTGTATGTTCAAGTTCCCTAAGATGGGATTAGTCGTAATTGCTCAAATAAGTGATTACAGTTAGGTTTCGAGTTCAATTCAAAGTACATACATGTCGATTCCAAAATGTCGACCCCTATATATCGATCCCTATCCCAAAGCAGCTCAACCGATCCCTCTCTCCAAACAAAGGGTAGCAACCCCTTTCCATAAACAAAATTTGCCGATCCCACCATGTTGCCCATTTTCACTGATCCCTACTTTCCTTTCACAAATCATACCAGTCCCACCGGGTTATTCGACTCCATCGATCCCTCTCCTACTTAGCCAGCCCTACCTACCTCTCCACTTCATAGTCTTCCACCAAAATCCCGATACCGATCCTTCCATGTTGATCAATTTTACCGATCCCTCCACTCTACTGTTTTTAACCTTCTTCCCATTAAGCTTCCACATTGGTCCCTCTCTCACATCATCAGATGAGGGATTGGTATATCCACACAATACAACAAATCCCAATTGATCCCTCCTCTACTCTCCCTTCATCTTCCTTCTTACTTGTTCTACTGAACCCATTTCACGCACCACGACTCACCTCCTCATGGCCACTTCAACCACCGTTTCATCGCCGCATCAAGCACCATCATATTCGCGATGGCATAGGATCCATGATCTCACTATGAAATTGATAGTTATAAACTAAAGACTTACCTATACGAGTGTATGAGTTAGAGTTATGGGTGAGTGGTTTGGAGATGTTCGAAATGGAAGGTGAGAGGAAGCGGGTTCGAGAGGCAGGTTGAATTGCAGAAGGATTTCATTTTGAAGCTAAGGGAGGAAGGGAAGGATGATTTGGTTTTCATAGAAGAATGAAAGGATTCAGTGCTTTGAAGGATGGTAGAAAAATGAAGCAAGTGAGTTGGAAAGAAGGGATATTGGTTTGTATACGACAGTGAAGGGGTCGGCCCACATTTTAAAGTAAGAGAAAACGGATCTGTATAAAAGTTACCGATCCGTGTGAGCACAAGAAGCGAAAATCAGGGATCGGTAAAACATATGCCGATCCCTACAAACATTTTTTTAAAAAAAGGGAGGAAATGGTGAGGGATCGGCCTTGAATATGTACATAAAAAAATATAAGTACGAAAATTATTAAAAGCAAGAACATACAAAATGCAATGAAAATTGGCAACGACCCATGAATGTAGGAACACGTCGGAGAGGCGACAATAAAAATGTGTATATGAACACGTGCACGTATATGACCTAATAATTCAACTTTTGAATCGACAAAAATTGAAATCAAACCTGAAGCCTTCAAGTTCGAGGATGTACCAAATAACCAAAGCATGTTAGTCTTGTGGAACCGGACTTATATGTATCAACTGATGGAGTATAGCTCTGGATTTATATTATTGGAAATTGACCGAGCGTAATGACAATTGATAAGAAATATAAGACCTTGGAAAAATAATTCGACAATGGGATGTCAACCATTTAGGAAGATGGATAGATTTCTTCCTGATGACTCTAACTTGATTTGATTCAAACCATGTCATGTTCATCACAAGACGTACTTTGGGGGCCAAGTGTTATTCGATATTTTAGCCCGACTATATTGAACTAATTGCATGGGTTAGTTCAATTACCATCAAGGCCGATGATACCAAAGTTATGGTTGTGGGGCCCAGAATTCAAGAGCAGATGATAGTATAAAGTCAAGGTTGAATGGAATTGATAGATATTCAAGGTAGAATGTTCGAAGTATGAAATATGGTTCAATGCATAAGAGGGATTGGCATAAAATTAGCTCCAACAAGAGGGATCGGTATGTTTGAGGGTGTGGAGGCATTCTTGTAGGAAACAATTAATATCTCAAGATCCACAAGTCTATTGCATATGAAATTTTGTGGGCAAGACATGGCAACCCAACGGAGCCTGCCTTAAGGATCGCATCAC
This sequence comes from Allium cepa, assembly GCA_030765085.1. NCBI lineage: Eukaryota > Viridiplantae > Streptophyta > Magnoliopsida > Asparagales > Amaryllidaceae > Allium > Allium cepa. The sequence continues at coordinate 749,287,840 of CM060941.1, forward strand.
AAGAGGGAAAAATTAAAGGGATCGGTATACTTTCTTAGGAAGGGATCCGCAGAAAATAGCATGCAAACTATGTAGAAGCAAAGATCAAGCAATAACTCGAGCTTTACCGATCCAATTGACATGAAATTTGGAGGCTAAACATATTTTAGTACGAGAAAGCCACCATAGGGATCGCAACCCAAAATTCAACAAAAGAAGAGATCCCCGCTTCTTTGAGAATTAGGCCATTCGACCCCTCCTTCGGGCCCATATGGTTCTGAAGGTCCTTCTGTCGAGTTTTCAGAGAGATTTTTGGCTATCTTCATCTATGAATACCGGCTTGGTTTTTCACTTTGGATACTTTATGCTGCTATTTGCTTTATATTCTTTTGTAAATAAGGATTTTAGTCTAATTCCTCTTATATCCTGATTATAAAGTTATTAATAAAGCAATCTATTCAAAGTAGACGTAGTCAAACAACGTCAAACCACTAAAAAAAATTGTGTGCACCTTTTTCTTTCAATTAATTGTTGTATCTTTGTTATTATCCACTTTTTCCATTTTATCCTTCATTTAGTTCTCTTTAAAAAGTTTTTTTGGGGTGTATGTGCCAAATTTTGATGCAAATAGTAACGCTCTCCAAATATTGGGCAGTGTATTACTTATAACTACTAGGGGCCATATAGGAGTTACGTATTGGATAATTATGGAACAACTCACTAGATTGTTTTTCTATTGGTTAATATAACTATAGTCAATCAAATAATATAAATGTGACTGATTTACATAGTTATCTCGACTAGATAATACTATGGATCATCTATATGAAATCTTTGCTTTGATTATAGTCAAATCATGGCACAAGTGCATCAAGTGACTATAGTTAGGTCGAGTGAAAGTATTCGAAGTGAAGCACTATTCAAAGAGAAGATTCATCTCCTCAATTATATGGGGTTGGTATCATGGTCAGTTCAAGTCAACTCAAAGTCATAATCTCTAGCCATGCTAGTTCGGTTAATAATAATTGTTATTATTAAACCAAGGACCTTGTCTTTGGACGATAGAGTTGAATATGAACGATATTGGAATTTTGACCATTATGAAATTTCATAAGCCCAAAGTGATATAGTTTTAATGAAGAGAATTGGCGTAAATAAAAGTCACAACCGGGTAATGTTTAATAAAGAAAAATGGGATTTTACTAAAACCAAGTAAGTAATGAATTTGGCCAGAATATCACACCACCTACTAAGTGATGTATGAATATTCATATTCAAATAGTTCGATATTAATCGCTGACCAAATTTACACTCGACGAGTCACACAACCGAAATGATGAATTCTCCTTTGACTAAATGATTTAAATTAATTTATAATTATTATAAATTCATTAAATTAATTAATATTTATGAAATATTAATTATAAAATTTGATTACGATCTGATTAATACGTATTATTAAATATATTTCTAATAGTTATAAATATATCACTTGATATACGATATTGATAAGCGATTAAATTAGATTTAATCGCATAATATTTTATTTGGACCTAAAAGGGTTTAAGGCCCATCATGGAAATGATATCTTCAGCAGCAACATAGGCTAGGGGTGGCTCAAATATGAGAAGAAAAGGCTTGATTTTGGATTGCTAAGATTAAAGGAGAATGAATAAGAGATGAGATCCATACTTCTCTGTTTTCATCCACTATATAAACATCTCTACCCTCGTATGATTTGCACCTTTTGGAGCCTCTACCTCAATATTTTCCTAGCCAAAATCTCTCGCCCCTTTCCATCCATCTAGAAGTTTAAATCAAATCAAGTTAGTAGCTACCTGATAGTTGATGTTCAACGGTTCAATGACTAGCACTCTGTTGAATTGAAAATAGTTTCAAGGGGCATATGTCATCATTTCAAGGTGTACATCAAGGCATTAAAAGTGAGATATATTACTAACAATAATATACTTATTTATGATTAATTACAAAGTTTTAATATATATAAATTTTTTTGAAAGTGGGTTAATTTTTGACTAACTGGGCTTTGCGACCCTTAGCAAAACACGGCCTTATATTATGAATTACAAATAAGATATGCCGACAAACATCTGCAGACATTCTATCTCCCACAACTTCACTTTCCTTTTTTAGGTTACAACTATGGCGGCTGCCAGTTCATTAATCGAGCTCGTTCGTTCGACACCATCCTCCTCAACTTCTCCAATAGTTGTTCTTCTTGTTCCGATGCAGTGGTAAGGATCTTCTTCAGAATTCTCCCAATTATAATACTAATTTCTCTACTGATTTGATTTGCGAGGATTAATGTATCTTGCTGTTTATTTTTGAAAGCCCTATCATTCCTTTCCTTCCAGATGAACCACAGGGAAGTTGTGAGTCCAATTTTGCCAATCTCCTTCATCAGCTTCGAGAGATTACTCCTATCGTACAGGTACTCTACCTCTTCTGTTAAGCTTTTAACATTATTGGTGAGGTGAAGTCGTGTTTTTTGAGTGCTCCATACTTTTTTTTGAGTATTCACAATCGAAGAATAAATGTGCGTGTGTTTCTTCCTCTCTGCGACAAAAATAACATGTTGTGTCGTTCAATATACCCCATTTATGTAATCTATCTTTAGTGGGTAATTTACCTAGAATTGCCTTTTAGAGTGTATGTGCCATTTTGGGGTTATTTGATTTGCTCCATACAACTGTAGACCAGTTGACTAAGCATCTTTACTACTAATAATGATAATTCGTTGAATAAGCATCAACCGTGTCTTTCTAAGATGACCAAAATACCCTTTTGTTTTACGTTCTGTTTCAACGCGATGCTCCCTCTCGCTTCTACAGGGAAAAAATTAAATCTGCACTCTAATGTCTAATGGCGATTATCGCTGATTTTCAATAATTACTTACGAGTATGATCGGTATCTCTTTTACTTTCTGTCTTTACGTATTCATCCAAATATATTATTGAGACCATTTCTCTTTTGGTTATTCAGCATCCTACAGGAAAAATAAAAACCCTAGATTGGTGATTATCGACCACCACGCAAACAGCTAAGCTCAAGCATCCCCAACCAATATCCAGCAAACTTCAAACTCAGGTAATAATTTGTTGATTTTCATTAACTGCTTAAATTTTGATTACTACGATTATCGATCAGAATCTGCAATGGCGATTTACGATTAAGCACGATTTGCTTAGGATTTTCAATAGTATCTAATATTCATCATAGTCAAATATCCAATAGACTTGAATCTCATGCAACTATTCACTGATTTTTATTACTTCAAATTTTGAGTAATTATCAGATTCCTTAATGATTCACAAGAATAGTTCGTCATTTATTGTTCTGTTTTGCTACTTTCTTCACTACAGAAACTGAAAATAATTACTGTGGCTGATTGTGTTCAGTTTGATTATTTCAAAAATAGAATAGCTAATGTTGGTAATGATTAATGAAATAGCGCTAATAGTTAAAAAAAAAGAGCACCGATATTCACTAATGTGGCCGATTGTGTTCAATTTGATTATTTCAAAAATAGAATAGCTAAGGTAGGTAATGATTAATGAAATAGCACTAATAATTAAATAATAAGCACGGATATTTATTACTATGGCTGATTGTGTTCAGTTTGATTATTTCAAAAATAGAATAGCTAAGGTTGGCAATGACTAATGAAATAGCGCTAATAATTAGAAAATGAGCACTAATTGTGTTCAATTTGATTAGAATTTAGTGAGACAATAGTGGTGTTTGAGGAGTAGGATTTTGATGTTGCAGCAATTGAAGTTGAAGTTTGGTTTATTGCAGTGTGTTGTCTTCAGGATTGGGGAAGCGGTTTACTGATGAGTGGGTAGTTGTTGGTTGAAATGTTTAGGCAGTGATGTTGTAAATGTTTAGGCAGTTGTTGGTTTGGTAGTGGAAGTGTGTGGATTCTGGTGTTAGTGGCTGAGGTGGTGAGGATTTGGGGAATATTTGGAGATGTGTAGTTTGGTGAGGGGATTTGGGTGTTGTAAGAGGTTTGAGGAGAAAATTGGTGAGGCGGTGGGTGAACTTTCAGGAGGATTTTGAGTGATGAAGTATTGCATGGTGACGAAGGTGCTGTTGTTGTTCGTAGTGGCTGTGGTGGGCAGGGAGATGGATGATTGGTTTGCAATAGGTGGTTGATGAAGTGGTTTGGGTGAATGGGTGATCGAGCTGCAGGGAGATATGAATTTGGCAGTGGAGGGTGACAGTTTTGAGAAGGAGTGGTTGTAGTTAGTATTGAAGTAGTTTGTGGAGTATTATAGGTTGAGGATTTTGGATTGTCGCGGTGAGGATCTAGCAGTGAGTGTTTGTGTGCTGCTGTAGGTGGCCGCTGATTTGTTGGACGGAGGCAGCAGTAGATGTGTATATCAAGCAGTAATTGTTGTAGTCTGGTAACATAGTGTAAAACATATGTATAACAATGTAATACGCAGTGTATAACAAATGTATAATAATGTAGTGTGGTAACACAGTACAGTGGGGCTATTTGATTGAAAATACGAACAATGTAAGAAAAGGAAAAAAAATTGAGATTTGTAACAGAGGATGTAAATAAGCAATGAAATGAAACTCAGTGCAGTGCAGTGCAGTGCAAGGAAACAAAGTGTAGTGGAAGGTAACACAGTGTAAAACAGAAGATGAAATGCACAGTGCAAACTAGAAAACAGCGCAAAGGCAACAGAATATAAAATTCATTTTCCTTTTACAGTCATTGAATACACACATGTCCTTTTTTTTCAATATGTTGCCGTTGCTATTGTCTATGGCTGTGTCCCATTAATATTTCAGCTCTGTAACCTTTATGTGCATTGGAACGGTCTCAATTTATAGCTAAATTCTCCTTTATTTTCGTTTGATATAGCTAACTTAATTCAGAGGTGTTGTCTCATTACTTCATTTATTTTTTGATTTTGTTTCATTTGTTCAAAAATGTTTGAATGGCCGTTTTATTCCTAAATTATTCATGTTTACCCTGTTTATAAAGCAGGTAGCTTAAGGGGTCCAAAAGATAATCATCCAAAAAAATTAAAAAGATCACCGAAGGAACAAAGTAAGCATTGTTTTCTTTTTTCCACTTTTTGTAACATTTATTTGTTACGTTGGCATGATTTTTCTCATTATATTCAGTGTTATTAAGGTTATAATGAAATAAGAATTATGTATCATAAGGTACAAACAGCGTACATTTATTAATACAAGTTTAAAAGGTTATTAATGACAATATTCATCTTCTTAGGAGAAGAAAATTGTACATCCTATTAAATATCAAAAGATTGTGCAAATGTCAGGGCGATATAAAGTAGCTAGGAATTAGAGTTCGAAATTAAAGATTTTAATATTGCAAAAGTGCACTAATTCGAAGAGTCATGGGTTTATTTTTGTGGAATTGTAGATTAATTTATTCTTGCTCTTTTCCTTCACTTCAGGGCACCATGCAAAGCCAATTCAAATTTTATTTGCCATTATTATTTTTTCAATGTTACCATTTCAAAATATTTTTAGTTTAAGCTACAAGGAGTGAATTTTTTACCATGGTGATATTTTTCGATTTGCAAAAAGTAATTTTTTTTTGTAAACTATATATTGAGATTCATAGACTATGTGTTTTGCATTGAAAATATATATTTATTTGCCCTCAAATCTTGCTACCAAACGTTTAAAAGTTGTTTAAATGCTAAATTCATGCACAAATACAAGGAACCTTGAAACCATATTAATAAAAACTTGGAAATAGTTTGTCATTTAATAGTAGCCTCCACAATTAACATGTCTAGGCTTTTATCTGATGATGATTTGTTACTTATTAAACAGATATATTAGCTTAAACCAAAATTAAAAAAGGAATTCACACAATTCACATTGTTTTGTTACTTATTTTGAACTACCAAAGGTAACTAATGACGATCATATTCAATGTTGTGATGAAAAACCAAACAGTGGGGTTATCTGTGCATGCTAAAGTTACTATTTCTCAATATATTTTACTGGAGTCAATATGGAAGCTAACAGACTGACAGATGCCTATACTGGATTCATAAACAGATATATTAGCTTAATCCATATATTTAGTTTAAAGACACTCTTTGGGTACAAATAAGTATTTCAGCTAATGGTTACTACTGTTAAGGTGCACATTTGATTTAAGACTACTCCCAGCATGATAGTGACCCGTATATGAATTAACAATAAACCTTTTTAACGTTACTGATTTGTACATGCAATTATTTACCTTTTGTGGCAGTTTTAGTACAGTAGACCACCATTAAACTGGTAATCTTCTTTGTATTCCTCCCATATTGTTATGTTACTTATTTCGCAGTATCAACTTTACTTGATGGTAAGCATATGCACACTTCTGATGACAAAACCGACAATGCACTAATATTTTATGCTTCAGTTAAAATTTATGAATATGTTAGTTGATTTATCATGGAAGCTAACAGAATGACATGTTGATAATTTAATACACAACACGTATCAACCCTTGCTTTATTTTCCTAATAAACACCTATAGTACATTACGGTTTGTCATTCAGTACACTGAAAATGCATACAATTTGACTGTTAAGATGATAGTGCTGAAACAATCCGTAGAGCTTTGAATCTTGGTGTGAATGTTAAGATGATCGATGGTAAGTTGCCCTATAATATTACAAACGTTTTTAGCTTCATTAATTGATGATATACATGTACATGCTTCAATTCTTTTCAAGTGATCAGCTTGCTATTTGCTAAGGAAACTGGCCGAAGACTTGGAATGGGAACTAACATGTATCCTTCCTCTTCTTTTCTTGGACAAAATAAAGATGCATCAATTACTTCTCTTCCTGTTGATGAATTGATCTAAAAATCTGATGAGTTCGCTAGAGTTTTCCCAGGTGAGTGTTGCGCACGTGATCTCACAGGCTATCAGAGCAAGGTGCCATTACTAAGAGAATGACTTCCATTGAAGAGATGGCTAGTATGGATGTGCTATGTAGTGATAAGACTTGAACTTGAACTTTGAATAAGTTGAGTGTTGACAAGAACTTGATCGAGGTGTTTGCAAATGGTGTCAATAAGGATTATGTTATGTTGTTGGCTGCTAGGGATTCTAGGACTGCGAACCAGGATGCTATCGATACATGTATGGTTGGTATGCTTGCTGACCCTAAAGAGGTATGATTTTGGTGTATAATTACAAAAATTAATTTATCAAATTTTCAACATTTTTTTAAAATCCTATATATGTTTCCGATCAAAACTGCACCTGATTGTTTGAAATAAAGGTAAACTTTTAATATCACTTGATTAAATTCAGTTTATTTTATTTTTCTATACTAGAATGTTAATAAGTGGAATAGAAACTAACTTGAATTTTGAGAATCTGGATTCTAAAAACTTGACATTGATTCTAAAGTATAGTTGAAAAAAATCGTTGACTCAAAATTTTGTTTTAATTTTTCATGTAATGGTTTTAAACATCCTTTGTAAAAATATACTTCATGGAAAGCATGAATTTTCGATTGTTTTTGTTCTTCTATATATGAATATGTGATCTATAAGTGAATATACCAAAGTTATATGTACGATGGAATCTAAAGGTCATTGTTTCTGTTTAATATTTCAGTTAAGGACAAATACATGAAGCGCAAGTGTGCTTATCATTTTTATATGTTATTTTTTACCATTTGATGTTAATTTTTGAAATATTGACAGTCAACCATCTTTGTGTAACTAAATTTATTACACTATTGGAAAGGAATGACTTAACTTTTGATATTTCAGTTAAGGATATAAAGATGAAGTTATGTGTACAATGAAAACGCACAAGCAACTAATAGCAACGGTAAAAAGAGCCTGACAACTGTGCAAGGGCTGAAGAAAGAGTTCAGCTACAACAAAATCCTTAAAGACCTTAAAAAGGAATTTTTCTCCAAAATTTGTATGCACGCAAGGCACCAAGCATATTCAAATGAACTATATTTTCATGTCTGTCGTAATAGAAAACATAAAGTCTTGGTTATTTGTGTTCCGAAGACTACTGACAGCAATATTCTTCTAAAGGATAAGACAATTGGCTTTGACATAGCTGCTGAAGAAGCTCAAAGAGCAATCGATTCTGCATATATTAAGATGATTATTTGTCTGATAATTATGAGAATTTAAGATATTTTGGTATGTTCAACAATTTTTGTGGTGATATCATAAAAATATAGGCTATAGTGCATACCATGGTATTGGTCCGGTGAAATTAATGGGAAAGGCAGCAGGTTCGTAGCTATGCATGCATCACTTTATTACACTGTGTTTATGTAGGAAATCAAAGAATTTTTACACATTGAAACCTGGGACTACTACCCAACGAGGCATAGTCATTGGGGTAATTATCTAATTAAAATATTGTTTGGTAACCTACATACAAATGGACTAATATATTACTCAATCTTTTCAGGCCGATTCAAAAAAGGCTGTTGGTAAGCAAAATATCCATCGAAGAACTTTAGAAAAGAAAAGGAAGTAGGCATAGAGACAGTTGACCACAATGGAAAATCACTTCTTTCAGCAACATCTTCACATTGCCCTCTGTCATCTCCTTTATTTTCCTGTACACAATCTGTTTTAATTACTATTTGCTTTGTTTTCTATAAAGTAATGACAGATTGCTTTTTGTATTTAGATTTACGTTTGTAAAACACCACATATTTGATTTTGTATCAACCTCTGTCCGTACAAACATTACTTTGTAAACAAATTATGCTATTACCTGTTCAAAATTTGTCCAATTGAATCAACCTCCAGTGAGCTACAATTCAATCAGTTGGTCATCACAATGATATTTTTCACCTCATTGAATACTTAAACTTTACAGACTTTTGCTTGAAATATAACTGTACACGCTAACTTTTTTAATTCTTAACATATGTACATAACATGACTGTTACTAATATGTTTTAATTTATCAAATAAATGAATAAATACCATGCTAATAATATATATACCATCCACTTTTTCTTCTCTGCCTTTGCTGAAGCGGAACTACATTTCAGTACATGGTAACAGTTTTAACTTAGTTAGGTCAAACTATTAATTTATATTCCGAGAAATTTTTTGTTTTTCCTTCTCTCTAATTCAATTTCCCATGTGCATTTCATACATGAGGTGAAAATATTTTAAGATACTAAATAAGAGTAATGAAACATGAGAAAAACAACAGTTTTATATTTTATACTATTCTTTTGCAAATAACATCTACTTAAAAGACTCATATAGTACAAGTGCAGTACTCCAACCATACTAGAATAGTACGATATTTTACACCGTTTAGCACGAGTATAAATTATAGTATAACACGTAAACTAGAATAGTATAATATTTTAATTTGTTTGTTCATGATCATTTATAGTAAAGGCTATCAATATTTACTCTTAATTAACCAAAGAACCAACCTGTACTGCTTCGTGACATTTTCCTATATCAATATAAATACCTAACACATTGAACCAAGCATAACCACCTAAATTGATGTATAGTGTAGCATAGTTAGAGAATGAACGATGGAAAATGATGCTTACGTTACTTAGACCAAAAAATTTCTAATACACACAAAGGCAGTCCAAAAATTTATTCATTCAATTACATCAAATCTTCGATTACAATCCAATTAGATAATTAGTACAAAAGTGTGGGAAATAATAAATAACTTACTACCATATGACATTATGACCTTACGTGACAACTTCCACATCATTGTTGTCAAGCAATTCCTATGTGCGTAGCACGGGCCACACATTCCTATTTATGAAGTAGAACTGAGGCTATAGTGAAGGTACATAATGAAATGCTACTTATTAGATAACAAGATTGGACTTTTGTACTTCCAAATATTGTTTTAGCATGGATTAAAGCATAACATATGCATAATATGTGTAACATCCCAAAATTTATTAATTTAAATTTGGTAGTTTGTTTGGACTTTTGAAATTTAATTTGAAAAGTTTCAAAGAATATTATTAATAATTAATACTACAAGGATATATGGATATAAACAAGGTATTTGGTAGTTAAGCTTTAAATAAATGATAATAGAAATTATAAAAAAAAGAAATTGTGTTAAACATAAATACATAAAATAACATATGAGATACATACAGATTTGCATGTGAATTATGTAAATAAGGAAATAATAAAACAAAATGCAAGCAAGAAGATAAAACAAAGATGTACTTACAAAAAAAATCAAAAAGGATTACATGTAAACTTAGATGGGAACATAAGCATTAAATGCTTTCTCCTCGGCACAAATATAGGGTTATTCGAAATGTGAAAAGAAATCATTTTAGCTGAAAACCAAATTTTGCTTAGTCAACAAAGGAAAAAAAATCCGATCAAAGAAAAAAGTTGTACTAGTTATAACCTACCCTTATACAAAACTGCCTTCTTTATATATACACATCCATATTTGTTCTTGCTCGTTCAAACATAACATAGCAAATCAGAGGAAAGAAAAAATATAAACATCACCATATTTTCAAGTTCAAATACAATCTGCTGAAAGAAAAAAAAAGATCAAAAACTACAGATTTTCACAACAGAAGTGCTCTCTGTTTCAAAATCGTTTCACGTGAGTAAACATATTTTAAAAGACCTAAACATATTTAAATCTGTGCAGGATCTTCCTGAGAAATATTGTGTTACATATATAAAAAATTTATGAAGTTCTGTATATATATAGGAAGTTTTTTGTGAAAAATTTATCTAACTGTTCTTCTTTGTTGTGGTTACAGAGTGAAATAGTTAATAAAAAAATTCAAAACTTCTGCATCAAGCCATTTATAGTCTTACAGTTTAAAGAAAAATCAGTTGCTAAAACATAAATCAAGATGTATAAATTTGTTTTCAACATGTTAGTGAAGCATATCATCTGGGAAGCTTGTTTTACAGTACAACATATAATTATATGTTGAATCCAAGTGTTTTAAATGCTAATTCAATTTTACAACTTGATTCCTCAATGAAAAACAAGATTTTTAAAATAAAATTGGTAAATTTTAGTGAAGTATTTTAGGTGCAGTTTCAAGTTGAACCGAAAATGCTTTTTCGGCCATTGCCATCGATCAAGGAATTTTTGAATGTTAAAATTTTGTTCAAAGCTGGTTTGAACATTGATGATCTCAGGAAAATTGTCGAATAATTTTTCTTCTGCATAAATTGGTGGTACGAGTTCAATTTAGGGTTAAAGCTAGAGTTTTGGACGTGTTCAGTGGCAAGATGATTGCGTCTTCTTGGAGTGATCGAGCTGCACGAAATTGAGAGGAAGCGTAGAGTGGGGTATCGGCAACATAAAGCCCGAGTCGTGGATATTTTGGCGAACGGCACAAGGGGACGAAGCGTTTTCGTGTTGGTGAGTTCGAGTTACAGTGTTGAGTGAAAGGCTAAATTTCATTTTTGAGTTTTTGGCTTCGAATCGAACTTTAATTTCGAGTGTACATAAGTTTCATGACTTGCCGAAGGTCACGAAGTCCATCGGAGGGGCGGCGTGACGCCGTGCACATGCACGGCATCGACTTTGTGTCAGGAAGTTTGGGTTGGGGAGGAACTCGAAGGAATGCTCGAGTAGGAGATGGGTTGGCTCAGGTTTTCTCGCGTTCGAGTGGAGTTGATTCAGCAGTTGTTTAAGTTTAAACCTAAGTTAGAAAAAAAGAAAAAAAAAAGAGAAAAGGAAGAAAGTACGAGAGGAGGAGAAGAGGAACTCCGGGAAACGTAGGGGAAAACTCGAGTTTGACTCAAATAAAATCTAGTTATGCTCGGGTTTGCTTCAAAAATGGGTTAAGCCCAATAAATTTAAAGTTATAATGTTGAACAAAATTTAGCAAGTATGAATCAATTAATGTTGACTATTTTAAGTTAAGAACTTATTGCAAATTTTAATTAACTAAGTGAATACATAACAATGTTTTCTAAAATCTTGATAAATATTTTTAATTAAGTAGTTAATATAAGTAAGTTTTAATTTTAATTAAAATTAAAGTTCTCTACGTTATTAATAATTTGATTTCAAAGTTATTAAGGAAAATTTTTAAAGTGTTAATTAAGATAAACAATCATTATTAATTAATTGTTTAAAAAGAGTAATTAAGAATGCTTAATTAATTTAAAATTGTAATTAATTAAGTAACTAGAGATTTATCAATTTGTAATTAAAAATTGGTTAATTAATAATTAAGTGTCTAATTAATTTGAAATTAAGAATTGTTAATTAGATGATTTAAGTTAATTAATCTATAATTGGTAGTTAATTAAGAAAATAAATTAAGGAATGATTAATTAATAAAGTTGATTAAAATTTAATTAATTTATTTATCATTAAGAAAATTAATCATTGATTTAAAATAATCAATAAAAATAGTTATGTGGTTAATTCATTTAAACCACATCCACCTTGATTGAAAATGATTAACTATTGTTGTGCACTGGATTGATATTTTTGTTGTGATTACGATACTGTGTGATGTGAGTTGCTCTGTGTTGAACTGTGATTTGTGATTTAATTCTGTATTTATGTGAAAACCCTTTTACCCGTAAACGGCATTTAAACTTCGATGCGACAGGGAGTCGGATTCCAGTTGGTTATCTGAAACACACATCGAACCCTGAATGTGAATCTTTGTGATTGATACATCCACGTATTTTAAAATTAACACTCACTATTCGGTTTAACGGGAGAGGACCTTTGTGTCACATAACCCATTCCGAATTGTGATATGTCGAAATGGATAGTATTTGAAGACGGTGTTGAAGACCGGGTGTCTTCGAAAATTATAGAATAACCTATCGAATGTTTCTGCACTGAGTTGCTCCGGTATAGAGATTTCCACATGTGATGGGAAGTCCGATCGGGATTGTGGATACCCAGATTTACAAGGGCTTCTTCCTTTATTGGACGAAGTGCCTTCGGTTCTGTTCGAACCCAAAACAGACTTGTATGGTTGTATGTCTTACACTACACTTTGACATATAAAGCAGATCTCTTTCAAATACATATCTGTTGGTGGCGGAGAATTTATTCTCTTAGCTTAACACCCTTCTTTGAGACGCACGAGCTCAGAGGTTATGTAGTTGAAGGTTATCAGCGATATACTTCCAATTTGGTACTGTGGAATGCAAAGTGTTGTTGTGTGTTGATCATTTATTGATCATTTGTGATCAAAGAATGGCTTTCGCGGAAGGCGTAGCATTTTGGGCGAGACCTCATCGGACCTCACACCTCGGAAATGGTCGAAACAGGAAAGATGCGACAAGGTTATGAGGGTCGCGCCCTTTAGGGTATGTCATTTCCTTCTGGAAAAAGGTAGTATCATGGTATGGAGCCCAGATATTTTACCTATGTGGTTGCTGCAATCTCATTTACTATGCGGTTGTTTCTTTGTGGTAGAGGGCCCTCGGATAAAGGTCGCAAATGACCGGGAGGTGGCATACTCGAGTAGTAGTTACCTAGTTACAGAGGTAACCCAACCTTGTGTTGGCAGAGAGCCGGGTAGGTTCTCAGGACGTCCCTCCAGAGGCGTACCCATGTGGCAGTAGGAAGTTCCTTAGCCTGACCATTTGTTGGAAATCCAAAGAAACAATACGAGCCCTGTATGGTTTTAGTTGTATAACCTGCCATGCAGCGTGGCGGTAACCTGCCACAAAACATGGTAGCTATAGTAGGCATACAATAATGGTTGTATGCTGGCTAAGATTAATATTATACTTTTGAAATGGTTTTCCACACTATGCACTGGTAATAATATCAAAGAATTTTTCCCGTATCAAGCATTTTTGACTATCATAAGAAGAAATCTCCTCCAATTCTGCGGTTGCATTGTGTGTGTGGCGGGAGGTCTTATGGTAGTTTTATTTTCAAAAAGCATAACGACTTTTCTTTCATAAGTTTGTTTTATTTAAAAGCAACTGTTATTGTTTACTCGTACCGGTCGCATGACTGACCCGGAGTTTATTGTTTCTTTCTAAATTCTGGGTGCCCATCATTTTCACACGGGCAACCTAGTAGCAGGTTTCCATGTTCTGGTGTTAGCAGTATTTTGGAGGCTTTACCTTGGAGATATTTTGGAAGCTTTGGATATCAAGGTGCTTTTTTTTTTAAGTTCGCTATGGCTTCATTTCTTTGAAGACTTTTTGGATATATGATCACTTGTTGTTCTATTATGATGTTCTATTCGGAGTTGTGACATATGTATTACGATACTCTGATGTAGTAATGGATATTGTGATGATGTTATATCTGTGATGTAATGCATGATATTCATTTTGTTTCCGCTGTTTTATATTCATCTGATGTTGTTATAAGCTCCATCCGACTCGAGTTTGATGTTTGAATCTTTGGCAATCGAATACAAGTGAGGTATTTAGTGTCAATTTTCGAGCATTGAATTTCGGATCGTGACAAAGTGGTATCAGAGCTAAAGGTTGAGTAAGAACTTTAGCTACGGAGTATAACACATTACTTGGCTCATTAGAGATAGGGTGAAGTATACCCTAGAATGAGTATAATCGAGACCGAAACTCCAAATTTTCTTAGTCTACTTCCTTTTACTGCCGATATTCCTTAAGATATCTCGTCTGAATATCTAAACCAATTTTCTTACTAATTACAGATAGTAAGAATGAGCGGACGAAGAGGAAGAGCTGGGGCGAGGAAATGCCACAGCACCTAGCCAAGTTCCCCCAACAGCTGGAGCGGCAATACCTATCCAGCATCAGCCGAATCTGGCTGATTTATATAAGAATTTCTCAAGGCTTGGTGGTAAGCCGTTTACCGACAAGGAGTCAATTATTGAGGCCCAAGCAAGGATCAAGTCATGTGAAAGAATCTTTAGAGGGCTAAAGTTGCAAAATGATCAGATATGACTCATAACTTCTTGGAAACTCCAAGAAGAAGCCTTAGCATGGTGGGAGACAGTTACTGTAGATAAGCCAGAAGACGAGTTTACTTGGGAGAGATTTAAAGAAGTATTTGAGAAGCGCTATATGCCATCGGCTGGAATTTCTCAAATGTGTCAGGAATTCATGGACTTAAAGCAGGGGAGTTTATCATTTGAGGAGTATCTAAACAAATTCAATAAATTGTCTCATTTTGGTTCAGAATTGGTAAACACACCTTTAAAGAAGAATGAAAGGTTCAATCGTGGGATGAATAAGAAGTTCCACGAAAGGATGATTGGCCACGTCAAAGAATCCTTTTCAGATTTGGTTGATATGGGATACAGATATGCCACACTTGATATGCCAGAAGCCCCGTTGGAGAAAAGAAATTCGGGCAATCAAAATTGGAAGAAGAGGAAATTTGGAGGCAAGTAACCATGGCAGGGTAAGGAGAAAAAGAAGAGTAATCAGGGAAGCACAGTAGAGAATGCCACTTGCTATAATTGTCTAGAAAAAGGTCACTACTCAATCAGCTGCAAGAAGCCAAAGAGAGATCAATACGTTCAAGCGAAACCCAGGAAATGTTATTATTGTCAGAAATTAGGACACGAAGTTAGGGATTGCCCAGTCATGAAGCAAGCTCAGATAGCCAAGGTGTACACAGTCAAAGACCAACCTGCATCTTCCAAAGCAGAAAAGGGGAAAGGAGTTTTGGAAGGTAATCTCACTATTTATGATAGCATTGTTAGAGTTTTGTTTGACACGGGCGCTACACATAGTTTTATCTCTCAGTAAGCTGTAAATGAATTAAATCTTGAACCTGATTTTGTTGATGAACTTATATGCGTAAAGGATCCAGTTGGAGGTCCTGTGAATCTCTACCTTCGATGTAGAGACGTTCCTATCTCATATTCTTGTTACCAATTCCCTATTAGTCTCTTTGTCCTTGATTTCAACGAGTTTGAAGTCTTACTCGGAATGGATTGGCTAGCAAAATACGAAGCCAAGTTGGATTGCAATAATCAATTGATTTCGATTAAAACCAAATTTGGAGATTTCATTGAGATTTCTTGTGAGGACCCTAGTCCTAAAAGAGAAGTGTTAATGTATAATTTGGGTTATCTCGAACCAGTCTGGAGTCTATACCCATTGTTAGAGATTTTCCGGATGTGTTTGAAGAAGTGAAATATCTACCTCCACACTGAGAAATAGAATTCAGAATTGACCTAGTACCCAATGTTCGTCCTGTCATTCATGCAAGTCGCAGGATGGCACCCAGGGAAAGGGTTGAATTAGTTCAGCAAACTAATGATTTACTAAATAAAGGATTAATTCGTCCCAGTGTTTCTGAATGGGGTTCAGCCGTAGTGCTTGTTGCCAAATTGGATGGATCTTTGAGATTGTGTATGGATTATCGCGATCTCAATAAGCTGACTCTCAACAAAAAATACCCACTACGTAGAATTGATGATCTGTTTGATCAATTGCACGGTGCTCGTTTCTTTTCAAAGATGGATCTAGCCCAGGGATTCTATCAACTACGAATCGTCGAAGATTGTGTGCATTTGACCGCTTTCAGGGGTCCTAATATGTTCTACGAATGGTTAGTCATGCCTTTCGGGCTAACCAATGCTCCAGCATACTTCGTAGATCTTATGACTCGTGTGTTCCGGGAAGTATTGAATAAATTTGTGCTTGTGTTTATTGACGATATTTTGGTCTATTCCAAGACCGAAGAGGAGCATGTCGAGCATCTTAGAATCGTTTTGGAGATATTGAGGAGAAATATTCTATTCGCAAAATTTTCCAAATGCCAATTTTGGTTCAAAGTAGTTAAATTTCTCGGCCATATTTTTAATGAAGAAGGAATTTCTGTTGATCCTAGCAAAATTTCCGCTATTCTTGATTGGAGGAAACCCACTACCCCAAATGAAGTTCGAAGCTTTTGGGTTTAGCAGGTTATTATCGGAAGTTTGTTCAGGACTTTTTTAAGATAGCTAGTCCGTTGACTAAGTTAACAATGAAGAATGCAAAATTCAGTTGGACTCTGAAATGTGATGAAGCTTTTCAGGAGTTGAAGAAGAGATTAACCACCGCTCCTGTTCTCGCTATTGTCAACGGGAATCAAGGATTATCTGTTTATACCGACGCTTGCGGTGATGGTTTGGGTGCGGTATTAATGCAGAATGGGAAGGTAATTGCCTACGCGAGTAGATAATTACGTCCTCATGAAAGAAATTATCCAACCCATGATTTGGAGCTTTTAGCTGTTATCTTCGCTTTGAAAATATGGCGACATTATCTTCTGGGTAAAAATCTTTTCAGCTTTCTTAAAAATTTTACAAATTTAACTTAACTTAATAAATATACCTTATGTACTCTCTTTCTTTAGGTGAAAAATTTGACTTATTCACCGACCATAAATCTTTGGAATATCTCTTCACCCAAAAAGATTTAAACCTGCGACAACAACGTTGGATGGAATTTCTAGCATCTTATGACCTAGATATTCAATATACGCCCGGGAAAGCCAATGCAGTTGCCGACGCTTCAAGTGGGAGGCATGTTGTTCTTGCATATCTTGTTGTCACTCCTACTCTCCTTGAAAAGATCGCCAACAAACAAACTGAAGACAAGTTTCTTTGGGAAATTCATAGAAGAATATGTCGAGGTGAAGACTCTAGTTTTGCAATTGATGATAATGGAGTTATAAAGATGAAAGGCAGGATTTGTGTCCCGGACATCCCTGATTTGAAGCGTGAAGTTTTAGATGAATGTCACAAATCTAAACTTTGCATCCATCCAGGAGTCAATAAAATGTATCATGATATCAAAAGAACTTTCTGGTGGAAGACACTGAAAAGGGATATATCTATATGTGTGAGTCGTTGTGCTACTTGCCAACAAATCAAAAGTGATCAAAAGAAAATGGCGGGTTTACTTTAGCCTTTAGAGGTACCGAAGTGGAAATGGGACCTAGTACCGATGAATTTCATCGACGGATTGCCTCGTACTCGGAAAGGCAATGAAGCAA
The DNA here is from genome assembly GCA_030765085.1 of Allium cepa. Taxonomy (NCBI): domain Eukaryota; kingdom Viridiplantae; phylum Streptophyta; class Magnoliopsida; order Asparagales; family Amaryllidaceae; genus Allium; species Allium cepa. Next base: position 749,305,794 of record CM060941.1, read on the forward strand.
TTTGGGTCATTGTGAGCAAGACATCCCACTTTTTGCCAGCGACCCTCACGGCAGCAAGTTTAGCCGAGTTATATGTGAAAGAAATTGTCCGTCTCCATGGTATTCCTAGCAACATAGTAGTGATCGTGATCCGATATTAACTAGTAGATTTTGGGAGGCATTTCAAGACGCATTGGAAACAAAACTAAAATTCAGCACTGCTTATCACCCACAATCTGATGGGCAGACTGAGAGGATTGACCGAATCTTGGAAGACCTATTGCGTGCTTGTATACTTGATTTTGGTGGTTCTTGGGAGGACCATTTGCATCTGGTCGAATTCTCATATAACAATAGCTATCAGACCAGTATAGAGATGGCTCCTTTTGAAGCTTTATATGGTCGTCTGTGTCGATCACCCGCATGCTGGATTGAGGCTGGTGATAGACTCGTTCTTGGACCGGATATGATTAAAGAAGCCACAGAGAAAGTTGTTTTTATACAAAAGAAATTGAAAACGACTCAAAGTCGTCAAAAGAGTTATTATGATCGCAGAAGAAGGGATTTGGAATTTCATATTGGAGACTCTGTCTTTCTTAAAGTATCTCCTATGCGAGGTGTATTGAGGTTTGTGAAGACCGGTAAGCTAGCACCGCGATATATTGGTCTTTTCCTATTTTGGAAAGGATCGGTTCTTTAGCCTATCGAGTGCAGTTGCCTAGCTGGTTATCTGGTGTGCATGATGTGTTCCACATTTCTAATCTTCGGAAGTATGTGTATGATCCAGATAGTATTATTGAAGAAGCTGCTCAACGAGATCTCGAAATCACTCCCAATTTAACAGTTAAAAGAGAACCAATAAAGATTATAGATCGTGATAAAAAGCGGTTGAGAAACAAAGTTGTGAAACTAGTTAGAGTTCAATGGAGTGGCGATCCAAAGGATTGCACTTGGGAAACTGAAGATAATATGCAGAAATCATATCCCAATTGCAGAGTGGATGTCTCGGCTTAAACTGGTTAGCCATTTCTCTATTCTTTTCTAAATCCGTATATTCTTTGTTTGCTTTTCTCTCTCTTTCAAATTTCGAGGATGAAATTTTCTTAAGGGGGGATATTTGTAACATCCTAAAATTTATTAATTTAAATTTGGTAGTTTGTTTGGACTTTTGAAATTTAATTTGAAAAGTTTCAAAGAAATAAAATATTATTAATAATTAATACTACAAGGAAATATGGATATAAACAAGGTATTTGGTAGTTAAGCTTTAAATAAATGATAATAGAAATTATAAAAAAAAAAAGAAATTGTGTTAAACATAAACATATAAAATAACATATGAGATACATAAAGATTTGCATGTGAATTATGTAAACAAGGAAATAATAAAACAAAATGCAAGCAAGAAGATAAAACAAAGATGCAAGGAAATAATAAAACAAAATGCAAGCAAGAAGATAAAACAAAGATGTACTTACAAAAAAAATCAAAAAGGATTACATGTAAACTTAGAAGGGAACATAAGCACTAAATGCTTTCTCCTCAGCACAAATATAGGGTCATTCGAAATGTGAAAAAGAAATCATTTTAGCTGAAAACCAAATTTTGCTTAGTCAACAAAGGAAAAAAATATCTGATCAAAGAAAAAAGTTGTACCGGTTATAACCTACCCTTACACAAAACTGCCTTCTTTATATATACACATCCATATTTGTTCTTGCTCGTTCAAACATAACATAGCAAATCAGAGGAAAGAAAAAAAAATCACCATATTTTCATGTTCAAATACAATATGCTGAAAGAAAAAAAAGAAAGATCAAAAACTACAGATTTTCACAACAGAAGTGCTCTCTGTTTCAAAATCATTTTAGATGAGTAAACATATTTTAAAAGACCTAAACATATTTAAATCTGTGCAGGATCTTCCTGAGAAATATTGTGTTACATATATAAGAATTTTATGAAGTTCTATATGTATATAGGAAGTGTTCTGTGAAAACTATATCTAACTGTTCTTCTCTGTGTAGTTACAGAGTGAAATAGTAAATAAAAAAAATTCAAAACTTCTGCATCAAGCCATTTATAGTCTTACAGTTTAAAGAAAAATCAGTTGCTTAAATATAAATCAAGATGTATAAATTTGTTTTCAACATGTTAGTGAAGCATATCATCTGGGAAGCTTGTTTTACAGTACAACATATAATTATATGTTGAATCCAAGTGTTTTAAAATGCTAATTCAATTTTACAACTTGAATCCTCAATGAAAAACAAGATTTTTAAAACAAAATTGGTAATTTTTAGTGAAGTATTTTAGGTGCAGTTTCAAGTTGAACCGAAAATGCTTTTTCGGCCATTGCCATCGAACAAGGAATTTTTGAATGTTAAAATTTTGTTTGAAGCTGGTTTGAACATTGATGATCTCGGGAAAATTGTTGAATAATTTTCTCTTGCATAAATTGGTGGTACGAGTTCACTTTAGGGTTAAAGCTCGAGTTTTGGACGTGTTCACTGGCAAGATGATTGCGTCTTCTTGGAGTGATCGAGCTGCACGAAATTGAGAGGAAGCGTAGAGTGGGGTATCGGCAACATAAAGCCAGAGTCGTGGATTTTCTGGCGAACGGCGCTAGGGGGACGAAGCGTTTTCGTGTTGGTGAGTTCGAGTTACAGTGTCGAGGGAAAGGCTAAATTTCGTTTTTGAGTTTTTGGCTTCGAATCGAACTTTGATTTCGAGTGTATGTAAGTTTCGTGACTTGCCGAAGGTCGCGAAGTCCATCGGAGCGGCGGCGTGACACCGTGCACGTGCACGGCATCGAATTTGTGTTAGGAAGTTTGGGCTGGGGAGGAACTCGAAGGAATGGTCGAGTAGGAGATGGGTTGGCTCAGGTTTTCTCGCGTTCGAGTGGAGTTGATTCAGCAGTTGTTTAAGTTTAAACTTAAATTAGAAAAAAAGAAGAAAAAAAGGGAAGAAGAAAGTACAAGAGGAGGAGAAGAGGAGCTCGGGGAAACGTAAGGGAAAACTCAAGTTTGACTCGAGTAAAATCTAGTTATGCTCGGGTTTGGTTCAAAAATGGGTTAAGCCTAATAAATTTAAAGTTATAATGTTAAACAAAATTTAGTAAGTATGAAGCAATTAATGTTGACTATTTTAAGTTAAGAACTTATTACAGGTTTTAATTAACTAAGTGAATACATAACAATGTTTTCTAAAATCTTGATAAATATTTTAAATTAAGTAGATAATATAAGTATGTTTTAATTTTAACAAAATTAAAGTTTTCTACGTTATTAATAATTTGATTTCAAAGTTATTAAGGAAGATTTTTAAAGTGTTAATTAAGATAAACAATCGTTATTAATTAATTGTTTAAAAAGAGTAATTAAGAATTCTTAATTAATTTATAATTGTAATTAATTAAGTAATTAAAGATTTATCAATTTGTAATTAAAAATTGGTTAATTAATAATTAAGTGTCTAATTAATTTGAAATTAAGAATTGTTAATTAGATAATTTATAATTGGTAGTTAATTAAGAAAATAAATTAAGGAATGATTAATTAATAAAGTTGATTAAAATTTAATTAATTAATTTACCATTAAGAAAATTAATCATTGATTTAAAATAATCAATAAAAATAGTTATGTGGTTAATTCATTTAAACCACATCCACCTTAATTGAAAATGATTAACTATTGTTGTGCACTGGATTGATATTTTTGTTGTGATTATGATACTGTGTGATGTGATTTGTGTTGAGTCACACGTTCTACGAAGTTTTTGATTTCTAACAAAGAAATAAAGGCGATCGACAAAACAAAGACATCATGGCTATAAAGAGGCACAAAAGAGCTACATATGGTACTCTAGATTATAGGTTGATTATTTGATATTGTAATAGTGATAAACTTGTTAAAATATATCCTCAAATAATCATGCACCTCAATATAATCGATATATATATGTTTGAAAAGCATTGCACATTCATTGAGCAAATTAACAGGGACCGGTCGACCGGTCATAAATCAGGCGGTCGACCGTTTCTGTGTAAAATGCAAAATGAACGTGCACACATGCACATAACGACTATATATTTGAAATCCTGTCTACTGGCCATTTTTTGACCTGTCGACCATTTTTTTTAAACAGAGAGCAACCTTTTCCAAAAGACACTTCTTTCTCCAATGGTTGCATCTCTTACCTTTCATCAATGGTCATATCTATTAATGGCTACTGTTCACAAAGAGTTACAACCATTTTTTCTATATATAAACTCATCTAAATCATTGATTAAAAGATATGAATATAGATTAATATATGTTTTTCTACTCTAATTTCTGATCTTACTTTCTAAATACTCCTGCATTCTAAAAGCTCTCAATTATTTTAATTGCTTATTGAATCATTGAAATTATTTCATATTTTTGATTCAATAAGTAATATACTTCCCTTAGTCTTCACAAAACATCATTCACATATTTTGAGGATAAGATTATAGGAAGTTTGTACTACAAGTGACAAAACTGTGTTAGCAAGAACACATATCGTCAACAAACAATTATATTCATCAGTGTTGAAGTCCTCGGTGTTGTAAGAGGCAAGTGTCGAAGTCCTCGATGTTGTAAGAGGCAAGTGTTAAAGTCCTCAGTGTATTAGAGGCATGAAATCCCGTTCGTTTGCTCGGGTGTTGTAAACCTGTTCCTCCGGGTGAAGCGAGGTAGTTAATAGTGTAAATCCAGATAGAAGTCTGGGACTGGACGTAGGATGGTGCTCCGAACCAGTATAAAAATCTCTGGTGCGATTTTTCTATTTTTATTTACTTTGCTACTATCATCTATTTCCGCATTTATATATATTCCATATTACACGATCCGTGTGTACTATATTAGTACGTGCACTCGTTCACCGCACACTTTTCATTTAGTATCTGAGCACGGCCATCATATAACCGTAACACAGTTATTTGATATATTCTTGTAATATGGCAAATAACGCAAGTACTAGCACTCAAAACACCACTTACATGGAAGGTCAATCGACACAAAGACCTCCATTTTTCAATGGTCTTAACTATAGTTATTGGGCAACACGTATGTCATTCTTTATGCAATCAAATAGTTATGATGCTTGGAATGCAACTCAAAAAGAAATAGTGAATCCAACAACTGATTATTCAGAATGGACTGCGGCTGAGAAAACGGCAGCAGCCGTAAATGCAATAGCAATAAATATGTTGTTTTGTGCATTAGACCAAAATGAATATAACCGTGTTAGTATCTGCACTACTGCATATCAAATTTGGCAAACGCTAAAAATCACTCATGAAGGTACTAACAAGGTTAAACAAGCCAAAATAGCCATGTTGAAAGTCAATTTCAAAATGAAACCAAATGAGACAATCAATGATATGTATTCACGGTTTCAAACTATCCACCATGCACTTATTGGCTTAGGACAAAAGTATTCTGATTTTGATGTTGTTTCAACAGTCCTACATTCTCTGACTAGTGAATGGGAAGGAAAAGTGTTAGCAAATGAAGAAGCTAATGACCTTTCTGTCATGAAGCCAGATGAATTGATAGGAAATCTAATGTCCTACGAAGCTAACTTGCAGACTAGAAAGGAACAAAAAGAAGAAAAGAAAAACGTGGCATTCCATGCTGAAAAAGATGAAAATGAATCAGAGTCTGAAGACGAAGATCTGGCATTCATAGCAAAAGGTTTCAAAAAATTCCTAAAACAGCGAAAAGCCAGTCGTTATAACAGAAAGAAATCTGGATCAAATAAACCAACATCATCCTCTATAGAATGCTTCAACTGTCACAAAAAGGGGCACATGCACAAGGATTGTCCGGAGCAAAAGAAGAAGTCAGAAAATGACAAATTAAGATATAAGAAGGACAAATCAAAGAAACGAGCATTCTCGGTAACATGGGATGATACAGACTCATCAGAAAGTGATAGTGATACGGAAGATGAACAAGCAAATGTATGTTTCATGGCAACAGAAGATGAGGTACAAATTCCTACATTCGATGTAATGCTTGATATTAATGCTGAATTGATAGTCAAGTATAAAGACATAAAACGACAGCTAAAAGAAACCAAAGCAGATTTGAGTAGAGCAGAATTTGAACGAGATATGTTAAAAGACGAGAAGAAAATATTAGAAGAAGAACTTGAAAATTTTCAAGAATCATCATCTAATGTTGACTCTCAACTAGTTCTTTTGAGTCAAGAAATTGAAACTCAAAAAGAGAAAAATGATGCTCTCACTACTAAAAATCATGAGCTTGAGGCAAAAGTCAAAATTCTGGACCTAGAAAAGGCTAGTTTACAAACTAAGTTAGATAACATTACTCAAAATGTTTCTAACTTTAACAAAGGTCGAGAAAATTTGACAAAAATCATTGAAAGTTCACAATCTATTTCGGATAAACAAGGTTTGGGATATAAGAAACAAGAAATCAAGAAACATCTTGGTAATAAAAGAAAGAAGAAAGTACAAAAGACTGAAGTTAAGAAAAATCTTAGTTTATTATATTCCAAACCAAAGCCAGTTGTGAAATCTCAAAAGAAAAATACAAAGACTATCAAAATATGGGTTCCTAAAACAAATAACAATTTGATTAGGAACAAATACATTCAGCAATTCATGAATACTGTGCATCTTAATACTAATTATGTATATAAAGGGGATACCAGACCCGTATGGGTTTGGACTCCTAAGACCTAACTCTTAGGACCCTATAAAAAGTGGGTACCATGGACTTAATTTTATTTTTTTGCAGGTCCCACTTAAGAAAAGAGGAAAGTGGATATTGGACAGTGGTTGCTCGAAGCACATGACTGGAGACAAGAGCTTATTAACAAATATTACATACTCAGATGGTGGCTCCGTCACTTTTGGAGATAATTCAAAAGGCTATATCATCGGCAAAGGCGATGTGAGCAATTGCGGTACATCTAACTTACCTCTTATTACTAATGTCATGCTAGTTAGAAATTTAAAACACAATTTACTTAGTATTAGTCAGTTATGTGACAAGGGTTTTACAATTTCCTTTTCAAATAATAAGTGTAGTATTTTAGATAAAGACCATAATTTAGTTTTCGAAGGTTATAGAGACAGAAATATATATATTCTGAATATGAATATTAATCATAATTCAGATATGTGTCTTGTGGCTAATGATAATGATCCATGGCTATGGCACAAACGCTTCTGTCATATAAACTTCAGAACTATTGATTAGCTAGCCAAAAACAATCTAGTTAGAGGACTACCCAAAATGAGTTTTAAGGTTAATAACATTTGTGATGCATGTCAATTAGGAAAATTGACCAAATCATCTTTTAAATCCAAGAAAGTCATATCAACATTACAACCACTTGAGTTACTGCACATGGATTTATTTGGACCTACTAGGGTTCAGTCAATAAATCACAGTCGATATGTGCTTGTAATTGTTGATGATTTCTCTCGTTACACATGGACAATTTTCTTAAAAAATAACAGTGACACTTTCGATCATTTCAAATCTTTTGTCAAAAGAATTCAAAAATCAAAAGGGATTAAAGTTAAAAATATAAGAAGTGATCATGGCGGAGAGTTTGAAAATAATGAATTTGAACATTTTTGTACAAAGAAAGGTATATATCATAATTTCTCGTTTCCAGAACTCCACAACAGAACGGAGTTGTAGAACGGAAGAACCGAACTTTACAAGAATGTGCAAGAACATTATTGAATGGAACCACCTTACCAAAACATTTCTGGGCAGAAGCCGTCGCAACTGCATGTTATGTTTTAAATCGTGTGTCCATAAGACCTCTTACCAAGAATACTCCTTATGAATTATTTAACAAAAGAAAGCCTAAAATCTCATATTTCAAAGTTTTTGGTTCCAAGTGTTTTATTTTAAATACGAAAGACCAGCTTGGCAAATTCGATCCAAAAGCCGATGAAGGAATATTTGTCGGTTCTTCGGAACGAAGTAAGGCCTATCGTATATTTAATAAACGAACCAAAACTATTGAAGAACCACTTCATTTCTCTTTTGATGAATTCTATCAGCATCCTCACACTATATCAGATAATGACGAATCAATAGTCACTGACAATCCAATTATCACGTATATTGACTCTGACTCTGAAATAATTATTGAGAATATTCCTCAAATATGTGAGTTACAATCACCACCAAGGATATTAAGAGACCATCCGGCCCAAAATATAATCGGGTAAGTAACATCACATGTCAGAACATGGAGTCAACTCAATCAAATGGGTCATGTCGCTTTTCTCTCAAATATCAAACCTAAGAATCCAAAAGAAGCTGCTACAGATGATTACTGGATCATTGCCATGCAGGAAGAACTAAATCAGTTCGAGCGCAATGACGTTTGGGAACTTGTTCCAAGACCAACTGATCAGTCAGTTATTGGTACTAAATGGGTCTATAAAAATAAGGCTGACGAACAAGGAAATATCACCAAAAATAAAGCAAGATTAGTAGCACAAGGGTATAATCAGGAAGAAGGTATCGATTATGAAGAAACTTATGCATCAGTTGCTCGACTAGAAGCTATTAGAATCCTATTATCTTTTGCTTGTCACCATAATTTCAAACTTTATCAGATGGATGTCAAAAGTGCTTTTCTCAATGGATTTATCAAAGAGAATGTCTATGTCGAACAACCTCCTTTGTTCGTACATGAAAAATATCCTGACCAAGTGTTCAAACTTAAGAAAGCTCTGTATGGTTTAAAACAAGCACCTCGTGCTTGGTATGAACGATTACGTAGCTATCTTATTAACTCAGGATTTCAAATAGGCAAAGTCGATCAAACTTTGTTTATTAAACGTTCTAAAAAGGATATTCTAGTTATCCAGATATATGTAGACGACATCATCTTTGGTTCAACAAACGATAAACTCTGCAAGGAATTTGCAAGTATTATGACCAAAGAGTTCGAAATGTCTCATATGGGAGAACTGTCATATTTTCTTGGACTTCAAATCAAACAACTTCCGAGTGGTATCTTTATCAATCAAGAAAAATATTACGGAAATCTTATCGAACGCTTCGGATTAGAAAATACATCCGGTAAACCAACTCCTATGAGTACAACTACACATCTTGAAAAGGATGAAAATGGTAAGAGTGTTGACCAGAAATTATATCGAAGCATGATTGGTTCTCTTCTTTATCTTACAGCTAGTCGTCCAGATATAATGATGAGTGTTTGTCTATGTGCACGCTTTCAAGCAGATCCAAAGGAATCACATCTACGAGCAGTGAAACGTATAATTCGTTATCTTAATAATACCAAAGATTTCGGTCTTTTTTATCCAAAAGAATGTCCATTTGAATTAGTATCATATAGTGATGCTGATTTTGGCGGCTCGCGAACGGATAGAAAAAGTACAAGTGGTACGTGCCATTTTATTGGAAAATCACTTGTCTCTTGGTTTAGTAAGAAACAAAATTGTGTTTCACTATCAACATGTGAAGCTGAATATATATCAGCAGCTCTCGCTTGTACTCAAGTACTATATATGCAACAAACACTTCAAGATTTTGATATTCATTTATCAAATTCTATTATATACTGTGATAACACAAGTGCTATAAATCTCTCTAAGAATCTAGTGAATCATTCTAGAACCAAACACATTGATATCCGTCATCATTTCCTTAGAGATAATATTGAAAAAGGATATATATGTCTTGAATATGTCCAAACTGATAATCAATTAGCGGACATTTTTACTAAGCCTCTGCTCGAATCTAGTTTTATTAGATTACGAAGAGAGCTTGGTTTAATTTCAAGAAAAGATCTTGACTAGTAATTACTAATGATTGTCTTTTCCTTTGGTTATATTTTAACTATAGCATTTTTTTCTAAGAAAAGCTATTTATTTTCTTTAAATAAGAGCCTTTGCTTGCTTTCACGGTCAAATTTCTTTATTCACTCTCATCCACAGGCTTATGTATAAGGAATTTCTTTATAAGCTTGTCAAAACTTCTCTCTTTATTCATCTTTTCTTATCTGAGCATAAGGCTCTATACATAATTTTCTATGGCCCACATTTTTGATGAGTGTGCTCAAAAATCACACATTTCCGTTACAAGTTCTGAACCAGAGGAGTATTATTCTCCTGCAACACCAAAACAAAAACCGAAGTATCATCACCAATGCATTCGTACTCCTGGCAGTACACCAACCTCAAAATGAGTAAAGAAGGCGCTGTTTTGCTCTCCTCGTACCAAAGCACAGACTGACGAGATTCACCACTATCAGAAACATCAAATAGATCTTCAAAGACAGCTTCATTATGGGCAAAGCCAGCTTTATCATGAATAACAATGGACATCGGCACGTTTATCTGTTTTAGAAAAAATGCATCATTCTTTTGTGGTTCAAACAAGCATGATGTGCATGAACCAATGCCGTCTAGGTCGTCAACATCTAGGAGTCCTAACTCTTGGGATAGGAATTATAACAGGAATGAAGGTGCTCAGAAAAACTGGAGTCCATGGACACATCGTATTAAAGATAATAAAGAAAATTCTAATGACGATTCTTCCACTCTTCATTAGATTTATATATATACATGTTGTAACGTTTTCTCTATATCACTCATGTAATAACATTTGTATTTTATAACAAGAGTGAAATATGAATTATATAGCTCGACATATTCTCAAAAAAACTGCAAAAGAGACTGTTTTTCATCAGGCAACAAAACCGGTCGACCACCTATAATATAACCGGTCGACCGTTTAGCCTCTGGATGAAAACGGTCGACCGGCCATATTAGAGCAGTCGACCGGTATACGTATATTCAGTTTTTATATATACTTTGCGTCACTTTTTCCCATCCTCCTCCTCATTTGTCTCAACCGGTTATTTATCCCCAAATTCCAAAAACCCTATTCTCTCAATTCCAAATTCCAATTCTCCAAATTTTCTAAAATAATGGCTCCTCCGCAAAAGAAACCCAAGAGAGGGTCATCCTCCGAAACTTCATCACTCAATATCTCCGCTAAGAAATGGCTCGAAAATCCGGTAGCTATCACAAGATGGAATCAAATGACTAACTACAAATTTCATCCGGGTTCTTACATCAAATTTGATGATTTCACATCTTATGGAATCCGTAGGTTAGCAAATAACTCCAATCTTTCTCTATTGATCGATTTTTCAGAAAACAATGTGGAAATAAATCACTTGATGATAAAATTGTTCTATGCCAACATGAACCTGGACGAGTATAAACGTGATGATCCGAACGGAGTCATTTGGTCTGTCGTATGTGGCAAAAAAATTTTTATCACTCATGATAGGATAGCTTCTATACTGGGTATTCCAAATCAAGGCGATGAGTTTTCATCACATTTCTGTGAAGTCTTCACTCGCAATAGCATCAGCCATCAATTCATGGAGGACAACGGTGATGGCACAAAATCAATTGGACTTCGACCCACTGCCAGACTACTACATCGCGTCTTGATGTTTTCTTTGTTTCCTAGACTAGGAAACTACGACGCTGTATACAAAGAAAACTTCAAGGCCCTTTATGCTATTTATGGAGATATCCAAATCAATTGGATTCATATGCTATTTGACGAGATTCTCAAGGTGAACAACTCTACGCGACCTCACTTTTTTTTCAATGAATATATGATGCGTATTTTACTAGCTTGTGGTGTAAGACCTCCTGACTCTGCCACCTCGAAACCAAAATGTATTGATTCCGTAACCATCAAACGCATGAAGCTTCCCCCTCCTTACCTTCAGATTATGCCGTTTGAACAATGGCAACAAAGAGGTCCAACAAAACAAAAAGCTACTTCCTCTCGACCTCGTTCCGAAGAAGTTAAAATGTTGAAATCAAAATCCACCACAAAAGAATCACTTGAAACTATTGCGCGTAATCAATTCTTGCTTGAATCAAGACTCAAGCGCATTGACACAAAAATTGATAAACGCTTCAACAAAGTCAAGTCATTCTTTGGTATTTTATGGGATGCTATTTCATGTAGCACATCCATCTCTGCTCAAGACCCAGGAAAACGTCCTGCTCCTCCTATTTTCAACTGGTCATCAACTGAGGAGTCTGCTGGTACTAGTGGACATGGTCGTGGAGAATCATCTAGAGAGGACGATGAAGAGGAAGATGATGATGATGAGGAGGAAGAAGATGATCAAGAGGAGACAGCATCTGACTCATCCTAGATTCTGTTTTTCTATCTCTATTTTTTGGTTTAGTAATTTAAAACATCATTCGACACTTGTACTAAATAATGTCGTTACTTTTATTCGTATGATATTATGGTGTGTATGATACTCTGGTATGTTTGGATATGTTATAGTTTTTTGTTGTGCATGAATATTCTGGTTGATATACTCCTATATTATTCCATTATCTATTATTCCTTTTTGTCGATGACAAAGGGGGAGAAAGTGCTAACAATTATTTGCAGGAATATATATATATAAAGAATACAAACAAAATCTTAGGGGGAGATCACATATTCAAGGGGAGATTTAGAACTTCAGATATATGTTGTCATCAATCAAAAAGGGGGAGAATGTTGAGTCACACGTTCTATGAAGTTTTTGATTTCTGACAAAGAAATAAAGGCGATCGACAAAACAAAGACATCATGGCTATAAAGAGGCACAAAAGAGCTACATATGGTACTCTAGATTATAGGTTGATTATTTGATATTGTAATAGTGATAAACTTGTTAAAATCTATCCTCAAATAATCATGCACCTCAATATAATCGATATATATATGTTTGAAAAGCATTGCACATTCATTGAGCAAATTAACAGGGACCGGTCGACCGGTCATAAATCAGGCGGTCGACCGTTTCTGTGTAAAATGCACAATGAACGTGCACACATGCACATAACGACTATATATTTG